>OU795040.1:78639450-79165412 GCA_917208275.1 Patella pellucida
AAAAGGCTTCCACAATAAAGTAATTGATCTAACTAAATTCGTTAAACCGGCCATGATTACAACGACACTATCAAATTCTATATTAAATATTGGCAAAACTTGGGCAAAAACCATCGGCATAGAACTCACTTCTCACTATGAGAAGACCCTTGGTTCTAAATTAGACTGGCTTAAAATTCAAAACTTCTCACACGATCAAATCACTACGTTCTCAAATGCCGCGTTATCATGGTCCAAGAAATCGTTCGGAAGGAAAATGAACACCACGACAAAATCAAAATATCTGCAGCTTATCGGACTAACGAATGACAGGGAGAATTCTAACCCTGACCCTAACCCTAACCCTAACCCTAACCCTAACCCGGGTACTGCCCCACCCCCACCCCCAAAACAGACTGCATTAATGGACGTCGACCTAACTTCCTTCATCCATACCCGGCCAACTCCTATAGAGATCGACACACCAAGCCGCAAGAGAGTACGTTCTCCATCCCCAAAGGCCGAACACCCGTCAACGCCCATGAAGAAGAAGGATAGTCGCCCCTCTCCCTCCCTCTCTGCTAATTCAAATCTGGACGCTTTAGTTGACCAACTTAATACATCAAACGACACTGTGTCGGATAACTACAATTCGGAAGGCACTGTGTCTCCCGTAATTGCTAATCAAAATTTCACGACGCCTAGCAGATCTCCCGTGAGTAAAAGAATAAGCTTTTCCCCACCCCCACGCGTCAAACCATTTCGCCAATCCAACCGCCTTAGCCTAGACACGAGTACTCATGGAGTCCCCACCCCACAAAACAAGCAGGTGCTCGGCCTTAGGCATCACAATGGCACAGGTAACAACAAAGCGTCCTGGTCCCTTCCTGGTATCGTCAAACCCACTTTAGTGCTAGGTAGTTCGAACCTCAGTCGTATCCCCAAAGGGAGGGTGGGTGTACAAATCGAATCGTATGGGGGAGCCAAGATCCAACACCTCATAGACATGATTAAAACCTACACGCACACTGGTCAACCAAAAACCATCGTCTTCCAAATAGGCACCAACAATAGGAAAGATCACCCTCGAACAACACACACTGCCTTTACAGAACTGGTTGCCACTACCAAGTCAAAATTCCCCAATACCGCCATCTTTATAGCCCAAATTCCGTTTTCCCCCACCCTCAAGCAGAAAGAAGGAGTCAGACCTTGTGAAAACTTGACCACTCTCAACCACTACTTGCTCACGGAACCACCAAAACACGCAAGAGTAATCGAACTTGACCACTCAGTGGTCCATGTCAACGCTGCTGATAAAATCCACTGGACAGCCATTACTGCTGACAGACAATTTAACCACTGGCTTAAAGTTGTCGAGTCTTTAAACTAGAGTCTGAGGGGGGCCTTGTTGAAAACGCTACCCAACTAGCTCCCACTCAAACTCCAGTCTCGCAACTCGGCAAAACGGTTGTAAACCTGAGCACGCGCTCTATTTCACCCTTGGAAAGACAAATACTCGATAAGGGTCTCAAATTCATACCTTCCCCCCAACCGACTACTGTGGATAATATCTTAGAATCCACGGACCAATTTTCCAGACTTATCAAATTGACCTATTTTTTCCGCGACAAACCCCGCAAGACTGGGAATACCAAATTTATTGAAAAATCTGACTGGGCACCTCCTAACGCGGCCATTAGAGGTGATATTCTAGTTCATTTAGATACCATGAAAAGCGAAATAGCTGATCTGCCAATCTCAAAAGAACGGAACAACCTGACACGAGAGGAACGATCGGCCCTTAACGCACTTAAAAATGACAAGTCTATCGTCATTAAAAAGAGTGACAAGGGCTCATGCTGCGTCATACTAAATCGAAATGACTATATACTAGAAGCTGAAAAGCAACTTAGTAACGAGAAATATTACAAGAAACTCTCAGAACCAATTTTTAGGGAAACCGGTTTAATGATCAACTGCATTTTAGAAAAATTGGTCACTAACAAGTTCATTAATCCCAAACAATTTGACTACCTTTCCGCGAAGCCTAACTGCCGCCAGCGACATTTTTACACTCTCCCGAAAATCCACAAAAATCCCGAAACGGAGTGGTTCATGCCGAACAGAATACCTAAAGGTCGGCCCATAGTGTCGGATTGTTCGAGCGAGTGTCACAATGTCTCTGAATACATTGACTCATTTCTAAAACCACTGGCATCCCAGCACCCGGCCTATCTAAAGGATACCAACCATTTTGTTGAACAAATTAAGAAACTTAATGTTCCGTCGAATGCGTTATTAATATCGATCGATGTACAGAGTATGTACACAAATATTGATAACATGACTGGCCTTAACGCGGTTCGGAAGGCCTTTTTGAGAAACCCTGTCAAATCGCGTCCGGACAGAGAAATTTTAGAACTTTTAGAAATCTGCCTAACACGCAATGACTTTATTTTCAATGAACAAACATACCTTCAAACGACTGGCATTTCTATGGGACAAATTTATAGCCCCAGTTTTGCCAATATTTGTATGGCAGAATGGGAAGAGAACTCTTACCCCTCTGTCCCCTACTACCAACTTTTTATGGAAGATTTTTAGATGACATCTTCATAGTTTGGCCCCACTCTTTAGAACAATTCTGGCAGTACTTTCACATCCTAAACACCCATCATCCCTCCATCAAATTAACTGCTAACGTCAGTGACAAAAGTATAGATTTCTTGGACACAACCGTATTCAAGGGGGACAGTATGAATGACATGGGGAAACTGGATATTAAGGTCTTTTTCAAGGAAACAGACACCCACCAACTTTTATTAAAATCGTCCTTTCACCCGAAACATACCTTTTCGGGCATTATCAAATCCCAGATTCTCCGCTTCCACCGAATTTGTACGCGCAATACTGATTTTGAACACGCGGTTAAAATCGTCTTCGACAAACTCCGAGAACGGGGCTACTCGAAGCGATTTTTAAGAACAATCAAAAGTACTACTTTGAAGGACATTAAAACTAATAGTCTTATTCCTGTTCTACCCTTTCAACAATTTGGAGCCATGCCGTGCATGTCCGTGCGATGCAGCATATGCAGATACCTCAAACGGACTAATTCCTTTGAAAATAAAATTTCGAACACCAAGTTTCCCATCAATGAGAGGCTTACGTGCGAAACATCTAATCTAATATATCTAATCTCTTGCTCACGATGCCCCAGTCAGTATGTCGGTGAATCGCAGAATTCCTTGAGGGAAAGATTATTGGGTCACCTATCAGATATTAGAAGAAATACTGATAAGCCCATTTCCCTGCATTTTAATCAAGACAATCACGCAATAACAGATCTCAAAATTACCCCCATAGAAAAAATAAAGGAAAGGGATGACAAGGAGGAAACGAGGAAATTCCGTTTGATGAGAGAGGACTTCTGGATGAAGAAATTGAATACAATCTCTCCAAACGGAATTAACATTCTCTTCAACACCCAAATTCTTCCCCTTGTCATCCAATACAACAGCACCGCTTACCACGCCACCAAAATTATAAAAAAATATTATGAACAACTGAAGGAAACATTTCCACGAATATACCAAAATAAACTAATTGTGGCTTATTCCAGAAATAAAAACCTTAGTGATCTCGCCGCCCCCAGTAAGCTACCCGTCCTAGAGTTAGGGTACCCTAACCCTAACCCCTAAAATTAACTGATTATCGACTCTACATCTTTAAGCTAGTGTTACAAACCGGACAAGGACGGTGGCCCTTTTTTTTAGCTCATCAAAAGAAATATCACCAACCCGAACCCTAACCCTGCCGTAGACAGAGAAAAACACAGTTAACCTGGCCCATAGTTCTCACCGAAACACCCCACCCCCTTAGATAGTTCCACCACCCTCGGCCCATGCATTCGTGGGCACCCTAACCGGTAACCCCACCCTAATCCCTATCCTAACCCTGCTAGTGCCAGGGAAGACGAACTATCTTCTGAGGGGAGAGGTTACAAAAAAACTATGGTACCATCTACGCCAACGGAACTTCACGCCCCGCAAAAATATCTTGTATTTTACAAATCATGTCTTATATTACATCATTTTGCCTTGATATATGCCTATAATTACTTTCAAATTCCAGGACCCCCCCCCCTTTTTTTAAAATACATTTCAGACTCATGGTATGGACAGAATATCGATTATGCGACATTTTTCCACTGATGTCTGAAAAAAGCACATATCCTCCCTCCTTTGAACAATTCTAAAGGACATTCTCCCGGTCCCCATCCCATACCTATTTTTTATATATGAATATTATTCCCAAAATGTTCAGGACAGTCTGACATAAAGTTTTTATTTTTTCAAATAATTCAACAATTTTCAAATATAGCTCACACTGCTAACAGGGATAAAATAAGGATTCTAAACCCAAATCCCAACCCTGATTTGATTCCCTTGTGTGTGTATATATATATATAACTTTATTATGTTTTTACGATTTTGGTTTACAGGAATGAAAGGAAATAGATGGATCCAAACCCGAATCCTAACCCTGATTTGAATCCCTAACATACGTTGTTAGGCCTAAAAACATTCATTTTCAGTACTGAAAGAAAATAGATGGATCTCAAACCTAAATTCTAACCCTGATTTCCACTCCTAATTTATCCTTAAATATTCTGTTATGCCTAAACAAAAAGTTTTTTTACAGGAAATGCAAGCCGATCCTTAACTAAAACCAGACACAGCCACTGTTGTGACATAAATTGAGAACGTCATAACAAATAATCCTAACCTTTCACTGTTGTTTCCACTCTTACTCGTGATAACTAACACCTCACATAACGAGTATTACACCAGTTAACTAACGTGGACAATAAACCAGACTTTACTCCGGAATTGTACTTCCTACGCTCTCTAACCGCTCTACTCGAAGCAAAATACTCGTGTAGACGGTTCCGCGATACGATCAACAACTTGGCATAAACAAGTTTATGATAGAAAAAACAATTAAAAGACACGTAGTATCCCCGTACACAGGATACTACATTGTCAAAAACGACAGAATAAGTCTTGTAAAATAACAAACCATGATTAGATCACAATAATTGTGATGTAATTACGGCGTCAATTGACTTCTAAACTTTGATTAACTCGAGGTCACGGGATACACAGGGCCATAAACATGCCCCTATGTACACAACGTCAACACCTTAGATACAGTACTGATCAAATTACCGTGCTGATAGACTTGCACACTGTGATTAACTCGACACGAGCAAACATAGTGTGTAATAGCATAAAAGGTCACGTGACTCACAGGGCGGAAACATACCCCTGTGTACACAACTGTGAATAACCCTAATCAGGATATTGCAGCTTGTAAATACAAACAGGTGACGGTATACACAAAAATAAAACATATCTCTGTGTATACAGCGTCAAACCGAAAGAGACAACACTTGGTATACATAGAAATAAAAATACAACATTTCTATGCAATCAAAATATCTACACATTTGGTATACATAGAAATAAAATAACAACATTTCTATGCAATAAACCCAATCAAAATACCTACAAGAGATATATATACCTTCTTTAGTAAGACAATATTATGTCTAGACTTACATATAAATATATTACCTGTTAGTTATATTTGTATTTATATCAACATATATGTTTAAGCAATTTCTCTAAGAAAATATTATTTCTATATTTACATGTAAATACATACACTTTTTGTCAAAATCATATGACATTGAAACCCACTTATTTATCCATTATATATATATATGTTTTATGGTTATAAATCATCTTTTGTACATAGAATAATATTAACAAAACTTGAAATGTTCTAGCGAATGCCTTATCGCTTATCTATATTTTCGTTTTATACGTAGTTTGAAAATACATACAATTTTTGTCAAAATCATATGACATTGAAACCCATTTATTTCTCTATTATATATATATATATATATATATATATGTTTTATTGTTATAAATCATCTTATGTACCTAGAATAATATTAACAAAACTTGAAATGTTCTAGTGAATGCTTTATCGCTTATTTATATTTTTGTTTTACACGTAGTTTGAAAATTGTATAAACCTATCTGTATTAACGCCATTGTCTCCTGGATAATGTATAAATCACCCATCTTGCATGTCCAGTACTTAAAATCAAATACCTCCCCTGTATCTTCCTCATAAACGATATAAAAGCTCCTCGGTCAGAAGTCTCTAGTAGTTTGAGCCCCATATACGATTTTGGCATAACATCGCTGAGGTTTCAACATTTCTAAAAATTTCTCCCCTCCACCCCCGCCCCATCCCTATAGACAACAAATAGCGAAATAAACATGCACCTCGTCATACTTTTGGCTAACTATTCGAAAAACATTTTGCTCAAAACAGAAAAGTGCCTGTCTTGTCATTAAAGACAATACAAACTGGAGTAGTCCAGATATAACCACATTGTGGTAGTAATAAAACTTTGGTAAATATTACCAAATGCAAGGCCGCATAAACATAAGGATATGATAAACGAGCCTTAAAAACCTACAAAAGGTAGACGGATGCACTATAATGAGCCCAGGTTAATTCAAAACAAACTCTCATAGTATGACAAGAAAAGAAAGAGAGAAAAACGTTAAACGTTTCACTAGTGGTGCATATCGCTAATCCTCCATTAAACCTCAGCTAAACCAAAATTAGTGTATAAACATCAAACCAAACGGATGTAATTAATTTCCGGCTCCCTTCCGCTAGCAATCAGCTGGCGAGCCAATAGGAACGCCGAAACACGGCTTGTGCCCCACACCCTCCCTCAACAATTTTAGTATATAGTCGGGGCCCAAACTCTAAGACTTCAGACTCAAACCTGAAGAAGGCAAAATATATTGCCGAAATAGTACTATAGTTTTTTAGAGGAGTTTTTATATTATACGCTTTAACTTGTGATTGTGTTATTCCCATTTGGATTTGCATCTTGGATTATATTAATCTGTGTATTTCATTTGGATTATCGTGTTTATCTTTGGATTCTTTTATCAGTTAAGTTCTTTTTTATATATATTTTATTTCTTATCTCATTTTTTTATCCTTTACTCTTACTTGTATTTACTGCTTATACCTTACATTTAAAAATTATATCAATTTGTGTCATATTGATACATACATGTATATGTTTATACATCCTCTTGAACGCATCTCTACAATGCACTCATTTCAATAAAATCCTAAAATTATTCTTTACAAGACTTATCAATCACCATGTACGGGAACAGATACAATAATTTCAACCCTTATGGATACGAACAGTTCGCTTACTCCCAGCAGTATGGCCCCTATGCTCAACAGGGTTTTAATCATTATTCACAGAATAATTATTCGAATCGCCGACGTCAGAACAATAATTACCCAAACCCACAGCAGAACCCACCCCGTCAATATCCCCGGGAAAATAGCTCTCGCCCTGACACCCGTAGGCCCAAAAATAGGAATACACAGAAAAAACCGGGACATATTCGCAGAGCTCAAAACAACGACCAGACGGATAGGACGCAAAATAAGGACGGACCGACGATCAAGGTGTTCTACCAAATTTTACAATGCCTACACCACGTGAATATTATGCAGAAGCAAGCCGATGGTGAATTAACAAAAGGCTTCCACAATAAAGTAATTGATCTAACTAAATTCGTTAAACCGGCCATGATTACAACGACACTATCAAATTCTATATTAAATATTGGCAAAACTTGGGCAAAAACCATCGGCATAGAACTCACTTCTCACTATGAGAAGACCCTTGGTTCTAAATTAGACTGGCTTAAAATTCAAAACTTCTCACACGATCAAATCACTACGTTCTCAAATGCCGCGTTATCATGGTCCAAGAAATCGTTCGGAAGGAAAATGAACACCACGACAAAATCAAAATATCTGCAGCTTATCGGACTAACGAATGACAGGGAGAATTCTAACCCTGACCCTAACCCTAACCCTAACCCTAACCCTAACCCGGGTACTGCCCCACCCCCACCCCCAAAACAGACTGCATTAATGGACGTCGACCTAACTTCCTTCATCCATACCCGGCCAACTCCTATAGAGATCGACACACCAAGCCGCAAGAGAGTACGTTCTCCATCCCCAAAGGCCGAACACCCGTCAACGCCCATGAAGAAGAAGGATAGTCGCCCCTCTCCCTCCCTCTCTGCTAATTCAAATCTGGACGCTTTAGTTGACCAACTTAATACATCAAACGACACTGTGTCGGATAACTACAATTCGGAAGGCACTGTGTCTCCCGTAATTGCTAATCAAAATTTCACGACGCCTAGCAGATCTCCCGTGAGTAAAAGAATAAGCTTTTCCCCACCCCCACGCGTCAAACCATTTCGCCAATCCAACCGCCTTAGCCTAGACACGAGTACTCATGGAGTCCCCACCCCACAAAACAAGCAGGTGCTCGGCCTTAGGCATCACAATGGCACAGGTAACAACAAAGCGTCCTGGTCCCTTCCTGGTATCGTCAAACCCACTTTAGTGCTAGGTAGTTCGAACCTCAGTCGTATCCCCAAAGGGAGGGTGGGTGTACAAATCGAATCGTATGGGGGAGCCAAGATCCAACACCTCATAGACATGATTAAAACCTACACGCACACTGGTCAACCAAAAACCATCGTCTTCCAAATAGGCACCAACAATAGGAAAGATCACCCTCGAACAACACACACTGCCTTTACAGAACTGGTTGCCACTACCAAGTCAAAATTCCCCAATACCGCCATCTTTATAGCCCAAATTCCGTTTTCCCCCCACCCTCAAGCAGAAAGAAGGAGTCAGACCTTGTGAAAACTTGACCACTCTCAACCACTACTTGCTCACGGAACCACCAAAACACGCAAGAGTAATCGAACTTGACCACTCAGTGGTCCATGTCAACGCTGCTGATAAAATCCACTGGACAGCCATTACTGCTGACAGACAATTTAACCACTGGCTTAAAGTTGTCGAGTCTTTAAACTAGAGTCTGAGGGGGGCCTTGTTGAAAACGCTACCCAACTAGCTCCCACTCAAACTCCAGTCTCGCAACTCGGCAAAACGGTTGTAAACCTGAGCACGCGCTCTATTTCACCCTTGGAAAGACAAATACTCGATAAGGGTCTCAAATTCATACCTTCCCCCCAACCGACTACTGTGGATAATATCTTAGAATCCACGGACCAATTTTCCAGACTTATCAAATTGACCTATTTTTTCCGCGACAAACCCCGCAAGACTGGGAATACCAAATTTATTGAAAAATCTGACTGGGCACCTCCTAACGCGGCCATTAGAGGTGATATTCTAGTTCATTTAGATACCATGAAAAGCGAAATAGCTGATCTGCCAATCTCAAAAGAACGGAACAACCTGACACGAGAGGAACGATCGGCCCTTAACGCACTTAAAAATGACAAGTCTATCGTCATTAAAAAGAGTGACAAGGGCTCATGCTGCGTCATACTAAATCGAAATGACTATATACTAGAAGCTGAAAAGCAACTTAGTAACGAGAAATATTACAAGAAACTCTCAGAACCAATTTTTAGGGAAACCGGTTTAATGATCAACTGCATTTTAGAAAAATTGGTCACTAACAAGTTCATTAATCCCAAACAATTTGACTACCTTTCCGCGAAGCCTAACTGCCGCCAGCGACATTTTTACACTCTCCCGAAAATCCACAAAAATCCCGAAACGGAGTGGTTCATGCCGAACAGAATACCTAAAGGTCGGCCCATAGTGTCGGATTGTTCGAGCGAGTGTCACAATGTCTCTGAATACATTGACTCATTTCTAAAACCACTGGCATCCCAGCACCCGGCCTATCTAAAGGATACCAACCATTTTGTTGAACAAATTAAGAAACTTAATGTTCCGTCGAATGCGTTATTAATATCGATCGATGTACAGAGTATGTACACAAATATTGATAACATGACTGGCCTTAACGCGGTTCGGAAGGCCTTTTTGAGAAACCCTGTCAAATCGCGTCCGGACAGAGAAATTTTAGAACTTTTAGAAATCTGCCTAACACGCAATGACTTTATTTTCAATGAACAAACATACCTTCAAACGACTGGCATTTCTATGGGACAAATTTATAGCCCCAGTTTTGCCAATATTTGTATGGCAGAATGGGAAAGAGAACTCTTACCCCTCTGTCCCCTACTACCAACTTTTTATGGAAGATTTTTAGATGACATCTTCATAGTTTGGCCCCACTCTTTAGAACAATTCTGGCAGTACTTTCACATCCTAAACACCCATCATCCCTCCATCAAATTAACTGCTAACGTCAGTGACAAAAGTATAGATTTCTTGGACACAACCGTATTCAAGGGGGACAGTATGAATGACATGGGGAAACTGGATATTAAGGTCTTTTTCAAGGAAACAGACACCCACCAACTTTTATTAAAATCGTCCTTTCACCCGAAACATACCTTTTCGGGCATTATCAAATCCCAGATTCTCCGCTTCCACCGAATTTGTACGCGCAATACTGATTTTGAACACGCGGTTAAAATCGTCTTCGACAAACTCCGAGAACGGGGCTACTCGAAGCGATTTTTAAGAACAATCAAAAGTACTACTTTGAAGGACATTAAAACTAATAGTCTTATTCCTGTTCTACCCTTTCAACAATTTGGAGCCATGCCGTGCATGTCCGTGCGATGCAGCATATGCAGATACCTCAAACGGACTAATTCCTTTGAAAATAAAATTTCGAACACCAAGTTTCCCATCAATGAGAGGCTTACGTGCGAAACATCTAATCTAATATATCTAATCTCTTGCTCACGATGCCCCAGTCAGTATGTCGGTGAATCGCAGAATTCCTTGAGGGAAAGATTATTGGGTCACCTATCAGATATTAGAAGAAATACTGATAAGCCCATTTCCCTGCATTTTAATCAAGACAATCACGCAATAACAGATCTCAAAATTACCCCCATAGAAAAAATAAAGGAAAGGGATGACAAGGAGGAAACGAGGAAATTCCGTTTGATGAGAGAGGACTTCTGGATGAAGAAATTGAATACAATCTCTCCAAACGGAATTAACATTCTCTTCAACACCCAAATTCTTCCCCTTGTCATCCAATACAACAGCACCGCTTACCACGCCACCAAAATTATAAAAAAATATTATGAACAACTGAAGGAAACATTTCCACGAATATACCAAAATAAACTAATTGTGGCTTATTCCAGAAATAAAAACCTTAGTGATCTCGCCGCCCCCAGTAAGCTACCCGTCCTAGAGTTAGGGTACCCTAACCCTAACCCCTAAAATTAACTGATTATCGACTCTACATCTTTAAGCTAGTGTTACAAACCGGACAAGGACGGTGGCCCTTTTTTTTAGCTCATCAAAAGAAATATCACCAACCCGAACCCTAACCCTGCCGTAGACAGAGAAAAACACAGTTAACCTGGCCCATAGTTCTCACCGAAACACCCCACCCCCTTAGATAGTTCCACCACCCTCGGCCCATGCATTCGTGGGCACCCTAACCGGTAACCCCACCCTAATCCCTATCCTAACCCTGCTAGTGCCAGGGAAGACGAACTATCTTCTGAGGGGAGAGGTTACAAAAAAACTATGGTACCATCTACGCCAACGGAACTTCACGCCCCGCAAAAATATCTTGTATTTTACAAATCATGTCTTATATTACATCATTTTGCCTTGATATATGCCTATAATTACTTTCAAATTCCAGGACCCCCCCCCCTTTTTTTAAAATACATTTCAGACTCATGGTATGGACAGAATATCGATTATGCGACATTTTTCCACTGATGTCTGAAAAAAGCACATATCCTCCCTCCTTTGAACAATTCTAAAGGACATTCTCCCGGTCCCCATCCCATACCTATTTTTTATATATGAATATTATTCCCAAAATGTTCAGGACAGTCTGACATAAAGTTTTTATTTTTTCAAATAATTCAACAATTTTCAAATATAGCTCACACTGCTAACAGGGATAAAATAAGGATTCTAAACCCAAATCCCAACCCTGATTTGATTCCCTTGTGTGTGTATATATATATATAACTTTATTATGTTTTTACGATTTTGGTTTACAGGAATGAAAGGAAATAGATGGATCCAAACCCGAATCCTAACCCTGATTTGAATCCCTAACATACGTTGTTAGGCCTAAAAACATTCATTTTCAGTACTGAAAGAAAATAGATGGATCTCAAACCTAAATTCTAACCCTGATTTCCACTCCTAATTTATCCTTAAATATTCTGTTATGCCTAAACAAAAAGTTTTTTTACAGGAAATGCAAGCCGATCCTTAACTAAAACCAGACACAGCCACTGTTGTGACATAAATTGAGAACGTCATAACAAATAATCCTAACCTTTCACTGTTGTTTCCACTCTTACTCGTGATAACTAACACCTCACATAACGAGTATTACACCAGTTAACTAACGTGGACAATAAACCAGACTTTACTCCGGAATTGTACTTCCTACGCTCTCTAACCGCTCTACTCGAAGCAAAATACTCGTGTAGACGGTTCCGCGATACGATCAACAACTTGGCATAAACAAGTTTATGATAGAAAAAACAATTAAAAGACACGTAGTATCCCCGTACACAGGATACTACATTGTCAAAAACGACAGAATAAGTCTTGTAAAATAACAAACCATGATTAGATCACAATAATTGTGATGTAATTACGGCGTCAATTGACTTCTAAACTTTGATTAACTCGAGGTCACGGGATACACAGGCCCATAAACATGCCCCTATGTACACAACGTCAACACCTTAGATACAGTACTGATCAAATTACCGTGCTGATAGACTTGCACACTGTGATTAACTCGACACGAGCAAACATAGTGTGTAATAGCATAAAAGGTCACGTGACTCACAGGGCGGAAACATACCCCTGTGTACACAACTGTGAATAACCCTAATCAGGATATTGCAGCTTGTAAATACAAACAGGTGACGGTATACACAAAAATAAAACATATCTCTGTGTATACAGCGTCAAACCGAAAGAGACAACACTTGGTATACATAGAAATAAAATACAACATTTCTATGCAATCAAAATATCTACACATTTGGTATACATAGAAATAAAATAACAACATTTCTATGCAATAAACCCAATCAAAATACCTACAAGAGATATATATACCTTCTTTAGTAAGACAATATTATGTCTAGACTTACATATAAATATATTACCTGTTAGTTATATTTGTATTTATATCAACATATATGTTTAAGCAATTTCTCTAAGAAAATATTATTTCTATATTTACATGTAAATACATACACTTTTTGTCAAAATCATATGACATTGAAACCCACTTATTTATCCATTATATATATATATGTTTTATGGTTATAAATCATCTTTTGTACATAGAATAATATTAACAAAACTTGAAATGTTCTAGCGAATGCCTTATCGCTTATCTATATTTTCGTTTTATACGTAGTTTGAAAATACATACAATTTTTGTCAAAATCATATGACATTGAAACCCATTTATTTCTCTATTATATATATATATATATATATATATATATGTTTTATTGTTATAAATCATCTTATGTACCTAGAATAATATTAACAAAACTTGAAATGTTCTAGTGAATGCTTTATCGCTTATTTATATTTTTGTTTTACACGTAGTTTGAAAATTGTATAAACCTATCTGTATTAACGCCATTGTCTCCTGGATAATGTATAAATCACCCATCTTGCATGTCCAGTACTTAAAATCAAATACCTCCCCTGTATCTTCCTCATAAACGATATAAAAGCTCCTCGGTCAGAAGTCTCTAGTAGTTTGAGCCCCATATACGATTTTGGCATAACATCGCTGAGGTTTCAACATTTCTAAAAATTTCTCCCCTCCACCCCCGCCCCATCCCTATAGACAACAAATAGCGAAATAAACATGCACCTCGTCATACTTTTGGCTAACTATTCGAAAAACATTTTGCTCAAAACAGAAAAGTGCCTGTCTTGTCATTAAAGACAATACAAACTGGAGTAGTCCAGATATAACCACATTGTGGTAGTAATAAAACTTTGGTAAATATTACCAAATGCAAGGCCGCATAAACATAAGGATATGATAAACGAGCCTTAAAAACCTACAAAAGGTAGACGGATGCACTATAATGAGCCCAGGTTAATTCAAAACAAACTCTCATAGTATGACAAGAAAAGAAAGAGAGAAAAACGTTAAACGTTTCACTAGTGGTGCATATCGCTAATCCTCCATTAAACCTCAGCTAAACCAAAATTAGTGTATAAACATCAAACCAAACGGATGTAATTAATTTCCGGCTCCCTTCCGCTAGCAATCAGCTGGCGAGCCAATAGGAACGCCGAAACACGGCTTGTGCCCCACACCCTCCCTCAACAATTTTAGTATATAGTCGGGGCCCAAACTCTAAGACTTCAGACTCAAACCTGAAGAAGGCAAAATATATTGCCGAAATAGTACTATAGTTTTTTAGAGGAGTTTTTATATTATACGCTTTAACTTGTGATTGTGTTATTCCCATTTGGATTTGCATCTTGGATTATATTAATCTGTGTATTTCATTTGGATTATCGTGTTTATCTTTGGATTCTTTTATCAGTTAAGTTCTTTTTTATATATATTTTATTTCTTATCTCATTTTTTTATCCTTTACTCTTACTTGTATTTACTGCTTATACCTTACATTTAAAAATTATATCAATTTGTGTCATATTGATACATACATGTATATGTTTATACATCCTCTTGAACGCATCTCTACAATGCACTCATTTCAATAAAATCCTAAAATTATTCTTTACAAGACTTATCAATCACCATGTACGGGAACAGATACAATAATTTCAACCCTTATGGATACGAACAGTTCGCTTACTCCCAGCAGTATGGCCCCTATGCTCAACAGGGTTTTAATCATTATTCACAGAATAATTATTCGAATCGCCGACGTCAGAACAATAATTACCCAAACCCACAGCAGAACCCACCCCGTCAATATCCCCGGGAAAATAGCTCTCGCCCTGACACCCGTAGGCCCAAAAATAGGAATACACAGAAAAAACCGGGACATATTCGCAGAGCTCAAAACAACGACCAGACGGATAGGACGCAAAATAAGGACGGACCGACGATCAAGGTGTTCTACCAAATTTTACAATGCCTACACCACGTGAATATTATGCAGAAGCAAGCCGATGGTGAATTAACAAAAGGCTTCCACAATAAAGTAATTGATCTAACTAAATTCGTTAAACCGGCCATGATTACAACGACACTATCAAATTCTATATTAAATATTGGCAAAACTTGGGCAAAAACCATCGGCATAGAACTCACTTCTCACTATGAGAAGACCCTTGGTTCTAAATTAGACTGGCTTAAAATTCAAAACTTCTCACACGATCAAATCACTACGTTCTCAAATGCCGCGTTATCATGGTCCAAGAAATCGTTCGGAAGGAAAATGAACACCACGACAAAATCAAAATATCTGCAGCTTATCGGACTAACGAATGACAGGGAGAATTCTAACCCTGACCCTAACCCTAACCCTAACCCTAACCCTAACCCGGGTACTGCCCCACCCCCACCCCCAAAACAGACTGCATTAATGGACGTCGACCTAACTTCCTTCATCCATACCCGGCCAACTCCTATAGAGATCGACACACCAAGCCGCAAGAGAGTACGTTCTCCATCCCCAAAGGCCGAACACCCGTCAACGCCCATGAAGAAGAAGGATAGTCGCCCCTCTCCCTCCCTCTCTGCTAATTCAAATCTGGACGCTTTAGTTGACCAACTTAATACATCAAACGACACTGTGTCGGATAACTACAATTCGGAAGGCACTGTGTCTCCCGTAATTGCTAATCAAAATTTCACGACGCCTAGCAGATCTCCCGTGAGTAAAAGAATAAGCTTTTCCCCACCCCCACGCGTCAAACCATTTCGCCAATCCAACCGCCTTAGCCTAGACACGAGTACTCATGGAGTCCCCACCCCACAAAACAAGCAGGTGCTCGGCCTTAGGCATCACAATGGCACAGGTAACAACAAAGCGTCCTGGTCCCTTCCTGGTATCGTCAAACCCACTTTAGTGCTAGGTAGTTCGAACCTCAGTCGTATCCCCAAAGGGAGGGTGGGTGTACAAATCGAATCGTATGGGGGAGCCAAGATCCAACACCTCATAGACATGATTAAAACCTACACGCACACTGGTCAACCAAAAACCATCGTCTTCCAAATAGGCACCAACAATAGGAAAGATCACCCTCGAACAACACACACTGCCTTTACAGAACTGGTTGCCACTACCAAGTCAAAATTCCCCAATACCGCCATCTTTATAGCCCAAATTCCGTTTTCCCCCACCCTCAAGCAGAAAGAAGGAGTCAGACCTTGTGAAAACTTGACCACTCTCAACCACTACTTGCTCACGGAACCACCAAAACACGCAAGAGTAATCGAACTTGACCACTCAGTGGTCCATGTCAACGCTGCTGATAAAATCCACTGGACAGCCATTACTGCTGACAGACAATTTAACCACTGGCTTAAAGTTGTCGAGTCTTTAAACTAGAGTCTGAGGGGGGCCTTGTTGAAAACGCTACCCAACTAGCTCCCACTCAAACTCCAGTCTCGCAACTCGGCAAAACGGTTGTAAACCTGAGCACGCGCTCTATTTCACCCTTGGAAAGACAAATACTCGATAAGGGTCTCAAATTCATACCTTCCCCCCAACCGACTACTGTGGATAATATCTTAGAATCCACGGACCAATTTTCCAGACTTATCAAATTGACCTATTTTTTCCGCGACAAACCCCGCAAGACTGGGAATACCAAATTTATTGAAAAATCTGACTGGGCACCTCCTAACGCGGCCATTAGAGGTGATATTCTAGTTCATTTAGATACCATGAAAAGCGAAATAGCTGATCTGCCAATCTCAAAAGAACGGAACAACCTGACACGAGAGGAACGATCGGCCCTTAACGCACTTAAAAATGACAAGTCTATCGTCATTAAAAAGAGTGACAAGGGCTCATGCTGCGTCATACTAAATCGAAATGACTATATACTAGAAGCTGAAAAGCAACTTAGTAACGAGAAATATTACAAGAAACTCTCAGAACCAATTTTTAGGGAAACCGGTTTAATGATCAACTGCATTTTAGAAAAATTGGTCACTAACAAGTTCATTAATCCCAAACAATTTGACTACCTTTCCGCGAAGCCTAACTGCCGCCAGCGACATTTTTACACTCTCCCGAAAATCCACAAAAATCCCGAAACGGAGTGGTTCATGCCGAACAGAATACCTAAAGGTCGGCCCATAGTGTCGGATTGTTCGAGCGAGTGTCACAATGTCTCTGAATACATTGACTCATTTCTAAAACCACTGGCATCCCAGCACCCGGCCTATCTAAAGGATACCAACCATTTTGTTGAACAAATTAAGAAACTTAATGTTCCGTCGAATGCGTTATTAATATCGATCGATGTACAGAGTATGTACACAAATATTGATAACATGACTGGCCTTAACGCGGTTCGGAAGGCCTTTTTGAGAAACCCTGTCAAATCGCGTCCGGACAGAGAAATTTTAGAACTTTTAGAAATCTGCCTAACACGCAATGACTTTATTTTCAATGAACAAACATACCTTCAAACGACTGGCATTTCTATGGGACAAATTTATAGCCCCAGTTTTGCCAATATTTGTATGGCAGAATGGGAAAGAGAACTCTTACCCCTCTGTCCCCTACTACCAACTTTTTATGGAAGATTTTTAGATGACATCTTCATAGTTTGGCCCCACTCTTTAGAACAATTCTGGCAGTACTTTCACATCCTAAACACCCATCATCCCTCCATCAAATTAACTGCTAACGTCAGTGACAAAAGTATAGATTTCTTGGACACAACCGTATTCAAGGGGGACAGTATGAATGACATGGGGAAACTGGATATTAAGGTCTTTTTCAAGGAAACAGACACCCACCAACTTTTATTAAAATCGTCCTTTCACCCGAAACATACCTTTTCGGGCATTATCAAATCCCAGATTCTCCGCTTCCACCGAATTTGTACGCGCAATACTGATTTTGAACACGCGGTTAAAATCGTCTTCGACAAACTCCGAGAACGGGGCTACTCGAAGCGATTTTTAAGAACAATCAAAAGTACTACTTTGAAGGACATTAAAACTAATAGTCTTATTCCTGTTCTACCCTTTCAACAATTTGGAGCCATGCCGTGCATGTCCGTGCGATGCAGCATATGCAGATACCTCAAACGGACTAATTCCTTTGAAAATAAAATTTCGAACACCAAGTTTCCCATCAATGAGAGGCTTACGTGCGAAACATCTAATCTAATATATCTAATCTCTTGCTCACGATGCCCCAGTCAGTATGTCGGTGAATCGCAGAATTCCTTGAGGGAAAGATTATTGGGTCACCTATCAGATATTAGAAGAAATACTGATAAGCCCATTTCCCTGCATTTTAATCAAGACAATCACGCAATAACAGATCTCAAAATTACCCCCATAGAAAAAATAAAGGAAAGGGATGACAAGGAGGAAACGAGGAAATTCCGTTTGATGAGAGAGGACTTCTGGATGAAGAAATTGAATACAATCTCTCCAAACGGAATTAACATTCTCTTCAACACCCAAATTCTTCCCCTTGTCATCCAATACAACAGCACCGCTTACCACGCCACCAAAATTATAAAAAAATATTATGAACAACTGAAGGAAACATTTCCACGAATATACCAAAATAAACTAATTGTGGCTTATTCCAGAAATAAAAACCTTAGTGATCTCGCCGCCCCCAGTAAGCTACCCGTCCTAGAGTTAGGGTACCCTAACCCTAACCCCTAAAATTAACTGATTATCGACTCTACATCTTTAAGCTAGTGTTACAAACCGGACAAGGACGGTGGCCCTTTTTTTTAGCTCATCAAAAGAAATATCACCAACCCGAACCCTAACCCTGCCGTAGACAGAGAAAAACACAGTTAACCTGGCCCATAGTTCTCACCGAAACACCCCACCCCCTTAGATAGTTCCACCACCCTCGGCCCATGCATTCGTGGGCACCCTAACCGGTAACCCCACCCTAATCCCTATCCTAACCCTGCTAGTGCCAGGGAAGACGAACTATCTTCTGAGGGGAGAGGTTACAAAAAAACTATGGTACCATCTACGCCAACGGAACTTCACGCCCCGCAAAAATATCTTGTATTTTACAAATCATGTCTTATATTACATCATTTTGCCTTGATATATGCCTATAATTACTTTCAAATTCCAGGACCCCCCCCCCTTTTTTTAAAATACATTTCAGACTCATGGTATGGACAGAATATCGATTATGCGACATTTTTCCACTGATGTCTGAAAAAAGCACATATCCTCCCTCCTTTGAACAATTCTAAAGGACATTCTCCCGGTCCCCATCCCATACCTATTTTTTATATATGAATATTATTCCCAAAATGTTCAGGACAGTCTGACATAAAGTTTTTATTTTTTCAAATAATTCAACAATTTTCAAATATAGCTCACACTGCTAACAGGGATAAAATAAGGATTCTAAACCCAAATCCCAACCCTGATTTGATTCCCTTGTGTGTGTATATATATATATAACTTTATTATGTTTTTACGATTTTGGTTTACAGGAATGAAAGGAAATAGATGGATCCAAACCCGAATCCTAACCCTGATTTGAATCCCTAACATACGTTGTTAGGCCTAAAAACATTCATTTTCAGTACTGAAAGAAAATAGATGGATCTCAAACCTAAATTCTAACCCTGATTTCCACTCCTAATTTATCCTTAAATATTCTGTTATGCCTAAACAAAAAGTTTTTTTACAGGAAATGCAAGCCGATCCTTAACTAAAACCAGACACAGCCACTGTTGTGACATAAATTGAGAACGTCATAACAAATAATCCTAACCTTTCACTGTTGTTTCCACTCTTACTCGTGATAACTAACACCTCACATAACGAGTATTACACCAGTTAACTAACGTGGACAATAAACCAGACTTTACTCCGGAATTGTACTTCCTACGCTCTCTAACCGCTCTACTCGAAGCAAAATACTCGTGTAGACGGTTCCGCGATACGATCAACAACTTGGCATAAACAAGTTTATGATAGAAAAAACAATTAAAAGACACGTAGTATCCCCGTACACAGGATACTACATTGTCAAAAACGACAGAATAAGTCTTGTAAAATAACAAACCATGATTAGATCACAATAATTGTGATGTAATTACGGCGTCAATTGACTTCTAAACTTTGATTAACTCGAGGTCACGGGATACACAGGGCCATAAACATGCCCCTATGTACACAACGTCAACACCTTAGATACAGTACTGATCAAATTACCGTGCTGATAGACTTGCACACTGTGATTAACTCGACACGAGCAAACATAGTGTGTAATAGCATAAAAGGTCACGTGACTCACAGGGCGGAAACATACCCCTGTGTACACAACTGTGAATAACCCTAATCAGGATATTGCAGCTTGTAAATACAAACAGGTGACGGTATACACAAAAATAAAACATATCTCTGTGTATACAGCGTCAAACCGAAAGAGACAACACTTGGTATACATAGAAATAAAATACAACATTTCTATGCAATCAAAATATCTACACATTTGGTATACATAGAAATAAAATAACAACATTTCTATGCAATAAACCCAATCAAAATACCTACAAGAGATATATATACCTTCTTTAGTAAGACAATATTATGTCTAGACTTACATATAAATATATTACCTGTTAGTTATATTTGTATTTATATCAACATATATGTTTAAGCAATTTCTCTAAGAAAATATTATTTCTATATTTACATGTAAATACATACACTTTTTGTCAAAATCATATGACATTGAAACCCACTTATTTATCCATTATATATATATATGTTTTATGGTTATAAATCATCTTTTGTACATAGAATAATATTAACAAAACTTGAAATGTTCTAGCGAATGCCTTATCGCTTATCTATATTTTCGTTTTATACGTAGTTTGAAAATACATACAATTTTTGTCAAAATCATATGACATTGAAACCCATTTATTTCTCTATTATATATATATATATATATATATATATATGTTTTATTGTTATAAATCATCTTATGTACCTAGAATAATATTAACAAAACTTGAAATGTTCTAGTGAATGCTTTATCGCTTATTTATATTTTTGTTTTACACGTAGTTTGAAAATTGTATAAACCTATCTGTATTAACGCCATTGTCTCCTGGATAATGTATAAATCACCCATCTTGCATGTCCAGTACTTAAAATCAAATACCTCCCCTGTATCTTCCTCATAAACGATATAAAAGCTCCTCGGTCAGAAGTCTCTAGTAGTTTGAGCCCCATATACGATTTTGGCATAACATCGCTGAGGTTTCAACATTTCTAAAAATTTCTCCCCTCCACCCCCGCCCCATCCCTATAGACAACAAATAGCGAAATAAACATGCACCTCGTCATACTTTTGGCTAACTATTCGAAAAACATTTTGCTCAAAACAGAAAAGTGCCTGTCTTGTCATTAAAGACAATACAAACTGGAGTAGTCCAGATATAACCACATTGTGGTAGTAATAAAACTTTGGTAAATATTACCAAATGCAAGGCCGCATAAACATAAGGATATGATAAACGAGCCTTAAAAACCTACAAAAGGTAGACGGATGCACTATAATGAGCCCAGGTTAATTCAAAACAAACTCTCATAGTATGACAAGAAAAGAAAGAGAGAAAAACGTTAAACGTTTCACTAGTGGTGCATATCGCTAATCCTCCATTAAACCTCAGCTAAACCAAAATTAGTGTATAAACATCAAACCAAACGGATGTAATTAATTTCCGGCTCCCTTCCGCTAGCAATCAGCTGGCGAGCCAATAGGAACGCCGAAACACGGCTTGTGCCCCACACCCTCCCTCAACAATTTTAGTATATAGTCGGGGCCCAAACTCTAAGACTTCAGACTCAAACCTGAAGAAGGCAAAATATATTGCCGAAATAGTACTATAGTTTTTTAGAGGAGTTTTTATATTATACGCTTTAACTTGTGATTGTGTTATTCCCATTTGGATTTGCATCTTGGATTATATTAATCTGTGTATTTCATTTGGATTATCGTGTTTATCTTTGGATTCTTTTATCAGTTAAGTTCTTTTTTATATATATTTTATTTCTTATCTCATTTTTTTATCCTTTACTCTTACTTGTATTTACTGCTTATACTTTACATTTAAAAATTATATCAATTTGTGTCATATTGATACATACATGTATATGTTTATACATCCTCTTGAACGCATCTCTACAATGCACTCATTTCAATAAAATCCTAAAATTATTCTTTACAAGACTTATCAATCACCATGTACGGGAACAGATACAATAATTTCAACCCTTATGGATACGAACAGTTCGCTTACTCCCAGCAGTATGGCCCCTATGCTCAACAGGGTTTTAATCATTATTCACAGAATAATTATTCGAATCGCCGACGTCAGAACAATAATTACCCAAACCCACAGCAGAACCCACCCCGTCAATATCCCCGGGAAAATAGCTCTCGCCCTGACACCCGTAGGCCCAAAAATAGGAATACACAGAAAAAACCGGGACATATTCGCAGAGCTCAAAACAACGACCAGACGGATAGGACGCAAAATAAGGACGGACCGACGATCAAGGTGTTCTACCAAATTTTACAATGCCTACACCACGTGAATATTATGCAGAAGCAAGCCGATGGTGAATTAACAAAAGGCTTCCACAATAAAGTAATTGATCTAACTAAATTCGTTAAACCGGCCATGATTACAACGACACTATCAAATTCTATATTAAATATTGGCAAAACTTGGGCAAAAACCATCGGCATAGAACTCACTTCTCACTATGAGAAGACCCTTGGTTCTAAATTAGACTGGCTTAAAATTCAAAACTTCTCACACGATCAAATCACTACGTTCTCAAATGCCGCGTTATCATGGTCCAAGAAATCGTTCGGAAGGAAAATGAACACCACGACAAAATCAAAATATCTGCAGCTTATTGGACTAACGAATGACAGGGAGAATTCTAACCCTGACCCTAACCCTAACCCTAACCCTAACCCTAACCCGGGTACTGCCCCACCCCCACCCCCAAAACAGACTGCATTAATGGACGTCGACCTAACTTCCTTCATCCATACCCGGCCAACTCCTATAGAGATCGACACACCAAGCCGCAAGAGAGTACGTTCTCCATCCCCAAAGGCCGAACACCCGTCAACGCCCATGAAGAAGAAGGATAGTCGCCCCTCTCCCTCCCTCTCTGCTAATTCAAATCTGGACGCTTTAGTTGACCAACTTAATACATCAAACGACACTGTGTCGGATAACTACAATTCGGAAGGCACTGTGTCTCCCGTAATTGCTAATCAAAATTTCACGACGCCTAGCAGATCTCCCGTGAGTAAAAGAATAAGCTTTTCCCCACCCCCACGCGTCAAACCATTTCGCCAATCCAACCGCCTTAGCCTAGACACGAGTACTCATGGAGTCCCCACCCCACAAAACAAGCAGGTGCTCGGCCTTAGGCATCACAATGGCACAGGTAACAACAAAGCGTCCTGGTCCCTTCCTGGTATCGTCAAACCCACTTTAGTGCTAGGTAGTTCGAACCTCAGTCGTATCCCCAAAGGGAGGGTGGGTGTACAAATCGAATCGTATGGGGGAGCCAAGATCCAACACCTCATAGACATGATTAAAACCTACACGCACACTGGTCAACCAAAAACCATCGTCTTCCAAATAGGCACCAACAATAGGAAAGATCACCCTCGAACAACACACACTGCCTTTACAGAACTGGTTGCCACTACCAAGTCAAAATTCCCCAATACCGCCATCTTTATAGCCCAAATTCCGTTTTCCCCCACCCTCAAGCAGAAAGAAGGAGTCAGACCTTGTGAAAACTTGACCACTCTCAACCACTACTTGCTCACGGAACCACCAAAACACGCAAGAGTAATCGAACTTGACCACTCAGTGGTCCATGTCAACGCTGCTGATAAAATCCACTGGACAGCCATTACTGCTGACAGACAATTTAACCACTGGCTTAAAGTTGTCGAGTCTTTAAACTAGAGTCTGAGGGGGGCCTTGTTGAAAACGCTACCCAACTAGCTCCCACTCAAACTCCAGTCTCGCAACTCGGCAAAACGGTTGTAAACCTGAGCACGCGCTCTATTTCACCCTTGGAAAGACAAATACTCGATAAGGGTCTCAAATTCATACCTTCCCCCCAACCGACTACTGTGGATAATATCTTAGAATCCACGGACCAATTTTCCAGACTTATCAAATTGACCTATTTTTTCCGCGACAAACCCCGCAAGACTGGGAATACCAAATTTATTGAAAAATCTGACTGGGCACCTCCTAACGCGGCCATTAGAGGTGATATTCTAGTTCATTTAGATACCATGAAAAGCGAAATAGCTGATCTGCCAATCTCAAAAGAACGGAACAACCTGACACGAGAGGAACGATCGGCCCTTAACGCACTTAAAAATGACAAGTCTATCGTCATTAAAAAGAGTGACAAGGGCTCATGCTGCGTCATACTAAATCGAAATGACTATATACTAGAAGCTGAAAAGCAACTTAGTAACGAGAAATATTACAAGAAACTCTCAGAACCAATTTTTAGGGAAACCGGTTTAATGATCAACTGCATTTTAGAAAAATTGGTCACTAACAAGTTCATTAATCCCAAACAATTTGACTACCTTTCCGCGAAGCCTAACTGCCGCCAGCGACATTTTTACACTCTCCCGAAAATCCACAAAAATCCCGAAACGGAGTGGTTCATGCCGAACAGAATACCTAAAGGTCGGCCCATAGTGTCGGATTGTTCGAGCGAGTGTCACAATGTCTCTGAATACATTGACTCATTTCTAAAACCACTGGCATCCCAGCACCCGGCCTATCTAAAGGATACCAACCATTTTGTTGAACAAATTAAGAAACTTAATGTTCCGTCGAATGCGTTATTAATATCGATCGATGTACAGAGTATGTACACAAATATTGATAACATGACTGGCCTTAACGCGGTTCGGAAGGCCTTTTTGAGAAACCCTGTCAAATCGCGTCCGGACAGAGAAATTTTAGAACTTTTAGAAATCTGCCTAACACGCAATGACTTTATTTTCAATGAACAAACATACCTTCAAACGACTGGCATTTCTATGGGACAAATTTATAGCCCCAGTTTTGCCAATATTTGTATGGCAGAATGGGAAAGAGAACTCTTACCCCTCTGTCCCCTACTACCAACTTTTTATGGAAGATTTTTAGATGACATCTTCATAGTTTGGCCCCACTCTTTAGAACAATTCTGGCAGTACTTTCACATCCTAAACACCCATCATCCCTCCATCAAATTAACTGCTAACGTCAGTGACAAAAGTATAGATTTCTTGGACACAACCGTATTCAAGGGGGACAGTATGAATGACATGGGGAAACTGGATATTAAGGTCTTTTTCAAGGAAACAGACACCCACCAACTTTTATTAAAATCGTCCTTTCACCCGAAACATACCTTTTCGGGCATTATCAAATCCCAGATTCTCCGCTTCCACCGAATTTGTACGCGCAATACTGATTTTGAACACGCGGTTAAAATCGTCTTCGACAAACTCCGAGAACGGGGCTACTCGAAGCGATTTTTAAGAACAATCAAAAGTACTACTTTGAAGGACATTAAAACTAATAGTCTTATTCCTGTTCTACCCTTTCAACAATTTGGAGCCATGCCGTGCATGTCCGTGCGATGCAGCATATGCAGATACCTCAAACGGACTAATTCCTTTGAAAATAAAATTTCGAACACCAAGTTTCCCATCAATGAGAGGCTTACGTGCGAAACATCTAATCTAATATATCTAATCTCTTGCTCACGATGCCCCAGTCAGTATGTCGGTGAATCGCAGAATTCCTTGAGGGAAAGATTATTGGGTCACCTATCAGATATTAGAAGAAATACTGATAAGCCCATTTCCCTGCATTTTAATCAAGACAATCACGCAATAACAGATCTCAAAATTACCCCCATAGAAAAAATAAAGGAAAGGGATGACAAGGAGGAAACGAGGAAATTCCGTTTGATGAGAGAGGACTTCTGGATGAAGAAATTGAATACAATCTCTCCAAACGGAATTAACATTCTCTTCAACACCCAAATTCTTCCCCTTGTCATCCAATACAACAGCACCGCTTACCACGCCACCAAAATTATAAAAAAATATTATGAACAACTGAAGGAAACATTTCCACGAATATACCAAAATAAACTAATTGTGGCTTATTCCAGAAATAAAAACCTTAGTGATCTCGCCGCCCCCAGTAAGCTACCCGTCCTAGAGTTAGGGTACCCTAACCCTAACCCCTAAAATTAACTGATTATCGACTCTACATCTTTAAGCTAGTGTTACAAACCGGACAAGGACGGTGGCCCTTTTTTTTAGCTCATCAAAAGAAATATCACCAACCCGAACCCTAACCCTGCCGTAGACAGAGAAAAACACAGTTAACCTGGCCCATAGTTCTCACCGAAACACCCCACCCCCTTAGATAGTTCCACCACCCTCGGCCCATGCATTCGTGGGCACCCTAACCGGTAACCCCACCCTAATCCCTATCCTAACCCAACCCTAACCCTAACCCTAACCCTAACCCTAACCCTAACCCCTAACCCTAACCCTAACCCTAACCCTAACCCTAACCCCCTAACCCTAACCCCTAACCCTAACCCAACCCTAACCCTAACCCTAACCCTAACCCTAACCCTAACCCTAACCCTAACCCTAACCCTAACCCTAACCCTAACCCTAACCCTAACCCTAACCCTAACCCTAACCCTAACCCTAACCCTAACCCTAACCCTAACCCTAACCCTAACCCTAACCCTCTAACCCTAACCCTAACCCTAACCCTAACCCTAACCCTAACCCTAACCCTAACCCTAACCCTATTTGATTTAACCTATAATTGATAATAATAATTCAACTTGTAGTGTGAAATGGGATTAATCATAATGATTAGCCTACAATTATTCCTTATCATGATTAAGATAGAGTGCTGCATGGTATTTTGGTATATTATTATATGCTAATGAACACCGATATAAAAAGAAATAAATACAGGTAATAAATCAATAACAAGTTAAAAATATAAAGGATGTTGTCTTCGATCCAAGTTTCGCGTGAATGGACTTGAACCGATCAAAACCTTGTTTGTTTACAAAATGGCCAGAAAGTTGCATATCTCGAGTTGCATTTCGCCTAAAAGTCCTACCCTACCCAAACACTGGGGAGACTAAGGGGAAAGGGCGACTTGTGGAGAAGAGGCACATCACTGGGTTAGAATAAGGGGAAAGGGAGACTTCGGGTTATCTTCTTCATTCTCTAACCATCATACTTGGGGAGACTTGGAGTAAAACTGGAAAGGGACGTCGGTCGAGTCCCTAACCCTATAACACTGCCACACGAATTATATCGAGTTCCAAGACATATTCTCCGATAAAGGACGACTGCCACGCGATCACGGACAGGACACAAACATCGACATTGCAAGCCGTAGTTAGTAAAGCCATAAAAAATTTGCACACATTGCTCACTACAACATCTTTCGCATTGATATTGAACAGGGATATTAATTTTCAACATTTACTTCGGATTCATTGCTTGTAAATAAGGTAGAGCTTCACGGCTATCGCCGTTCGCTTTTCAAAACAACATATACCCATGGGGAATGCGAAAAACCCAGTTATTTGTAGTGAGATAGTGTAGGGATAGGGATAGGGTTAGGGTTAGGGTTAGGGTTAGCCATGGCTCCATTAGTTGTAAGTAGACTTTGAGAGTCGTTTGTAGATCCTAATATGTGGAAAAGAGCGACGGGGAGAGGAGGAACTTGTGTCAACCTAGGGTGAACCAACCTTACTAGGGGGAGCTCTAGGTATACCTAGGTATAAAAACAAGGTTAACCTACGATGAACCCAGGTTAACACGGATACCAACATTTCACATTTTGCGGCCTAATAAGGGCAAGCTTATAGGGTAGGCCTATACTTCAATCAGAGGTCGATGTCTCTCTCTTTGCCATTTCCTATTATTAAACGGACATTTTCACGAAGGGAAACACTAAAATTAACTTTATTCGAATATGAATCCAAACAGCAAGGGAAATTAAGGATGTATGCTATATAAAATGTACGCATAAAATATATTCTTTGGAAATAGGCATGTCTAAAACAAATAGGTGTCAATTAGGCGTGCGTGTTTCATTTTTCATTTAAGATCGAAACATTAACATCAATGTTAGCATCTCAGTACATAATCTGAAATTAAACTCAAATATGAAATCAAAATCGCAAGGTGAAACACCCTGTATCCGGCCCTAGTTTTACAGGGGGATACCAGATGTCATACAGGGGAAACATCGAGGCACTCTAGGTGTAACACCGACAATCTACGGCAAACGCGGTGTTTCGACTTTTCGCAACGGAATAATACGAAACTAGGGAATAATACGAAACGACGTAAACTACTCGAACTCAATATTTTTATTTTTATTTTTTCGATATTTTCAGGAAAAACTCCACTGACGTGAACCAACTTACGACTGCCGGAATACAGATTTAATTACTTCGATGTGTAGTGTGACAGGATTATTTCAATTATTGTGAAATGTGATTATTCCTGCTGCATTTGATTTAACCTATAATTGATAATAATAATTCAACTTGTAGTGTGAAATGGGATTAATCATAATGATTAGCCTACAATTATTCCTTATCATGATTAAGATAGAGTGCTGCATGGTATTTTGGTATATTATTATATGCTAATGAACACCGATATAAAAAGAAATAAATACAGGTAATAAATCAATAACAAGTTAAAAATATAAAGGATGTTGTCTTCGATCCAAGTTTCGCGTGAATGGACTTGAACCGATCAAAACCTTGTTTGTTTACAAAATGGCCAGAAAGTTGCATATCTCGAGTTGCATTTCGCCTAAAAGTCCTACCCTACCCAAACACTGGGGAGACTAAGGGGAAAGGGCGACTTGTGGAGAAGAGGCACATCACTGGGTTAGAATAAGGGGAAAGGGAGACTTCGGGTTATCTTCTTCATTCTCTAACCATCATACTTGGGGAGACTTGGAGTAAAACTGGAAAGGGACGTCGGTCGAGTCCCTAACCCTATAACACTGCCACACGAATTATATCGAGTTCCAAGACATATTCTCCGATAAAGGACGACTGCCACGCGATCACGGACAGGACACAAACATCGACATTGCAAGCCGTAGTTAGTAAAGCCATAAAAAATTTGCACACATTGCTCACTACAACATCTTTCGCATTGATATTGAACAGGGATATTAATTTTCAACATTTACTTCGGATTCATTGCTTGTAAATAAGGTAGAGCTTCACGGCTATCGCCGTTCGCTTTTCAAAACAACATATACCCATGGGGAATGCGAAAAACCCAGTTATTTGTAGTGAGATAGTGTAGGGATAGGGATAGGGTTAGGGTTAGGGTTAGGGTTAGCCATGGCTCCATTAGTTGTAAGTAGACTTTGAGAGTCGTTTGTAGATCCTAATATGTGGAAAAGAGCGACGGGGAGAGGAGGAACTTGTGTCAACCTAGGGTGAACCAACCTTACTAGGGGGAGCTCTAGGTATACCTAGGTATAAAAACAAGGTTAACCTACGATGAACCCAGGTTAACACGGATACCAACATTTCACATTTTGCGGCCTAATAAGGGCAAGCTTATAGGGTAGGCCTATACTTCAATCAGAGGTCGATGTCTCTCTCTTTGCCATTTCCTATTATTAAACGGACATTTTCACGAAGGGAAACACTAAAATTAACTTTATTCGAATATGAATCCAAACAGCAAGGGAAATTAAGGATGTATGCTATATAAAATGTACGCATAAAATATATTCTTTGGAAATAGGCATGTCTAAAACAAATAGGTGTCAATTAGGCGTGCGTGTTTCATTTTTCATTTAAGATCGAAACATTAACATCAATGTTAGCATCTCAGTACATAATCTGAAATTAAACTCAAATATGAAATCAAAATCGCAAGGTGAAACACCCTGTATCCGGCCCTAGTTTTACAGGGGGATACCAGATGTCATACAGGGGAAACATCGAGGCACTCTAGGTGTAACACCGACAATCTACGGCAAACGCGGTGTTTCGACTTTTCGCAACGGAATAATACGAAACTAGGGAATAATACGAAACGACGTAAACTACTCGAACTCAATATTTTTATTTTTATTTTTTCGATATTTTCAGGAAAAACTCCACTGACGTGAACCAACTTACGACTGCCGGAATACAGATTTAATTACTTCGATGTGTAGTGTGACAGGATTATTTCAATTATTGTGAAATGTGATTATTCCTGCTGCATTTGATTTAACCTATAATTGATAATAATAATTCAACTTGTAGTGTGAAATGGGATTAATCATAATGATTAGCCTACAATTATTCCTTATCATGATTAAGATAGAGTGCTGCATGGTATTTTGGTATATTATTATATGCTAATGAACACCGATATAAAAAGAAATAAATACAGGTAATAAATCAATAACAAGTTAAAAATATAAAGGATGTTGTCTTCGATCCAAGTTTCGCGTGAATGGACTTGAACCGATCAAAACCTTGTTTGTTTACAAAATGGCCAGAAAGTTGCATATCTCGAGTTGCATTTCGCCTAAAAGTCCTACCCTACCCAAACACTGGGGAGACTAAGGGGAAAGGGCGACTTGTGGAGAAGAGGCACATCACTGGGTTAGAATAAGGGGAAAGGGAGACTTCGGGTTATCTTCTTCATTCTCTAACCATCATACTCGGGGAGACTTGGAGTAAAACTGGAAAGGGACGTCGGTCGAGTCCCTAACCCTATAACACTGCCACACGAATTATATCGAGTTCCAAGACATATTCTCCGATAAAGGACGACTGCCACGCGATCACGGACAGGACACAAACATCGACATTGCAAGCCGTAGTTAGTAAAGCCATAAAAAATTTGCACACATTGCTCACTACAACATCTTTCGCATTGATATTGAACAGGGATATTAATTTTCAACATTTACTTCGGATTCATTGCTTGTAAATAAGGTAGAGCTTCACGGCTATCGCCGTTCGCTTTTCAAAACAACATATACCCATGGGGAATGCGAAAAACCCAGTTATTTGTAGTGAGATAGTGTAGGGATAGGGATAGGGTTAGGGTTAGGGTTAGGGTTAGCCATGGCTCCATTAGTTGTAAGTAGACTTTGAGAGTCGTTTGTAGATCCTAATATGTGGAAAAGAGCGACGGGGAGAGGAGGAACTTGTGTCAACCTAGGGTGAACCAACCTTACTAGGGGGAGCTCTAGGTATACCTAGGTATAAAAACAAGGTTAACCTACGATGAACCCAGGTTAACACGGATACCAACATTTCACATTTTGCGGCCTAATAAGGGCAAGCTTATAGGGTAGGCCTATACTTCAATCAGAGGTCGATGTCTCTCTCTTTGCCATTTCCTATTATTAAACGGACATTTTCACGAAGGGAAACACTAAAATTAACTTTATTCGAATATGAATCCAAACAGCAAGGGAAATTAAGGATGTATGCTATATAAAATGTACGCATAAAATATATTCTTTGGAAATAGGCATGTCTAAAACAAATAGGTGTCAATTAGGCGTGCGTGTTTCATTTTTCATTTAAGATCGAAACATTAACATCAATGTTAGCATCTCAGTACATAATCTGAAATTAAACTCAAATATGAAATCAAAATCGCAAGGTGAAACACCCTGTATCCGGCCCTAGTTTTACAGGGGGATACCAGATGTCATACAGGGGAAACATCGAGGCACTCTAGGTGTAACACCGACAATCTACGGCAAACGCGGTGTTTCGACTTTTCGCAACGGAATAATACGAAACTAGGGAATAATACGAAACGACGTAAACTACTCGAACTCAATATTTTTATTTTTATTTTTTCGATATTTTCAGGAAAAACTCCACTGACGTGAACCAACTTACGACTGCCGGAATACAGATTTAATTACTTCGATGTGTAGTGTGACAGGATTATTTCAATTATTGTGAAATGTGATTATTCCTGCTGCATTTGATTTAACCTATAATTGATAATAATAATTCAACTTGTAGTGTGAAATGGGATTAATCATAATGATTAGCCTACAATTATTCCTTATCATGATTAAGATAGAGTGCTGCATGGTATTTTGGTATATTATTATATGCTAATGAACACCGATATAAAAAGAAATAAATACAGGTAATAAATCAATAACAAGTTAAAAATATAAAGGATGTTGTCTTCGATCCAAGTTTCGCGTGAATGGACTTGAACCGATCAAAACCTTGTTTGTTTACAAAATGGCCAGAAAGTTGCATATCTCGAGTTGCATTTCGCCTAAAAGTCCTACCCTACCCAAACACTGGGGAGACTAAGGGGAAAGGGCGACTTGTGGAGAAGAGGCACATCACTGGGTTAGAATAAGGGGAAAGGGAGACTTCGGGTTATCTTCTTCATTCTCTAACCATCATACTTGGGGAGACTTGGAGTCAGCGTAAAACTGGAAAGGGACGTCGGTCGAGTCCCTAACCCTATAACACTGCCACACGAATTATATCGAGTTCCAAGACATATTCTCCGATAAAGGACGACTGCCACGCGATCACGGACAGGACACAAACATCGACATTGCAAGCCGTAGTTAGTAAAGCCATAAAAAATTTGCACACATTGCTCACTACAACATCTTTCGCATTGATATTGAACAGGGATATTAATTTTCAACATTTACTTCGGATTCATTGCTTGTAAATAAGGTAGAGCTTCACGGCTATCGCCGTTCGCTTTTCAAAACAACATATACCCATGGGGAATGCGAAAAACCCAGTTATTTGTAGTCAGATAGTGTAGGGATAGGGATAGGGTTAGGGTTAGGGTTAGGGTTAGCCATGGCTCCATTAGTTGTAAGTAGACTTTGAGAGTCGTTTGTAGATCCTAATATGTGGAAAAGAGCGACGGGGAGAGGAGGAACTTGTGTCAACCTAGGGTGAACCAACCTTACTAGGGGGAGCTCTAGGTATACCTAGGTATAAAAACAAGGTTAACCTACGATGAACCCAGGTTAACACGGATACCAACATTTCACATTTTGCGGCCTAATAAGGGCAAGCTTATAGGGTAGGCCTATACTTCAATCAGAGGTCGATGTCTCTCTCTTTGCCATTTCCTATTATTAAACGGACATTTTCACGAAGGGAAACACTAAAATTAACTTTATTCGAATATGAATCCAAACAGCAAGGGAAATTAAGGATGTATGCTATATAAAATGTACGCATAAAATATATTCTTTGGAAATAGGCATGTCTAAAACAAATAGGTGTCAATTAGGCGTGCGTGTTTCATTTAAGATCGAAACATTAACATCAATGTTAGCATCTCAGTACATAATCTGAAATTAAACTAAAATATGAAATCAAAATCGCAAGGTGAAACACCCTGTATCCGGCCCTAGTTTTACAGGGGGATACCAGATGTCATACAGGGGAAACATCGAGGCACTCTAGGTGTAACACCGACAATCTACGGCAAACGCGGTGTTTCGACTTTTCGCAACGGAATAATACGAAACTAGGGAATAATACGAAACGACGTAAACTACTCGAACTCAATATTTTTATTTTTATTTTTTCGATATTTTCAGGAAAAACTCCACTGACGTGAACCAACTTACGACTGCCGGAATACAGATTTAATTACTTCGATGTGTAGTGTGACAGGATTATTTCAATTATTGTGAAATGTGATTATTCCTGCTGCATTTGATTTAACCTATAATTGATAATAATAATTCAACTTGTAGTGTGAAACGGGATTAATCATAATGATTAGCCTACAATTATTCCTTATCATGATTAAGATAGAGTGATGCATGGTATTTTGGTATATTATTATATGCTAATGAACACCGATATAAAAAGAAATAAATACAGGTAATAAATCAATAACAAGTTAAAAATATAAAGGATGTTGTCTTCGATCCAAGTTTCGCGTGAATGGACTTGAACCGATCAAAACCTTGTTTGTTTACAAAATGGCCAGAAAGTTGCATATCTCGAGTTGCATTTCGCCTAAAAGTCCTACCCTACCCAAACACTGGGGAGACTAAGGGGAAAGGGCGACTTGTGGAGAAGAGGCACATCACTGGGTTAGAATAAGGGGAAAGGGAGACTTCGGGTTATCTTCTTCATTCTCTAACCATCATACTTGGGGAGACTTGGAGTCAGCGTAAAACTGGAAAGGGACGTCGGTCGAGTCCCTAACCCTATAACACTGCCACACGAATTATATCGAGTTCCAAGACATATTCTCCGATAAAGGACGACTGCCACGCGATCACGGACAGGACACAAACATCGACATTGCAAGCCGTAGTTAGTAAAGCCATAAAAAATTTGCACACATTGCTCACTACAACATCTTTCGCATTGATATTGAACAGGGATATTAATTTTCAACATTTACTTCGGATTCATTGCTTGTAAATAAGGTAGAGCTTCACGGCTATCGCCGTTCGCTTTTCAAAACAACATATACCCATGGGGAATGCGAAAAACCCAGTTATTTGTAGTCAGATAGTGTAGGGATAGGGATAGGGTTAGGGTTAGGGTTAGGGTTAGCCATGGCTCCATTAGTTGTAAGTAGACTTTGAGAGTCGTTTGTAGATCCTAATATGTGGAAAAGAGCGACGGGGAGAGGAGGAACTTGTGTCAACCTAGGGTGAACCAACCTTACTAGGGGGAGCTCTAGGTATACCTAGGTATAAAAACAAGGTTAACCTACGATGAACCCAGGTTAACACGGATACCAACATTTCACATTTTGCGGCCTAATAAGGGCAAGCTTATAGGGTAGGCCTATACTTCAATCAGAGGTCGATGTCTCTCTCTTTGCCATTTCCTATTATTAAACGGACATTTTCACGAAGGGAAACACTAAAATTAACTTTATTCGAATATGAATCCAAACAGCAAGGGAAATTAAGGATGTATGCTATATAAAATGTACGCATAAAATATATTCTTTGGAAATAGGCATGTCTAAAACAAATAGGTGTCAATTAGGCGTGCGTGTTTCATTTAAGATCGAAACATTAACATCAATGTTAGCATCTCAGTACATAATCTGAAATTAAACTAAAATATGAAATCAAAATCGCAAGGTGAAACACCCTGTATCCGGCCCTAGTTTTACAGGGGGATACCAGATGTCATACAGGGGAAACATCGAGGCACTCTAGGTGTAACACCGACAATCTACGGCAAACGCGGTGTTTCGACTTTTCGCAACGGAATAATACGAAACTAGGGAATAATACGAAACGACGTAAACTACTCGAACTCAATATTTTTATTTTTATTTTTTCGATATTTTCAGGAAAAACTCCACTGACGTGAACCAACTTACGACTGCCGGAATACAGATTTAATTACTTCGATGTGTAGTGTGACAGGATTATTTCAATTATTGTGAAATGTGATTATTCCTGCTGCATTTGATTTAACCTATAATTGATAATAATAATTCAACTTGTAGTGTGAAATGGGATTAATCATAATGATTAGCCTACAATTATTCCTTATCATGATTAAGATAGAGTGCTGCATGGTATTTTGGTATATTATTATATGCTAATGAACACCGATATAAAAAGAAATAAATACAGGTAATAAATCAATAACAAGTTAAAAATATAAAGGATGTTGTCTTCGATCCAAGTTTCGCGTGAATGGACTTGAACCGATCAAAACCTTGTTTGTTTACAAAATGGCCAGAAAGTTGCATATCTCGAGTTGCATTTCGCCTAAAAGTCCTACCCTACCCAAACACTGGGGAGACTAAGGGGAAAGGGCGACTTGTGGAGAAGAGGCACATCACTGGGTTAGAATAAGGGGAAAGGGAGACTTCGGGTTATCTTCTTCATTCTCTAACCATCATACTTGGGGAGACTTGGAGTCAGCGTAAAACTGGAAAGGGACGTCGGTCGAGTCCCTAACCCTATAACACTGCCACACGAATTATATCGAGTTCCAAGACATATTCTCCGATAAAGGACGACTGCCACGCGATCACGGACAGGACACAAACATCGACATTGCAAGCCGTAGTTAGTAAAGCCATAAAAAATTTGCACACATTGCTCACTACAACATCTTTCGCATTGATATTGAACAGGGATATTAATTTTCAACATTTACTTCGGATTCATTGCTTGTAAATAAGGTAGAGCTTCACGGCTATCGCCGTTCGCTTTTCAAAACAACATATACCCATGGGGAATGCGAAAAACCCAGTTATTTGTAGTCAGATAGTGTAGGGATAGGGATAGGGTTAGGGTTAGGGTTAGGGTTAGCCATGGCTCCATTAGTTGTAAGTAGACTTTGAGAGTCGTTTGTAGATCCTAATATGTGGAAAAGAGCGACGGGGAGAGGAGGAACTTGTGTCAACCTAGGGTGAACCAACCTTACTAGGGGGAGCTCTAGGTATACCTAGGTATAAAAACAAGGTTAACCTACGATGAACCCAGGTTAACACGGATACCAACATTTCACATTTTGCGGCCTAATAAGGGCAAGCTTATAGGGTAGGCCTATACTTCAATCAGAGGTCGATGTCTCTCTCTTTGCCATTTCCTATTATTAAACGGACATTTTCACGAAGGGAAACACTAAAATTAACTTTATTCGAATATGAATCCAAACAGCAAGGGAAATTAAGGATGTATGCTATATAAAATGTACGCATAAAATATATTCTTTGGAAATAGGCATGTCTAAAACAAATAGGTGTCAATTAGGCGTGCGTGTTTCATTTAAGATCGAAACATTAACATCAATGTTAGCATCTCAGTACATAATCTGAAATTAAACTAAAATATGAAATCAAAATCGCAAGGTGAAACACCCTGTATCCGGCCCTAGTTTTACAGGGGGATACCAGATGTCATACAGGGGAAACATCGAGGCACTCTAGGTGTAACACCGACAATCTACGGCAAACGCGGTGTTTCGACTTTTCGCAACGGAATAATACGAAACTAGGGAATAATACGAAACGACGTAAACTACTCGAACTCAATATTTTTATTTTTATTTTTTCGATATTTTCAGGAAAAACTCCACTGACGTGAACCAACTTACGACTGCCGGAATACAGATTTAATTACTTCGATGTGTAGTGTGACAGGATTATTTCAATTATTGTGAAATGTGATTATTCCTGCTGCATTTGATTTAACCTATAATTGATAATAATAATTCAACTTGTAGTGTGAAATGGGATTAATCATAATGATTAGCCTACAATTATTCCTTATCATGATTAAGATAGAGTGCTGCATGGTATTTTGGTATATTATTATATGCTAATGAACACCGATATAAAAAGAAATAAATACAGGTAATAAATCAATAACAAGTTAAAAATATAAAGGATGTTGTCTTCGATCCAAGTTTCGCGTGAATGGACTTGAACCGATCAAAACCTTGTTTGTTTACAAAATGGCCAGAAAGTTGCATATCTCGAGTTGCATTTCGCCTAAAAGTCCTACCCTACCCAAACACTGGGGAGACTAAGGGGAAAGGGCGACTTGTGGAGAAGAGGCACATCACTGGGTTAGAATAAGGGGAAAGGGAGACTTCGGGTTATCTTCTTCATTCTCTAACCATCATACTTGGGGAGACTTGGAGTCAGCGTAAAACTGGAAAGGGACGTCGGTCGAGTCCCTAACCCTATAACACTGCCACACGAATTATATCGAGTTCCAAGACATATTCTCCGATAAAGGACGACTGCCACGCGATCACGGACAGGACACAAACATCGACATTGCAAGCCGTAGTTAGTAAAGCCATAAAAAATTTGCACACATTGCTCACTACAACATCTTTCGCATTGATATTGAACAGGGATATTAATTTTCAACATTTACTTCGGATTCATTGCTTGTAAATAAGGTAGAGCTTCACGGCTATCGCCGTTCGCTTTTCAAAACAACATATACCCATGGGGAATGCGAAAAACCCAGTTATTTGTAGTCAGATAGTGTAGGGATAGGGATAGGGTTAGGGTTAGGGTTAGGGTTAGCCATGGCTCCATTAGTTGTAAGTAGACTTTGAGAGTCGTTTGTAGATCCTAATATGTGGAAAAGAGCGACGGGGAGAGGAGGAACTTGTGTCAACCTAGGGTGAACCAACCTTACTAGGGGGAGCTCTAGGTATACCTAGGTATAAAAACAAGGTTAACCTACGATGAACCCAGGTTAACACGGATACCAACATTTCACATTTTGCGGCCTAATAAGGGCAAGCTTATAGGGTAGGCCTATACTTCAATCAGAGGTCGATGTCTCTCTCTTTGCCATTTCCTATTATTAAACGGACATTTTCACGAAGGGAAACACTAAAATTAACTTTATTCGAATATGAATCCAAACAGCAAGGGAAATTAAGGATGTATGCTATATAAAATGTACGCATAAAATATATTCTTTGGAAATAGGCATGTCTAAAACAAATAGGTGTCAATTAGGCGTGCGTGTTTCATTTAAGATCGAAACATTAACATCAATGTTAGCATCTCAGTACATAATCTGAAATTAAACTAAAATATGAAATCAAAATCGCAAGGTGAAACACCCTGTATCCGGCCCTAGTTTTACAGGGGGATACCAGATGTCATACAGGGGAAACATCGAGGCACTCTAGGTGTAACACCGACAATCTACGGCAAACGCGGTGTTTCGACTTTTCGCAACGGAATAATACGAAACTAGGGAATAATACGAAACGACGTAAACTACTCGAACTCAATATTTTTATTTTTATTTTTTCGATATTTTCAGGAAAAACTCCACTGACGTGAACCAACTTACGACTGCCGGAATACAGATTTAATTACTTCGATGTGTAGTGTGACAGGATTATTTCAATTATTGTGAAATGTGATTATTCCTGCTGCATTTGATTTAACCTATAATTGATAATAATAATTCAACTTGTAGGGTGAAATGGGATTAATCATAATGATTAGCCTACAATTATTCCTTATCATGATTAAGATAGAGTGCTGCATGGTATTTTGGTATATTATTATATGCTAATGAACACCGATATAAAAAGAAATATATACAGGTAATAAATCAATAACAAGTTAAAAATATAAAGGATGTTGTCTTCGATCCAAGTTTCGCGTGAATGGACTTGAACCGATCAAAACCTTGTTTGTTTACAAAATGGCCAGAAAGTTGCATCTCTCGAGTTGCATTTCGCCTAAAAGTCCTACCCTACCCAAACACTGGGGAGACTAAGGGGAAAGGGCGACTTGTGGAGAAGAGGCACATCACTGGGTTAGAATAAGGGGAAAGGGAGACTTCGGGTTATCTTCTTCATTCTCTAACCATCATACTTGGGGAGACTTGGAGTCAGCGTAAAACTGGAAAGGGACGTCGGTCGAGTCCCTAACCCTATAACACTGCCACACGAATTATATCGAGTTCCAAGACATATTCTCCGATAAAGGACGACTGCCACGCGATCACGGACAGGACACAAACATCGACATTGCAAGCCGTAGTTAGTAAAGCCATAAAAAATTTGCACACATTGCTCACTACAACATCTTTCGCATTGATATTGAACAGGGATATTAATTTTCAACATTTACTTCGGATTCATTGCTTGTAAATAAGGTAGAGCTTCACGGCTATCGCCGTTCGCTTTTCAAAACAACATATACCCATGGGGAATGCGAAAAACCCAGTTATTTGTAGTCAGATAGTGTAGGGATAGGGATAGGGTTAGGGTTAGGGTTAGGGTTAGCCATGGCTCCATTAGTTGTAAGTAGACTTTGAGAGTCGTTTGTAGATCCTAATATGTGGAAAAGAGCGACGGGGAGAGGAGGAACTTGTGTCAACCTAGGGTGAACCAACCTTACTAGGGGGAGCTCTAGGTATACCTAGGTATAAAAACAAGGTTAACCTACGATGAACCCAGGTTAACACGGATACCAACATTTCACATTTTGCGGCCTAATAAGGGCAAGCTTATAGGGTAGGCCTATACTTCAATCAGAGGTCGATGTCTCTCTCTTTGCCATTTCCTATTATTAAACGGACATTTTCACGAAGGGAAACACTAAAATTAACTTTATTCGAATATGAATCCAAACAGCAAGGGAAATTAAGGATGTATGCTATATAAAATGTACGCATAAAATATATTCTTTGGAAATAGGCATGTCTAAAACAAATAGGTGTCAATTAGGCGTGCGTCTTTCATTTAAGATCGAAACATTAACATCAATGTTAGCATCTCAGTACATAATCTGAAATTAAACTAAAATATGAAATCAAAATCGCAAGGTGAAACACCCTGTATCCGGCCCTAGTTTTACAGGGGGATACCAGATGTCATACAGGGGAAACATCGAGGCACTCTAGGTGTAACACCGACAATCTACGGCAAACGCGGTGTTTCGACTTTTCGCAACGGAATAATACGAAACTAGGGAATAATACGAAACGACGTAAACTACTCGAACTCAATATTTTTAGTTTTATTTTTTCGATATTTTCAGGAAAAACTCCACTGACGTGAACCAACTTACGACTGCCGGAATACAGATTTAATTACTTCGATGTGTAGTGTGACAGGATTATTTCAATTATTGTGAAATGTGATTATTCCTGCTGCATTTGATTTAACCTATAATTGATAATAATAATTCAACTTGTAGTGTGAAATGGGATTAATCATAATGATTAGCCTACAATTATTCCTTATCATGATTAAGATAGAGTGCTGCATGGTATTTTGGTATATTATTATATGCTAATGAACACCGATATAAAAAGAAATAAATACAGGTAATAAATCAATAACAAGTTAAAAATATAAAGGATGTTGTCTTCGATCCAAGTTTCGCGTGAATGGACTTGAACCGATCAAAACCTTGTTTGTTTACAAAATGGCCAGAAAGTTGCATATCTCGAGTTGCATTTCGCCTAAAAGTCCTACCCTAACCTAAACCCTAACCCTAACCCTAACCCTAACCCTAACCCTAACCCTAACCCTAACCCTAACCCTAACCCTAACCCTAACCCTAACCCTAGGACCCCAAGCCGCAAAAGACAACTTTCTCCCGATGCCCCGTGTACAGTCACACCCGGGAAGAAGAAGAACACCCAAACCTCCCCTTCCACTTCCCCCAACTCGCTCCTAGACGTTTTGGCAGTACAATTAGACCAATCAACAGACAGTGTGTCTGTAAATGAGAATGAAGGGGACACTGTGTCTTCGCTCATTGCAAACCAAAGTCTCAAAAGACCTAGCACACCACCCTTGAAAACCAGACTGAGCTTATCACCCGCTCTAAGTGTGATACCGATAAATCCACCGAAACGCCACAGTTTAGACTTGAGCACTCCTAGAGTCAAGCCCTGTAACACACCCAAAATCATGGAAACATACTATAGAACCGGTAATGACAAAACGTCTTGGAGTCTTCCCAAATTAGTAAAACCTATAGTTGTGCTAGGTAGCTCTAACCTGAATAGGATCCCCGTAGGGAGGGTGGGTGTACAGATCATCTCATATGGAGGGGCGCAGATCCACCACCTGACCCATATGATCAAACAGTCAAACGATATCGGTCACCCAAAAACTATTATATTTCAAATTGGTACTAACAACCGCGACATGAGACCCCGTGCAGCCTACAACAGTTACACGCAATTAATAGCTACTGCCAGGGCTAAATTCCCCAAGACCAAACTAGTAATAGCACAGATCCCTTCTTCGAATCAATTGAAACGTTTCAAGCCCCAGCAGTACGATAACATAGAGAAATTGAACCATTACCTGTTCTCTGAACCACCAAAAGACTCCCAGGTACTCCCTTCATCTAATTCACCTGTTCATGTAGTGGCAAGCGATATCCATCACATTCACTGGGTCCCCGCGACTGCCGAACGACTCTTCTCCCATTGGCTCAAGGAAGTTAGGTCTTTAAACTAATTTCCGAGGGGGGTACTGATAAAACGATTCCATCAAATACTCTCACTCAAAACACTGAATTAGGAAAAACTGTTGTAAATCTAAGCTCGCGAGTCTTATCACCCTTAGAAAGACAACTCCTTGATAAAGGACTAAAGTTCATTCCTTCACCCCAACCGACATCTGTAGACGACATATTAGAATCCGCAGACCAATTTTCCAGACTAATTAAACTCACCTATTTTTTTCGCGAAAAACCAAACAAGGGCCCGAAAACCAAATTTATAGAAAAATCCACTTGGAACCCTTCAGATGCAGCCATTAGAGGAGACATCCTGGCACACTTAGACCGCATGAAAAGTGAAATAGCTGATATACCGATTTTTAAAGAAAAAAACAATCTTAATAAATTAGAAAGAACTGCGTTAAATGTCTTGAAGAATGACAAGTCTATAGTCATCAAGAAAAGCGATAAGGGCTCTTGTTGCGTCATCTTAAACCGCAGTGACTATATTTTGGAAGCAGAAAAGCAATTAAGTAATGAAAAATATTATAAAAAACTAGAAGAACCAATTTTCTTAGAAACTCGTACGATGATTAACGAAATTCTGGACAGATTAGTAAAAAAGAAACTTCTAACAGTAAAACACTTCGACCATCTTTCGGCTAAAGAGGACTGTCGACAGAGACACTTCTACACACTACCCAAAATACATAAAAATCCAGAATCGGAATGGTTCCAGCCTCATAAAATACCCAAAGGGCGCCCCATAGTGTCGGACTGTTCAAGCGTATGTAGAAATGTCTCTGAATATATCGACTCTTTTTTGAAACCGTTGGCCGTCCAACATGCATCGTATCTTAAGGATACGAACGATTTTGTTGAAAAAATCAAAAAACTAGAGGTACCACCCAACGCGTTATTAATATCGATCGATGTACAGAGTATGTACACAAATATTGATAACGAGACTGGCCTTAAAGCGCTCCGAAAGGCTTTTTTAAGAAACCCGATGAAATCTCGTCCGGACGAGGAAATTCTGGAACTTTTAGAAATCTGCCTAACCCGTAATGACTTTACCTTTAATGAGCAAACATACCTCCAGACTACTGGGGTATCGATGGGTCAAATATATAGTCCAAATTTTGCAAATCTCTACATGGCTGAGTGGGAAAGAGAGCTCTTACCACTATGTGCATTACAACCAAGTTTCTACGGACGGTTCCTAGATGATATTTTTATAGTTTGGCCCTTTACGGAGGAGGAATTTTGGCAGTACTTTGATACTTTAAATAATCACCACCCCTCCATTAAACTAACGGCTACCGTCAGCGATACAAGCATTGACTTCTTGGACACGACAGTGTTCAAGGGCGAAAACCTGACTATTACGGGCAAATTAGATATCAAAGTATTTTTTAAAGAAACAGACACACACCAACTTTTATTTAAATCTTCATTTCACCCCAAACACACTTTTTCGGGCATCATTAAATCCCAAATTCTCCGCTTTCATCGCATCTGTACGCGACAGACCGACTTTGAGAGCGCGTGTACGCTAGTTTTCGACAAACTCCGGATACGGGGTTATTCGAAACGAATTCTACGGACGATTAAAAACACCACTTTAGCAGAAATTAAAACCACAGACATAATTCCGGTCAAACCTTTCCAACAATTCGGAGCAATGCCGTGCATGAGCGTGCGATGCACAATCTGCAAATACTTAAAGCGCACCAATTTTTTCGAGAATAATTCGTCACGTGAGAAATTCCCAATCAATAATCGACTCACGTGCGAAAGTTCGAACCTAATTTACCTAATTTCTTGCAAATCGTGTTTTCTACAGTATGTCGGTCAAACCCAAAATTCATTAAGAGACAGAATGCTTGGTCATTTATCTGATATCAGGAAAATAACGGATAAACCCGTATCGAAACATTTCAACCAAAGCAACCATTCGATATCGGATTTAATTATCACCCCAATAGAAAAAATCTCTATGACTAGTGAAGACACGAGACAATGCCGTTTACTTCGGGAAGATTTCTGGATTAAGAAATTAAACACCATATCCCCAAACGGCATTAATCTACTCCTAAACACCAGTGTTCTTCCACTAGTCATAAAATACAATAGCACGGCACACAAAGCCACAAAAATCGTTAAGAAATATTATAACGAATTACAAGAAAGTCTACCCAAAATCTATAAAAGTAAACTCATCGTAGCTTACTCGAGGAACAAAAATCTTAGCGATATTGTTGTCCCTAGTAAGCTACCTTCTGTACAAGAAAAGACCTAACTTCCTAGAGTCATAATAAAACCTGTAGACTAACCGACTTGTTTGTGTTCTTAGCCCACCCTTCTACTGCTTGACAGCTCCCATGCCCCAGGCCAATGCTCTCTGTGGGGCACCCTAACCGGTAACCCACCCCTCACTCTACCCTAACCCTAACCCTAACCCTAACCCTTGGCAGTTAGAATTCGATATAAGAGTAGGCCCTAACCCTAGCTGCCCGGGCAAATATTTCACTTATATCGCACTGTATGGCGAATGCCCGTCTCCAATTAGCCCAGGTTAGGTGCAGAAGAATAAGACGTTGAAATCCCATTTCATTTAATTTTGTACGAGGTGGGTAAGACGCTTGCTCGGTAGCATGGAGGTCGGGTGTTCGATCCCTGCATTGGCCGAGAAAGGGACCCGACACGGACAGCTGTCTAGTCATTCGGATCAGACGAAAGACATAGGTCCCGTGTACACATCGGCGTGAACGTAAAACAACAGTAGGACGTAATGCCGCTGTCCGGGCAAAATTTCCCTCATAGCACACTGTGTGGTGTATGCCCCTCTTCCTCAGCCCAGTTCCGAGCAAAACAGCAGGACGCTAAACCCCATTGCATTTGGTACGAGGAGAGGAGAGATAGAGACTATGCCTGTTTCCTGATCCCTTCTCGGCAATTTTGAAAAAAATAAACAAACACCCGAAGCTAAAACGAATCTAAATGTGGCCAATAATGTACAGACACGAGCAATTCCGTATTGTATAAACGACTGTTTATATATTCGGGGCGGGTAAGTGTTAGGGTTGAAACCTTGATCGAATCTAAATGTGACACCGGGATGAATCTTAGGTTGAAACCGGGTTGAATCTAGGGTTCGAAACGGGGTTGACACATGGGTTTAAAACTTGGGTTCAATCGTGGGGTGACACCGGGTTGGATCTTGGGTTTGAAACGGGGTCGACACCTGGGTTGGGCACCCTAACCCTCTTGGATGTGCCCGGGTTAAAACCGATCCTACCCAAGCCAATTTAGAAATGATGTACAGACTCCAATAAATGTTTATTTTAATAACCCGGGTTATTACTGTTATGAGACAATCTAATGCGATTGCAAATGTTATAAATGATGTACACCGGGTTAATGTTGAGGTTGAACCCGGGTATATTCTGGTAGGTGGCACAGGGTTGAATCTTGGGTTGAATCCCAGGATTAAAATGAATTGCACGCCATTGAACGTTACAACTTCATAGCGGAGAGGCGGGTTTTCTTTCTTCCAACCGCAAAGCCCGTGAGTGCTCAACAGTCAGTCGAAATCGGGCGGTCTGGGTGGACTGTCGGACAATTGGTGGCTAGGTAATATGGTTAATGTTTTGAATTTGGTTTAGACACAATTTTAATTTTTAAATGGTATAATATTGCTTTAGTTGTACTAAATTAACGCTGACGCAATAGTGTCTGCTTTCCTCGTGACTTTCATTTAAAAGTAGTTTTTTTAATACATTTGGCAACGCTTGTTTAATCTTTATTTCGTTATTGTTTACAGGACATTTCTAAGGCAAAGGACAGACACCAACCCTAACCCGAGAGTGTAAGAAGATAGAGGTAAGTTCCCATTTTAATATCGCAGCGGGTTAGTATTACGGTTGAACCCGGGTTTAACCTAGGGGTGACACCGGGTTGAATATTGGATGGAACCCGGGGTGACACTGATAGTCCAGGGCTTACAATGAATTGCACGCCAGTGAACGCCAGAACTTCACAGCGGAGAGGTGGGTTTTCTTTCGTTCAACTGCAAAGCCCGTGAATGCTCAACAGTCAGTCGGAATCGGGCCTTCTTCTTGATGGACTGTCGGACATTTAGTGGCTAGGTAGTGTGGTTAATGTTTTAGATTTGATATAGACACAATTAATTTTTAAATCGTAAATTATTGCTTTAGGTGTACTAAATTAATTCTGACACACCAGTGCCTGCTCTCGTCGTGACTTGTAAAATACTTTAAGGCCTCAAACTCTTCGGTCATTTTTTCTTGAAACGTCGTTTCCTCGTCCATGATTTCTTCTTCCTCAATTATTTCTTTTTATTTAAAAATAGTTTTTTTTAATACATTTGGCAATGTTTGTTTAATCTTTATTTCGTTATTGTTTACAGGACATTTCTAAGGCAAAGGGCGGGCCAAAAAACAGAGAGAGAGAGAGAGAAAGAAAGAGAGTAAGAAGATAAAGGTAGGTATCCACAATAATATCGCAGCGGGTTAGTAATAGGGTTGAACTCGCGTTTAATCAAGGGGTGACATCGGGTGCAATCTTGGATGGAACGCGGATTGACACTGGTAGTCCAAGGGTTACAACGAATTGCACGCCATTGAACGTTAGAACTTCATAGCGGAGAGGTGGGTTTTCTTTCGTACAACATGCAAAGTCTCTGAATGCTCAACAGTCAGTCGGAATCGGGCCTTCTTGCTGGACTGTCAGACATTTCGTGGCTATGGTAATATGGTTAATGTTTTAGATTTGATTTTAATTGGTAACATATTGCTTTAGGTGTACTAAATCAATTCTAATACAACGGTGTCTGCATGGGTCCCGACTTCCATTTAATGATAGCTTTTAATGCATTTGGAAACGCTAGTTTAATCTTTCTTTATATCTTGTTGATGATAATTGGATTTCGAATTTCAGATGGCAGAGTCGAGAGTGAGAAGAGAAGAAGAAATAATTGAGGAAGAAGAAATCATGGACGAGGAAACAACGTTTCAAGAAAAAATGACCGAAGAATTTGAGGCCTTGAAGTACTTTACAATGTTTAAATTAAAAGAGTATGACAACAAAATCGATGACCTCTACAAGAAAAGAGAAGACAGCCAGGAGAGATTTGCAACAGAAATGAAAGAGATGAGAGAGAAAGTGAAAGATATGAAAGATGCCATGAGAGAGATGAAAGAAGAGAAGGAGCAAAGGGAAGACAAAGAAAGGCCACTAAAGAAGGTACCACTAATTCACAAAAACATCCTTAATAACCAAGAGAGTGATGAAGAGGAGGAAGGGACTCCTCCTGTCAAAAGATCAAAGCCCTCGCTCAGTCTGCCCCACTCCTCCACACCCAAGCGACCTGTCTTCAGAATTCCACAGACCGTGATGGACCTGTCACTAGAGTGGCAGGAAAAGCTGAGGCCCCTCACCGCTACGCCACAGAAGTCTGATCTGTTGACAGAGGCCCAGCTGACCTTTCTCAACCACTGGGCCAGCCAGCGACAAAATCTGCAGGGTAAGTATTGACTTTTTTTTAATGCCAATTTCCAGTCCATTTTATTTTTCCATACACAAAATCAAACTTAAGTCCATTTTTAAATCTATTTTTGTCCTCCGCCTTTCGAAAAAAGCCGGGGATTATTAAAATGGGTTCGTCCGCCTGTCTGGCTGTCCGTTCGTATGCCCGTCAAACTTTTGTGCACACAATAAGCAATCTGAGCGATAAGCAATTTGATTGGTCGAGAATTTGAGCGATAAGCAATTTGATTGGTCGAGAATTTGGGACACAATAACTCTTCTTCTAATTGAGATAGAATGGTCAAACTTGGGGGTACTTGTTTATGAGGTCAATGCCTTGATGAAGTTGAAGATGAACATTCTCAAACTAAATAACATTTACATGTACCTAATAAAAATATATATTTTCAAATCTATTTTTGTCCCCCCCCCCCCGCCTTTCCAAGAAAGCCGGGGATCATTAAACTGGGTTCGTCCGCCTGTATGTCGGTCTTGTCTGTCTTGTCTGTCTGTCTGTCTGTCTGTCTGTCTGTCTGTCTGTCTGTCTGTCTGTCTGTCTGTCTGTCTGTCTGTCTGTCTGTCTGTCTGTCTGTCTGTCTGTCTGTCTGTCTGTCTGTCTGTCTGTCTGTCTGTCTGTCTGTCTGTCTGTCTGTCTGTCTGTCTGTCTGTCTGTCTGTCTGTCCGTCACACTTTTTGGCACACAATAAGCAATTTGAGCGCCAAGCAATCTGATTGGTCGAAAATCTGGGACACAATAGCTCTTCTTCTAATTGAGGTAGAATGGTCAAACTTGGGGTACTTGTTTATGAGGTCAATGCCTTGATGAAGTTGAAGATGAACATTCTCTGCTTAGGGTAAGCAGAGATGAGCAATTTGATTGGTTGATGCTTTGGGACACGATAAATTTTATATTCAATTAGGAAGACTGATAAGCAATTTGATTGGTTGTACTTCTAAGTGTAGGCGTGCATTGGGTGATGGAGTTCGATTATTACAAAACTTCTTTGCAACGTTTTGTATAATTAGTCCTAGCTTTTAGGGCAAGTGTGCACCAACATAACCCACTGACAGCTCCATCCACAAAGAGCTGTGGGGGAGGGGAAGCTGTACATGGTCCCATTCTGTTCAGCCGCAGACTAAAAGTTATTTTCATATGGTTACCCAATTTTAAATAGGCGCTTTTCAACACTCTTTAATCCAATGCTCTTTACTTTTACTTTCAGCTAACAACGCCGTCGTCATGAAACTGATACGTGATGGTATACAGGCAGACGTGTGGATGAAGGGGTGGTCGCCCAGCAACAATCTAACCCTCAACGTTTACCTCCAGAACAGACTCAAAAACCTCCTCCAGAAAAGGCGACGGGCAGCGTCCATAACGAAAATTCGAGACGAATTCGCGGCCTTTGACGATTTTGTGACCGGTTAGTTGTATGATAGATATTTTTAGTATTTTTGTAGGATAGTTATGTTTAGTGTTTTGTCGTAGGTTTTTCGTTGTTAGAGTCATTTATTTTCTTAAGCCACGTCAATGAGTGTACTTAAATTTGGAACATAAATAATAAATATTTTAAATAATTTTAAGTCATTTTGCCAAAATATCTTTTCCACCGGTATTAAGCGAACCCGAATGTCAATATTACCTGCAACATTAGTAATTTCCGCCATTCTCCGTGGGTAGTCGTAACTTTCCGTAAATAAACAATCTGTGACGTCATTTTAGTTCCTCTGCTCATATTCTAGTCTCTATTTCTACGTGCAGAAGGACTAAAATGACGCCACGGCTTGCTTATTGACGGAAAGTCACCACTACCCACACAGAGCTGCGGAAATTACTAATGTTGAAATTTACCTGTTGTAGGTAATATTAACATTCGGGTTCGGGTTATACTTGTGGAAAGGACACGTTGACATAATTACTGGCACTAATTTTAAAAAATTGATGCCTTCCAGTTACCTTTAAGATTGGAGAAATAAATAATACATAATATACTCATTCTAAATTGTGTTTTGTACGAGAGATATAAATATTTCAAATATCGTAAATAATTTTAAGTCATTTTGCCAAAATATCATTTCCACAAGTATTAAGCGAACCCGAATGTCAATATTACCTGCAACATTCTCCGTGGGTAGTCGTAACTTTCCGTCAATAAACAATCTGTGACGTCATTTTAGTCCTTCTGCTCATATACTAGTCTATATTTATATATGCAGAGCGACTAAAATGACGTCAGGGCTTGCTTATTGACGGGAAGTTACCACTACCCACGGAGCACTGCGGAAATTACTAATGTTGAAATCTACCTGTTGCAGGTAATATTGACATTCGGGTTCGGAAAATAAATAATACATAATATAATCATTATACATTGTGTTTTGTATTCGATTTATAATCATTTTAAATTGTGTTTATCACTACATTTGCAATTTTTTTTAAAACTTATTTCTTACGGAAACTAGATATGATTTTAAAATTTGATTTGGACCAATTTTTTTTAATAGTTTAATGTTTTTGTATATAAACCTTCGGTACATTATTTTCGTTATCAAGATTTGAATGTTACTTATGTATTCTGTAATGAGTGTAAATAAATAACCATCTCAAATAAATTGTGTTTTTCACTATACATCCACAATCGATGGGGAGACAAATTTAGTTGAGTCTAATACTTCACTGAACTTAGTCGTATTTTGCATGTTTATCCATTCTCCAAGAACAAACACCAACTTCCCGCTGACGCACGAGTTATAGATTCTACTACAATTTGACCCTGCCCGCAGTTAGATCACACACGTATTTTCAGAGGCCATTTAAATATAGATTAAGTAAAAATTGTATTTTGGACCATATCAAGTTGGACCATTTTCGTTCAAACGTAGTACCCTAACCCTAACCCTAACCCTAACCCTAACCCTAACCCTAACCCTAACTTAAACCTGAAGAAGGCCGGTGTAGTGGCCGAAATAGCGCTATAGTTTTAGAGGAGTATTTACCAGTGTATACTGTTGATATTTTTAACCTGTGTTTATTTCCTACTTGTGAAATTCGTACTTGGATTACTTTTTTGGATTATATTTTACTTTGGATTACTTGGATATACAGTCGTATACCATAACCAGTTAAGTTTTTTTTCATTTTTATTGTAAACTTTTCATTATATTTTATATATTTTTCATTATATTTTAATATATTGTCTTTATGACTCCCTTTAATATTTGCTTATAATTTGTATTACTGTTTACTCTATGTGTGCCTTAGCTTAGACATTTAAGTTTTGCTCTCACTGTTTTCTGTTTTATTTCGCTACGCACGTAATAAAATTATTGAAATTTGCTGATGAGTTTTTCCCTCCCCCCAATATGTATGGCAACGAGTATAATCGCTATAATAATAATTATAATAATGGCTATAACTATGATGGCTATAATAATCGGTTTGGCTATTTCTCAAAACACCAGCAGAGGTTTTTTGAAGAAGGTCGCCGCTTTAATCCCTATACCCCACAGAGACAACGCCCCGATCAGCCCCGCAACCCCAACCGTAGGAATAATAAGCAGTATGGAAGGGCTGACAACTCCTACCCTAACCCCCACTCCCGTAATGTTCATAAGGGTAGAAATAACGACCAAACTGAGAGGACTGCTAACAAAGACGGACCGACAATAAAGGCGTTCTATCAAATTTTGCAGTGCCTTCATCACATGAGTGTAATGAAATTACAGCAGAATGGGCAGCTCACTAAGGGCTTTCACCAAAAAGTTCTGGACCTATCAAAATTTGTAAAACCGGCCATGATAACAACAACACTCTCAAACACTATTTTAACTATTGGCAAATCTTGGGCAAAATCTATTGGAACGGAATTATCTTCTCACTATGAGAAAACACTTGATAACAGATTAGATTGGCTAAAAAGGCAAAATTTCAACCGCGAACAAAGCGACACTTTCGCCAACGCCGCGCTATCATGGTCGAAAAAATCGTTCGGGAAAAAGTTAAACGCCTCGACACGCTCCAAATTTATGGAATTAATAGGTCAGACCACGGGATTAAATGGACATAATAAGACCCCTAACCCTAACCCTAACCCGGTAGCGACGGACTCTTTTGTACCCACGCCCCAACCCCGACAAACGCCCCCTAGCAATAATCGACCTTCCCCAGTGGCTATGGAAGTAAGTACACCTGTTCCTGAAATCTTGAAACCACTACCAGCCAGGACCCCAAGCCGCAAAAGACAACTTTCTCCCGATGCCCCGTGTACAGTCACACCCGGGAAGAAGAAGAACACCCAAACCTCCCCTTCCACTTCCCCCAACTCGCTCCTAGACGTTTTGGCAGTACAATTAGACCAATCAACAGACAGTGTGTCTGTAAATGAGAATGAAGGGGACACTGTGTCTTCGCTCATTGCAAACCAAAGTCTCAAAAGACCTAGCACACCACCCTTGAAAACCAGACTGAGCTTATCACCCGCTCTAAGTGTGATACCGATAAATCCACCGAAACGCCACAGTTTAGACTTGAGCACTCCTAGAGTCAAGCCCTGTAACACACCCAAAATCATGGAAACATACTATAGAACCGGTAATGACAAAACGTCTTGGAGTCTTCCCACATTAGTAAAACCTATAGTTGTGCTAGGTAGCTCTAACCTGAATAGGATCCCCGTAGGGAGGGTGGGTGTACAGATCATCTCATATTAAGGGGCGCAGATCCACCACCTGACCCATATGATCAAACAGTCAAACGATATCGGTCACCCAAAAACTATTATATTTCAAATTGGTACTAACAACCGCGACATGAGACCCCGTGCAGCCTACAACAGTTACACGCAATTAATAGCTACTGCCAGGGCTAAATTCCCCAAGACCAAACTAGTAATAGCACAGATCCCTTCTTCGAATCAATTGAAACGTTTCAAGCCCCAGCAGTACGATAACATAGAGAAATTGAACCATTACCTGTTCTCTGAACCACCAAAAGACTCCCAGGTACTCCCTTCATCTAATTCACCTGTTCATGTAGTGGCAAGCGATATCCATCACATTCACTGGGTCCCCGCGACTGCCGAACGACTCTTCTCCCATTGGCTCAAGGAAGTTAGGTCTTTAAACTAATTTCCGAGGGGGGTACTGATAAAACGATTCCATCAAATACTCTCACTCAAAACACTGAATTAGGAAAAACTGTTGTAAATCTAAGCTCGCGAGTCTTATCACCCTTAGAAAGACAACTCCTTGATAAAGGACTAAAGTTCATTCCTTCACCCCAACCGACATCTGTAGACGACATATTAGAATCCGCAGACCAATTTTCCAGACTAATTAAACTCACCTATTTTTTTCGCGAAAAACCAAACAAGGGCCCGAAAACCAAATTTATAGAAAAATCCACTTGGAACCCTTCAGATGCAGCCATTAGAGGAGACATCCTGGCACACTTAGACCGCATGAAAAGTGAAATAGCTGATATACCGATTTTTAAAGAAAAAAACAATCTTAATAAATTAGAAAGAACTGCGTTAAATGTCTTGAAGAATGACAAGTCTATAGTCATCAAGAAAAGCGATAAGGGCTCTTGTTGCGTCATCTTAAACCGCAGTGACTATATTTTGGAAGCAGAAAAGCAATTAAGTAATGAAAAATATTATAAAAAACTAGAAGAACCAATTTTCTTAGAAACTCGTACGATGATTAACGAAATTCTGGACAGATTAGTAAAAAAGAAACTTCTAACAGTAAAACAATTCGACCATCTTTCGGCTAAAGAGGACTGTCGACAGAGACACTTCTACACACTACCCAAAATACATAAAAATCCAGAATCGGAATGGTTCCAGCCTCATAAAATACCCAAAGGGCGCCCCATAGTGTCGGACTGTTCAAGCGTATGTAGAAATGTCTCTGAATATATCGACTCTTTTTTGAAACCGTTGGCCGTCCAACATGCATCGTATCTTAAGGATACGAACGATTTTGTTGAAAAAATCAAAAAACTAGAGGTACCACCCAACGCGTTATTAATATCGATCGATGTACAGAGTATGTACACAAATATTGATAACGAGACTGGCCTTAAAGCGCTCCGAAAGGCTTTTTTAAGAAACCCGATGAAATCTCGTCCGGACGAGGAAATTCTGGAACTTTTAGAAATCTGCCTAACCCGTAATGACTTTACCTTTAATGAGCAAACATACCTCCAGACTACTGGGGTATCGATGGGTCAAATATATAGTCCAAATTTTGCAAATCTCTACATGGCTGAGTGGGAAAGAGAGCTCTTACCACTATGTGCATTACAACCAAGTTTCTACGGACGGTTCCTAGATGATATTTTTATAGTTTGGCCCTTTACGGAGGAGGAATTTTGGCAGTACTTTGATACTTTAAATAATCACCACCCCTCCATTAAACTAACGGCTACCGTCAGCGATACAAGCATTGACTTCTTGGACACGACAGTGTTCAAGGGCGAAAACCTGACTATTACGGGCAAATTAGATATCAAAGTATTTTTTAAAGAAACAGACACACACCAACTTTTATTTAAATCTTCATTTCACCCCAAACACACTTTTTCGGGCATCATTAAATCCCAAATTCTCCGCTTTCATCGCATCTGTACGCGACAGACCGACTTTGAGAGCGCGTGTACGCTAGTTTTCGACAAACTCCGGATACGGGGTTATTCGAAACGATTTCTACGGACGATTAAAAACACCACTTTAGCAGAAATTAAAACCAAAGACATAATTCCGGTCAAACCATTCCAACAATTCGGAGCAATGCCGTGCATGAGCGTGCGATGCACAATCTGCAAATACTTAAAGCGCACCATTTTTTTCGAGAATAATTCGTCACGTGAGAAATTCCCAATCAATAATCGACTCACGTGCGAAAGTTCGAACCTAATTTACCTAATTTCTTGCAAATCGTGTTTTCTACAGTATGTCGGTCAAACCCAAAATTCATTAAGAGACAGAATGCTTGGTCATTTATCTGATATCAGGAAAATAACGGATAAACCCGTATCGAAACATTTCAACCAAAGCAACCATTCGATATCGGATTTAATTATCACCCCAATAGAAAAAATCTCTATGACTAGTGAAGACACGAGACAATGCCGTTTACTTCGGGAAGATTTCTGGATTAAGAAATTAAACACCATATCCCCAAACGGCATTAATCTACTCCTAAACACCAGTGTTCTTCCACTAGTCATAAAATACAATAGCACGGCACACAAAGCCACAAAAATCGTTAAGAAATATTATAACGAATTACAAGAAAGTCTACCCAAAATCTATAAAAGTAAACTCATCGTAGCTTACTCGAGGAACAAAAATCTTAGCGATATTGTTGTCCCTAGTAAGCTACCTTCTGTACAAGAAAAGACCTAACTTCCTAGAGTCATAATAAAACCTGTAGACTAACCGACTTGTTTGTGTTCTTAGCCCACCCTTCTACTGCTTGACAGCTCCCATGCCCCAGGCCAATGCTCTCTGTGGGGCACCCTAACCGGTAACCCACCCCTCACTCTACCCTAACCCTAACCCTAACCCTAACCCTTGGCAGTTAGAATTCGATATAAGAGTAGGCCCTAACCCTAGCTGCCCGGGCAAATATTTCACTTATATCGCACTGTATGGCGAATGCCCGTCTCCAATTAGCCCAGGTTAGGTGCAGAAGAATAAGACGTTGAAATCCCATTTCATTTAATTTTGTACGAGGTGGGTAAGACGCTTGCTCGGTAGCATGGAGGTCGGGTGTTCGATCCCTGCATTGGCCGAGAAAGGGACCCGACACGGACAGCTGTCTAGTCATTCGGATCAGACGAAAGACATAGGTCCCGTGTACACATCGGCGTGAACGTAAAACAACAGTAGGGCGTAATGCCGCTGTCCGGGCAAAATTTCCCTCATAGCACACTGTGTGGTGTATGCCCCTCTTCCTCAGCCCAGTTCCGAGCAAAACAGCAGGACGTTAAACCCCATTGCATTTGGTACGAGGAGAGGAGAGATAGAGACTATGCCTGTTTCCTGATCCCTTCTCGGCAATTTTGAAAAAAATAAACAAACACCCGAAGCTAAAACGAATCTAAATGTGGCCAATAATGTACAGACACGAGCAATTCCGTATTGTATAAACGACTGTTTATATATTCGGGGCGGGTAAGTGTTAGGGTTGAAACCTTGATCGAATCTAAATGTGACACCGGGATGAATCTTAGGTTGAAACCGGGTTGAATCTAGGGTTCGAAACGGGGTTGACACATGGGTTTAAAACTTGGGTTCAATCGTGGGGTGACACCGGGTTGGATCTTGGGTTTGAAACGGGGTCGACACCTGGGTTGGGCACCCTAACCCTCTTGGATGTGCCCGGGTTAAAACCGATCCTACCCAAGCCAATTTAGAAATGATGTACAGACTCCAATAAATGTTTATTTTAATAACCCGGGTTATTACTGTTATGAGACAATCTAATGCGATTGCAAATGTTATAAATGATGTACACCGGGTTAATGTTGAGGTTGAACCCGGGTATATTCTGGTAGGTGGCACAGGGTTGAATCTTGGGTTGAATCCCAGGATTAAAATGAATTGCACGCCATTGAACGTTACAACTTCATAGCGGAGAGGCGGGTTTTCTTTCTTCCAACCGCAAAGCCCGTGAGTGCTCAACAGTCAGTCGAAATCGGGCGGTCTGGGTGGACTGTCGGACAATTGGTGGCTAGGTAATATGGTTAATGTTTTGAATTTGGTTTAGACACAATTTTAATTTTTAAATGGTATAATATTGCTTTAGTTGTACTAAATTAACGCTGACGCAATAGTGTCTGCTTTCCTCGTGACTTTCATTTAAAAGTAGTTTTTTTAATACATTTGGCAACGCTTGTTTAATCTTTATTTCGTTATTGTTTACAGGACATTTCTAAGGCAAAGGACAGACACCAACCCTAACCCGAGAGTGTAAGAAGATAGAGGTAAGTTCCCATTTTAATATCGCAGCGGGTTAGTATTACGGTTGAACCCGGGTTTAACCTAGGGGTGACACCGGGTTGAATATTGGATGGAACCCGGGGTGACACTGATAGTCCAGGGCTTACAATGAATTGCACGCCAGTGAACGCCAGAACTTCACAGCGGAGAGGTGGGTTTTCTTTCGTTCAACTGCAAAGCCCGTGAATGCTCAACAGTCAGTCGGAATCGGGCCTTCTTCTTGATGGACTGTCGGACATTTAGTGGCTAGGTAGTGTGGTTAATGTTTTAGATTTGATATAGACACAATTAATTTTTAAATCGTAAATTATTGCTTTAGGTGTACTAAATTAATTCTGACACACCAGTGCCTGCTCTCGTCGTGACTTGTAAAATACTTTAAGGCCTCAAACTCTTCGGTCATTTTTTCTTGAAACGTCGTTTCCTCGTCCATGATTTCTTCTTCCTCAATTATTTCTTTTTATTTAAAAATAGTTTTTTTTAATACATTTGGCAATGTTTGTTTAATCTTTATTTCGTTATTGTTTACAGGACATTTCTAAGGCAAAGGGCGGGCCAAAAAACAGAGAGAGAGAGAGAGAAAGAAAGAGAGTAAGAAGATAAAGGTAGGTATCCACAATAATATCGCAGCGGGTTAGTAATAGGGTTGAACTCGCGTTTAATCAAGGGGTGACATCGGGTGCAATCTTGGATGGAACGCGGATTGACACTGGTAGTCCAAGGGTTACAACGAATTGCACGCCATTGAACGTTAGAACTTCATAGCGGAGAGGTGGGTTTTCTTTCGTACAACATGCAAAGTCTCTGAATGCTCAACAGTCAGTCGGAATCGGGCCTTCTTGCTGGACTGTCGGACATTTCGTGGCTATGGTAATATGGTTAATGTTTTAGATTTGATTTTAATTGGTAACATATTGCTTTAGGTGTACTAAATCAATTCTAATACAACGGTGTCTGCATGGGTCCCGACTTCCATTTAATGATAGCTTTTAATGCATTTGGCAACGCTAGTTTAATCTTTCTTTATATCTTGTTGATGATTATTGGATTTCGAATTTCAGATGGCAGAGTCGAGAGTGAGAAGAGAAGAAGAAATAATTGAGGAAGAAGAAATCATGGACGAGGAAACAACGTTTCAAGAAAAAATGACCGAAGAATTTGAGGCCTTGAAGTACTTTACAATGTTTAAATTAAAAGAGTATGACAACAAAATCGATGACCTCTACAAGAAAAGAGAAGACAGCCAGGAGAGATTTGCAACAGAAATGAAAGAGATGAGAGAGAAAGTGAAAGATATGAAAGATGCCATGAGAGAGATGAAAGAAGAGAAGGAGCAAAGGGAAGACAAAGAAAGGCCACTAAAGAAGGTACCACTAATTCACAAAAACATCCTTAATAACCAAGAGAGTGATGAAGAGGAGGAAGGGACTCCTCCTGTCAAAAGATCAAAGCCCTCGCTCAGTCTGCCCCACTCCTCCACACCCAAGCGACCTGTCTTCAGAATTCCACAGACCGTGATGGACCTGTCACTAGAGTGGCAGGAAAAGCTGAGGCCCCTCACCGCTACGCCACAGAAGTCTGATCTGTTGACAGAGGCCCAGCTGACCTTTCTCAACCACTGGGCCAGCCAGCGACAAAATCTGCAGGGTAAGTATTGACTTTTTTTTAATGCCAATTTCCAGTCCATTTTATTTTTCCATACACAAAATCAAACTTAAGTCCATTTTTAAATCTATTTTTGTCCTCCGCCTTTCGAAAAAAGCCGGGGATTATTAAAATGGGTTCGTCCGCCTGTCTGGCTGTCCGTTCGTATGCCCGTCAAACTTTTGTGCACACAATAAGCAATCTGAGCGATGAGCAATTTGATTGGTCGAGAATTTGAGCGATAAGCAATTTGATTGGTCGAGAATTTGGGACACAATAACTCTTCTTCTAATTGAGATAGAATGGTCAAACTTGGGGGTACTTGTTTATGAGGTCAATGCCTTGATGAAGTTGAAGATGAACATTCTCAAACTAAATAACATTTACATGTACCTAATAAAAATATATATTTTCAAATCTATTTTTGTCCCCCCCCCGCCTTTCCAAGAAAGCCGGGGATCATTAAACTGGGTTCGTCCGCCTGTATGTCGGTCTTGTCGGTCTTGTCTGTCTGTCTGTCTGTCTGTCTGTCTGTCTGTCTGTCTGTCTGTCTGTCTGTCTGTCTGTCTGTCTGTCTGTCTGTCTGTCTGTCTGTCTGTCTGTCTGTCTGTCTGTCTGTCTGTCTGTCTGTCTGTCTGTCTGTCTGTCTGTCTGTCTGTCTGTCTGTCTGTCTGTCTGTCTGTCTGTCTGTCTGTCTGTCTGTCTGTCTGTCTGTCTGTCTGTCTGTCTGTCTGTCTGTCTGTCTGTCTGTCTGTCTGTATGTCTGTCTGTCTGTCTGTCTGTCTGTCTGTATGTCTGTATGTCTGTCCGTCACACTTTTTGGCACACAATAAGCAATTTGAGCGCCAAGCAATCTGATTGGTCGAAAATCTGGGACACAATAGCTCTTCTTCTAATTGAGGTAGAATGGTCAAACTTGGGGTACTTGTTTATGAGGTCAATGCCTTGATGAAGTTGAAGATGAACATTCTCTGCTTAGGGTAAGCAGAGATGAGCAATTTGATTGGTTGATGCTTTGGGACACGATAAATTTTATATTCAATTAGGAAGAGTGATAAGCAATTTGATTGGTTGTACTTCTAAGTGTAGGCGTGCATTGGGTGATGGAGTTCGATTATTACAAAACTTCTTTGCAACGTTTTGTATAATTAGTCCTAGCTTTTAGGGCAAGTGTGCACCAACATAACCCACTGACAGCTCCATCCACAAAGAGCTGTGGGGGAGGGGAAGCTGTACATGGTCCCATTCTGTTCAGCCGCAGACTAAAAGTTATTTTCATATGGTTACCCAATTTTAAATAGGCGCTTTTCAACACTCTTTAATCCAATGCTCTTTACTTTTACTTTCAGCTAACAACGCCGTCGTCATGAAACTGATACGTGATGGTATACAGGCAGACGTGTGGATGAAGGGGTGGTCGCCCAGCAACAATCTAACCCTCAACGTTTACCTCCAGAACAGACTCAAAAACCTCCTCCAGAAAAGGCGACGGGCAGCGTCCATAACGAAAATTCGAGACGAATTCGCGGCCTTTGACGATTTTGTGACCGGTTAGTTGTATGATAGATATTTTTAGTATTTTTGTAGGATAGTTATGTTTAGTGTTTTGTCGTAGGTTTTTCGTTGTTAGAGTCATTTATTTTCTTAAGCCACGTCAATGAGTGTACTTAAATTTGGAACATAAATAATAAATATTTTAAATAATTTTAAGTCATTTTGCCAAAATATCTTTTCCACCGGTATTAAGCGAACCCGAATGTCAATATTACCTGCAACATTAGTAATTTCCGCCATTCTCCGTGGGTAGTCGTAACTTTCCGTAAATAAACAATCTGTGACGTCATTTTAGTTCCTCTGCTCATATTCTAGTCTCTATTTCTACGTGCAGAAGGACTAAAATGACGCCACGGCTTGCTTATTGACGGAAAGTCACCACTACCCACACAGAGCTGCGGAAATTACTAATGTTGAAATTTACCTGTTGTAGGTAATATTAACATTCGGGTTCGGGTTATACTTGTGGAAAGGACACGTTGACATAATTACTGGCACTAATTTTAAAAAATTGATGCCTTCCAGTTACCTTTAAGATTGGAGAAATAAATAATACATAATATACTCATTCTAAATTGTGTTTTGTACGAGAGATATAAATATTTTAAATATCGTAAATAATTTTAAGTCATTTTGCCAAAATATCATTTCCACAAGTATTAAGCGAACCCGAATGTCAATATTACCTGCAACATTCTCCGTGGGTAGTCGTAACTTTCCGTCAATAAACAATCTGTGACGTCATTTTAGTCCTTCTGCTCATATACTAGTCTATATTTATATATGCAGAGCGACTAAAATGACGCCAGGGCTTGCTTATTGACGGGAAGTTACCACTACCCACGGAGCACTGCGGAAATTACTAATGTTGAAATCTACCTGTTGCAGGTAATATTGACATTCGGGTTCGGAAAATAAATAATACATAATATAATCATTATACATTGTGTTTTGTATTCGATTTATAATCATTTTAAATTGTGTTTATCACTACATTTGCAATTTTTTTTAAAACTTATTTCTTACGGAAACTAGATATGATTTTAAAATTTGATTTGGACCAATTTTTTTTAATAGTTTAATGTTTTTGTATATAAACCTTCGGTACATTATTTTCGTTATCAAGATTTGAATGTTACTTATGTATTCTGTAATGAGTGTAAATAAATAACCATCTCAAATAAATTGTGTTTTTCACTATACATCCACAATCGATGGGGAGACAAATTTAGTTGAGTCTAATACTTCACTGAACTTAGTCGTATTTTGCATGTTTATCCATTCTCCAAGAACAAACACCAACTTCCCGCTGACGCACGAGTTATAGATTCTACTACAATTTGACCCTGCCCGCAGTTAGATCACACACGTATTTTCAGAGGCCATTTAAATATAGATTAAGTAAAAATTGTATTTTGGACCATATCAAGTTGGACCATTTTCGTTCAAACGTAGTACCCTAACCCTAACCCTAACCCTAACCCCTAACCCCACCAACCCTAACCCCTGCTAATAATAGTTTCTGAAAAAAATGCATTTATAGTATTCTGCCAGAAGAGAAGAAAGTAGTATTTCACTTATAACCCTAACCCAACCCAACCCTAACCCTAACCCTAACCCTATTTTCACTATGTGTGTAATTTCAAACTTTGTGCAAAGTATACTGTTAATGAGGAATATAAACAAAAAATATTTTTTATTCTTTTTATTTCTTGATTATACATTTATATATACCGAAGCAAATGCATTTTGAAAAAAAACTTGGACTGGACTTGTAAAATTTTCAATTAACATCCATTTGTCAAGTACAAACACCTATTTCCGGTTGACGTACAATGTCCAAATTTCAATACAATTCGACAGTAGACTAAAGAAGATGACACGCGAAATTTCAGGATCCTGCTAATAATAGTTTCTGAAAAAAATGCATTTATAGTATTCTGCCAGAAGAGAAGAAAGTAGTATTTCACTTATAACCCTAACCCTAACCCTAACCCTAACCCAACCCTAACCCTACTTTTATTATAAAGAAGATAAACGATGTTTGAGATTACAACCTAATCATATCACACAAGTTTATCCCTCGAATAATTAAGATTCAGATTTCATATCAATTCAATTAAATGTTGCTTTATTTATTTATCTCTAAAACTAATAATCATGTACAATCAGTGTAAATTAATTCTTATGTTCAATCATTGTAAATCATCTTTTAATTATGTAATCTCTATTACTAACTTAACTTTATTATTATGTACAATCATTGTAAATTATTATGTATCTGATATTATATTACAGCCGATATTTTTAAATCAAAAAAAATACCTGAAATATAATGTGATTTTCACTATGCGTGTAATTTCAAATTTTGTGCAAAGTATACTGTTAATGAGGAACATAAACAAAAAATGTTTTTTATTCTTTTTATTTCTTGATTATACATTTATATATACCGAAGCAAATGCATTTTGAAAAAGAACTTGGACTGGACTTGTAAAATTTTCAATTTACCTCCATTTGTCAGGAACAAACACCTATTTCCGGTTGACGTACAATGTCCAAATTTTGATACAATTCGACAGTAGCCTAAAGAAGATGACACGCGAAATTTCATGATCCTACTAATAAAAGTTTCTGAAAACAATGCATTTATAGTATTCTGCCAGAAGAGAAGAAAGTAGTATTTCACTTATAACCCTAACCCTAACCCTAGTTGGATTTGGTGTACATTAACGGCTGGATATGGAATCACAGAGATTAAAAGTGAGATGTAAAGAGTCCTTCCCAGCGAAGACATACCAGTTTGAATTAACGGAACGCCTCCACCTACACATACGTTATCCCTAGTTTAATATGTATTCCATTACTTTTCTAATAGAGTTATTTTCTTTTCCTGGGCTGAAAGAATCGTTTCAACCCGTTGATTGACTAGCTGATTAATTACAGGATTGACAATTTCTAAAATAATGACCATTGTCGGTCGCGTAGTAGAAATGATTTTGCACCCCTTGGTCGAATCGTCGTTCCTGCACCCTTTACACAAATCCAAACACACTCTAGGTCCAATCCCATTTACAGTACTAACCCTAACCCTAACCCTTTACTGGGTAGGAAATACCAATTTCATCTTGCTAAAGATTAACAAATCACACCCAGCAAGACTAACAAATTAAACAAAATATAACTAACCCTCACCCAAACCCTTTAACACATTAAAAAACAGATATCACTTTTTGTTTTTTAATCATATAAAAACAAGTTTTTTTGTTTTTTTTAAAGAAATACGAGACCCCAAATTAGATCTATATTCAAATATGGGGTTTCCAACAAACAATATCTAGATCAAGTCATTGATTGAGTCCCAACCAGAACTCAATATAGTAGCTACGATAACACTCCCGTTATTATATTACCTCTTACAGTATATAATACCGGACAGAGAAACGTTATTATAACTATAGATAAAACTAACCCGAACCCTAACCCTTTGGTACACCCTTAAAAACAGTAATCACTACTGTTTTTTTGTTGTTTTTTGTATTCAGTTTAAAAATATTTTTTTTAAAAAATACGAGACCCTAAAATAGGTCCGCAGAAAAAATTCCCATCGACTCGAGCCATTGATTGAGTTCCAATCAGCACTCAATCAAGTAACGGCGATAACACCCCCGTTATTATATTACCACTAAGGGTTATAATAGCGCATAGAGATGGTTATTATAACCAGTTTAAATAGAGAAGTATATGTACTTTTTAAATGAAACATTACGGAAAAATGTACGGAATATACTTTATCTATGATATTAAATGGGATAAACCGAAAACAACAAAAGTGCCTATATAAATATTATACTGACAGACCCTATAATGTTACCCACACAGGATATTATAGAGGGGAAATTTGTCATATATTTTACCTAAATAATTTCTATATAGTAATACAAAATGTCCAAGATTGCTTTTATTATTTGTGTAATCATAATGTACATAGAATATATTTTACAATATGGTACCTCTATATAAGGCAATATATTATTATGAACTGTAAACCACAAATCCATTCCATATACTATGACATTTATTCTAATGCATGTATATACAGTTTTTATTATGTCAATAACTCTTCTCTGTATTAAAACGAAAAGATGTATATAGAATCATGCACACATTGTAAAAGGTTTTAGAATACCGCACTTTTATTTTTTATTTTTCATTTTTTATTTTTTAATATGTTTTTCACATGTTATGTACGCATATATGTGATTTCTTTTTATGTCTCCTAAAGATGGCATAAATCAATTGAATTACCATCTTTAGTATTATAAATCAATCTCTCCTAGTTTATATATACATATGTAATATTATGATTATTAAAATCTCCTCGGTCTGAATCCGAGATGATTTGAGCCTACAAAATTACTACATACCCGAGGATACCCACCCCACCCCTCCCATCCCATATGCATATTAATTTAGTCATACAATTCGGCAACACTTTAGACCATATTTAGCTCGATAAATAGAATGCAGTTATACAAGCAGGAAACACTGCTTAAAATTGGAGTAAAAACTCTCCACATAACCACAATAGCTGGTACTACAAAACGGTTTAACACCGAGACAAAAAGCCGCATAAAGCGAGCTAAACAAAAGCCCAAAAAGGGCAAAGAACTTAAAACAACAGCACAAAACGAGCACAGGTTAATTCAAAATCCTCTGATGTATGACACGAGTAAAAAAGGGCATAATGCGCACTCGTAAAATATAGTGATCTTGCATTTATCACTGAAACAACCATTGGTATGAAATTAGACTATTCGGCTAATCCTCGGGTATAGAATGCAACAAATTAATTAAGATTACCAAATAAACATCCGATTTAAAAACACCAACGGATGTAGAAAGTTTCCGGTCCAAACAATGAGATTTTAAATAGAAAACTCTACGACCAATAAAATTCGTCCACCATCTTTCCCCGCCCTGCCCAAATATAGAACGGGCTCTAGCATCTAGTCTTCAGACTTAAACCTGAAGAAGGCCGGTGTAGTGGCCGAAATAGCGCTATAGTTTTAGAGGAGTATTTACCAGTGTATATAGTTGATTTTTTAACCTGTGTTTATTTCCTACTTGTGAAATTCGTACTTGGATTACTTTTTTGGATTATATTTTACTTTGGATTACTTGGATATACATCCGTATACCATAACCAGTTAAGTTTTTGTCGTTTTTATTGTATACTTTTCATCATATTTGATATATTTTTCATTACATTTTAATCTATTGTCTTTATGACTCCCTTTAATTTTTGCTTATAATTTGTATTACTGTTTACTCTATGTGTGCCTTAGCTTAGACATTTAAGTTTTGCTCTCACTGTTTTCTGTTTTATTTCGCTACGCACGTAAATAAAATTATTGAAATTTGCTGATGAGTTTTTCCCTCCCCCCAATATGTATGGCAACGAGTATAATCGCTATAATAATAATTATAATAATGGCTATAACTATGATGGCTATAATAATCGGTTTGGCTATTTCTCAAAACACCAGCAGAGGTTTTTGGAAGAAGGTCGCCGCTTTAATCCCTATACCCCACAGAGACAACGCCCCGATCAGCCCCGCAACCCCAACCGTAGGAATAATAAGCAGTATGGAAGGGCTGACACAACTCCTACCCTAACCCCCACTCCCGTAATGTTCATAAAGGTAGAAATAACGACCAAACTGAGAGGACTGCTAACAAAGACGGACCGACAATAAAGGCGTTCTATCAAATTTTGCAGTGCCTTCATCACATGAGTGTAATGAAATCACAGCAGATTGGGCAGCTCACTAAGGGCTTTCACCAAAAGGTTCTGGACCTATCAAAATTTGTAAAACCGGCCATGATAACAACAACACTCTCAAACACTATTTTAACTATTGGCAAATCTTGGGCAAAATCTATTGGAACGGAATTAACTTCTCACTATAAGAAAACACTTGATAGCAGATTAGATTGGCTAAAAAGGCAAAATTTCAACCGCGAACAAAGCAACACTTTCGCCAACGCCGCGCTATCATGGTCGAAAAAATCTTTCGGGAAAAAGTTAAACGCCTCGACACGCTCCAAATTTATGGAATTAATAGGTCAGACCACGGGATTAAATGGACATAATAAGACCCCTAACCCTAACCCGGTAGCGACGGACTCCTTTGTACCCACGCCCCAACCCCGACAAACGCCCCCTAGCAATAATCGACCTTCCCCAGTGGCTATGGAAGTAAGTACACCTGTTCCTGAAATCTTGAAACCACTACCAGCCAGGACCCCAAGCCGCAAAAGAAAACCTTTTCCCGATGCCCCTTGTACAGTCACACCCGGGAAGAAGAAGAACACCCAAATCTCCCCTTCCACTTCCCCGAACTCACTCCTAGACGTTTTGGCAGTACAATTAGACCAATCAACAGACAGTGTGTCTGTAAATGAGAATGAATGTCAAATGTTTCGTAACCTGGCTGTTTCGTACTTAGTTCATTCGTACCTCACGTAAGCTGTTTCGTACCTTTGAAAATTTCAACTTTTACATGTGCGTAAACTTAAGCGTCCTCACATGAGCTGTTTCGTACCTTCGTATCAATAACGAATAGAAATACTGAATGCTTGCTGAATTACTGAAGTATACTAAAAGTATGCTAAATCGTGTCTGTGTGAAGATTTATATCAACATTTTTGAGTATGGTAGCTTGGGAATTGGGTTGTCACGATTAATCGGTTGAGTCATAGTCGATTCACCGCCTTCCATATTAGGCATGACTATACTACAAAATGTGTAAAATTGTTGTTTTTGGTGCGAAATAGCTGTCAACAGCCACGTATTTATAGGAGACATGATAATATCATGGATGCCTTTTTACGAGCGATACATAGTGGGATGTTTAATGTAAATCCGTCGGCTTTTCGGGTAGAAATCATGGAATAAGCTTTATTTTGTAGGTTTTGATGTTTGATAACAAAAAACCAATGTTGACATTTTTTCTGAGTAGGTCTTCATAGTATGGGAGGCCATTATTTGAGGGTAGCCATTTTGTGATAATATTCCAAATTATGTTTATATTTTAACCTTATTTATAATGTTATCGACATATCAACTGTGATTTGGCAATGCATTAACATTGGCAGGGTTTATGACTATATTTCAGATTGTTTCCCAACATTTCATGATCATATTTCCAAGATGGCGACAATTTTTAGCGGGAAAATCGATCGATGTGCTGATTTCGATTAAGTAGTAGTGTTTGGTGTCAACATACATGTTTTCGGGGTCACAGATTCCATTCCTAGCATTTACAACCTTGTAAAATAATCAAATATTCATATACTTAGCATATTTCCAAGATGGCGGATATTTTTGGCGGGAAAATGAGACGATGTGCAGATTTTGATTAAGTGGTAGTGTTTAATGTCAATATATATGTTTACGAAGGTGCAGAATCAATTTCTGACATTAACAACCTTGTAAAATGATCACATGTTTACATATTTAGTACATTTCCAATATTGCTGCCACTGGTGGCGGGAAAATCTGACGATGGGTTGATTTTCATTAAGTAGTTGTCTTTGGTGACAATATATATGTTTTCGGGGAGGCAGATTCAATTTCTGTCATATACAACTACGTAAAATGGTCGTATGTTTACCAATTTAGCATATTTCCAAGATGGTGGAACGTTTTCTGCACACATTATTATTATTTATTTATCATAGATTTTCCTGGGAAAGCAAAGCCTAATCCTGACACAAAGGCAAAGGGAGTATAGCGGCTGCATGGTGCTTACGCCACGTGCCCATCATGTGCCTGTCACGACCACGCCAAGCGCTTACTTCACGATCTTGCTACGCTCATGGCCAAGATCTGGCTGTGCGCGAAAAGTGTTCCCACCATGATCTAGCGGTTACCAGTCAGACAGGGATACATTCTGACCGCCTTCCAGTGACGTGCTTACCAGGCCTATAGAGACTGTGTCATGCTCACCCGTCCCCAGTCACTTTCAAAGCAGAGAACAACCAAAGTCAAGCAATAAAGAACATTTCATAGTTTACTTGATGTTTCCATTCTGGGGGCTCTGAACGATTCCTTCCACACGCATCTTGGGGTCAGTTGATAATATAACCCATGCTGTAAAGGTTTCTTATACCAAATATTGACACAAAAACAAATATTGACACAAAAACGAGACTACATAATTAAAATCAGCACATCGTCCGATTTTTCGCCCAGACATGAAAGCCGTATTGGAAATATGCTAAATATGCAAACATGTGATATTTTTACACAGTTATAAACGGCAAAAATGGAATCTGCTCCCCGAAAAATATATCCTGGTACCATAGACGACTACTTAACCAATTTTCGCTCATCGTTCCGTTTTACCGCCCAAAATGGTCGTCATATTGTACATTTACAAAATAAGTGAACTTATAATCATTTTACACAGTTGTTACCGACCTACATGGATTATGTGCCCTTGAAAACATATATATTGATACCAACGACGACTACTTAATCAATATTAGCACATCGTCCTATTTTGCCGCCAAACATGACCGCCATCTTGGAAATATGCTTAATATGTGAACATGCGATCATTTTACAAGGTTGTAAATGCCAGGAATGGAATCTGTGACCCCGAAAACATATATATTGACACCAAACACTACTACTTAATCGAAATCTACACATTGACCGATTTTCCAGACAAAAATGGTCGCCATCTTGGAAATATCATCATGAAATGATTGAAAACAATCTTAAGTATAGTCATGAACCCTGCGAATATTAATACATTGTCAAATCACAGTTGATATGTCGATAACATTATAAATAAGGTGAAAATAAAAACATAAGTTGGAATATTATTGCAAAATGGCACCGTCAAATAATGGCCCCCCATACTATGAAGACCTACTCAGAAAAAATGTCAACATTGGTTTTTTGTAATCAAACATCAAAACCTACAAAATAAAGCTTTTTCCATGATTTCTACCCGAAAAGCCGACGGATGGGAATTATGTTACAAACCCTATCCCACTAACAATTTCTCAGAACGCGGGAATGCTTCAATGCCTTACTCAGCCCGTTTGTGCTGCCGAACACATACAACACACAACCGTTTGTGCCGCCTGACCCTTTGAAGTTAATAATCGCCGATCAATAAACTTATTGACAATAATCTCAACTCATAGTCAATAATCACAGCCCATCCAGCAGAATATGTAGGCCTACTCAATAATCAACACCAGATTAAAAAAATTTAAATCCCTATTTAACTTCAACTGCAACTACTTTATTCTCCAAAACTACATATACATTGTTATTGAGATAATGCAAATTTATATACAAAGGTTCAAACTTAAATCGCTAAAACAATCGAAAATCAATTATCGTCAAGAATCACAACTCACTCGCTTAATGGGTTCAGTAATCAACACCAGATTATAAACAACAAAGGCAGATCGCTGTGATTTGGGCTTTTTTTTGCCAACTATATTTTTAAATATTGCAGACATTTGTATAAAATTCCCGCAGTGGTTGGATATTATTAAGTCATCGTGTTTCAACATTATTTCAACATGTAGGAAAGGGTGCGAATCATGTTTCAACTTTAGTTCAACATGTAGGAAAAGGTACGAATCGTGTTTCAACTTTCTTTGAACAACCCTAGAAAAAGGTACTAACCAAGTTTCAACTTTATTTCAACAACACATAGGAAAAGGTACGAATCAATCTGAGGTACGAAACGAGGTTATAAAGAACTAGGTACGAAACAACCAGGTTAAGAAACAGCCTGCACCCATGAGAATGAAGGGGACACTGTGTCTCCGCTCATTGCAAACCAAAGTCTCAAAAGTCCTAGCACACCACCCTTGAAATCCAGACTGAGCTTATCACCCGCTCTAAGTGTGATACCGATAAATCAACCGAAACGCCACAGTTTAGACTTGAGCACTCCTAGAGTCAAGCCCTGTAACACACCCAAAATCATGGAAACATGCTATAGAACCAGTAATGACAAAACGTCTTGGAGTCTTCCCAAATTGGTAAAACCTATAGTTGTGCGAGGTAGCTCTAACCCGAATAGGATCCCCGTAGGGAGGGTGGGTGTACAGATCATCTCATATGGAGGGGCGCAGATCCACCACCTGACCCATATGATCAAACAGTCAAACGATATCGGTCACCCAAAAACTATTATATTCCAAATTGTTACTAACAACCGCGACATGAGACCCCGTGCAGCCTACAACAGTTACACACAATTAATAGCTACTGCCAGGGCTAAATTCCCCAAGACCAAACTAGTAATAGCACAGATCCCTTCTTGGAATCAATTGAAACGTTTCAAGCCCCAGCAGTACGATAACATAGAGAAATTGAACCATTACCTATTCTCTGAACCACCAAAAGACTCCCAGGTACTCCCTTCATCTAATTCACCTGTTCATGTAGTGGCAAGCGATATCCATCACATTCACTGGGTCCCCGCGACTGCCGAACGACTCTTCTCCCATTGGCCCAAGGAAGTAAGGTCTTTAAACTAATTTCCGAGGGGGGTACTGATAAAACGATTCCATCAAATACTCTCACTCAAAACACTGAATTAGGGAAAACTATTGTAAATCTAAGCTCGCGAGTCTTATCACCCTTAGAAAGACAACTCTTTGATAAAGGACTAAAGTACATTCCTTCACCCCAACCGACATCTGTAGATGACATATTAGAATCCGCAGACCAATTTTCCAGACTAATTAAACTCACCTATTTTTTCCGCGAAAAACCAAACAAGGGCCCGAAAACCAAATTTATAGAAAAATCCACTTGGAACCGTTCAGATGCAGCCATTAGAGGAGACATCCTGGCACACTTAGACCGCATGAAAAGTGAAATAGCTGATCTATCGATTTTTAAAGAAAAAAACAATCTTCATAAATTAGAAAGAACTGCGTTAAATGTCTTGAAGAATGACAAGTCTAAAGTCATCAAGAAAAGCGATAAGGGCTCTTGTTGCGTCATCTTAAACCGCAGTGAATATATCTTGGAAGCAGAAAAGCAATTAAGTAATGAAAAATATTATAAAAAACTAGAAGAACCAATTTTCTTAGAAACTCGTACGATGATTAACGAAATTCTGGACAGACTAGTAAAAAAGAAACTTCTAACTGTAAAACAACTCGACCATCTTTCGGCTAAAGAGGACTGTCGACAGAGACACTTCTACACACATACGATTACATCATGTGTACCTATTTCAAGAATACTCATGATGGCAGATAGCCGCCATGTTTAATACTACGCCCGTCTCTCAGAGACGAAAACTTAATTCGCTATAAATTGTAAAAAAATTTACCTTTGTTAGGTTACAATAGTTCTAAACATAAACATTTGCTAAAAATTTGCAAAAGAAACAGTATAAATATTTGAAACTGGGGGGTCAACCAATTTACTCAGAGTTCTACGTTGCAACATCCGCATAACTCCCACGAGTCTATTTATATCTAAAAATAGCACAGACTCTTCACAGAGTGAAATGAAAATAGTAACAAATTCAAGATGGCTGCGCCCATGGAAGAAGGTTTTTTAGCAGCTGTACAGTTTTCTAAAGCTAATTTAGGCGTCACTACGATTAAACTTAAAGATAAACAAATAGAAACATTGAAAGCTTTATATAATGGAGAAGATTGTATAGCTATACTATCTACAGGATATGGAAAAAGCCTCATTTTCCAACTTTTACCGATCAGTTTAAAAGTAGTGCGACAGTAAACAAGATGGCCGCCATCTGCTATCGTGTTTGATCTCGGAGTAGTCAAGCACTGATGTGTCGTTTGTTCTACACACTACCCAAAATACATAAAAATCCAGAATCGGAATGGTTCCAGCCTCATAAAATACCCAAAGGGCGCCTCATAGTGTCGGACTGTTCAAGCGTATGTAGAAATGTCTCTGAATATATCGACTCTTTTTTGAAACCGTTGGTCGTCCAACATGCATCGTATCTTAAGGATACGAACGATTTTGTTGAAAAAATTAAAAAACTAGAGGTACCACCCAACGCGTTATTAATATCGATCGATGTACAGAGTATGTACACAAATATTGATAACGAGACTGGCCTTAAAACGCTCCGAAAGGCTTTTTTAAGAAACCCGATGAAATCTCGTCCGGACGAGGAAATTCTGGAACTTTTAGAAATCTGCCTAACCCGTAATGACTTTACCTTTAATGAGCAAACATATCTCCAGACTACTGGGGTATCGATGGGTCAAATATATAGTCCAAATTTTGCAAAGCTCTACATGGCTGAGTGGGAAAGAGAGCTCTTACCACTATGTGCATTACAACCAAGTTTCTACGGACGGTTCCTAGATGATATTTTTATAGTTTGGCCCTGGAGGAGGAATTTTGGCAGTACTTTGATACTTTAAATAATCACCACGTCAGCGATACAAGCATTGACTTCTTGGACACGACAGTGTTCAAGGGCGAAAACCTGACTGTTACGGGCAAATTAGATATCAAAGTATTTTTTAAAGAAACAGACACACACCAACTTTTATTTAAATCTTCATTTCTCCCTAAACACACCTTTTCGGGCATCATTAAATCCCAAATTCTCCGCTTTCATCGCATCTGTACGCGACAGACCGACTTTGAGAGCGCGTGTACGCTAGTTTTCGACAAACTCCGGATACGGGGTTATTCGAAACGATTTCTACGGACGATTTAAAACACCACTTTAGCAGAAATTAAAACCAAAGACATAATTCCGGTCAAACCATTCCAACAATTCGGAGCAATGCCGTGCATGAGCTTGCGATGCACAATCTGCAAATACTTAAAGCGCACCAATTTTTTCGAGAATAATTCGTCACGTGAGAAATTCCCAATCAATAACCGACTCACGTGCGAAAGTTCGAACCTAATTTACCTAATTTCTTGCAAATCGTGTTTTCTACAGTATGTCGGTCAAACCCAAAACTCATTAAGAGACAGAATGATTGGTCACTTATCTGATATCAGGAAAATAACGGATAAACCCGTATCGAAACATTTCAACCAAAGCAACCATTCGATATCGGATTTAATTATCACCCCAATAGAAAAAATCTCTATGACTAGTGAAGACACGAGACAATGCCGTTTACTTCGGGAAGATTTCTGGATTAAGAAATTAAACACCATATCCCCAAACGGCATTAATCTACTCCTAAACACCAGTGTTGTTCCACTAGTCATAAAATACAATAGCACGGCACACAAAGCCACAAAAATCGTTAAGAAATATTATAACGAATTACAAGAAAGTCTACCCAAAATCTATAAAAGTAAACTCATCGTAGCTTACTCGAGGAACAAAAATCTTAGCGATATTGTTGTCCCTAGTAAGCTACCTTCTGTACAAGAAAAGACCTAACTTCCTAGAGTCATAATAAAACCTGCAGACTAACCGACTTGTTTGTGTTTTTAGCCCACCCTTCTACTGCTTGACAGCTCCCATGCCCCAGGCCAATGCTCCCAGTGGGGCACCCTAACCGGTAACCCACCCTCACTCTACCCTTTGAATCATTATCACACTTTGATCCCTTTAGTGAAAATGATATCAAGAATATCATCAAATCATCAAAGAAAACCACATGTTCTTTAGACCCAGTTCCGACCAGACATCTGCTTGAATACTTGGATGTATTAATTCCCATAATAACGTCACTTATTAATTCTAGTCTGAGAACCGGAGTATTTCCTGACATACTGAAACAAGCTATCGTAAAGTCACTACTTAAAAAAGAATCACTTGGTCCTAACGTGCTCAAAAACTATCGTCCAGTCTCAAACTTGTCCTTCTTATCGAAAATTGTTGAGAAAGCAGTTAATATTAGATTGCGTTCTTTCCTTTCAACACACGATCTCCTTGACAAGTTTCAGTCTGCATATCGACCAAACCACAGCACAGAAACTACACTTCTTAGGGTAGTAAACGACCTGCGATGTGCTGTTGATGATGGTAAAACAGCTTCTTTAATCCTCCTTGACCTATCAGCAGCTTTTGATACTGTTGATCATAAAATTCTTTTGAATCACCTCCACAGAAATTTTAATATATCCGGTACACCTCTAGCCTGGTTTTCATCATATCTGAGAAATAGAACCCAGTCTGTTCTGGTCAACAAAGAAAAATCAGATGACGTCGCTTTGTCCTGTGGGGTGCCACAGGGATCAGTGCTTGGTCCTGTATTATTTGTATTATACACTACACCCCTTGGTATCATTACTGACCAACATTGTATCCAACATTATTCCTACGCCGATGATACACAGCTAGTTGACGTTTTCAACCCCACTCAAATAAAAGAATCCTTAAATCGTACAGCAGCATGTTCGCAGTCTATTAAGTCCTGGATGACAAACAACAGCCTAAAACTAAATGATGAAAAAACCGAAGCTATGTTAGTTGGAACCTCTAATAAATTACGGACAATAACAGAAAAGAATACAACAATTGGTAATTCAACGATCGATTTCTCTGTCAGTCTTAAAACCCTTGGGGTGTTCCTAGAGTCAACACTTTCTATGGAGACTCACGTTGACGAATTGTGTCGTATTTGTTACTATCACATACATTGCATCAGAAACATTCGCCACCTGATCACGACTGATGCTGCTAAAACACTAGTTCAGGCGCTAATACTGTCCCGTATTGACTATGCAAACAGTCTGCTCTTTGGACTCTCTCGAATGCTAACAAATAAATTACAGAAAATCCAGAACACCGCTGCCAGGATTGTAACAAGAACTTCAAAATATTCATCAATAACTTCAGTTTTAAAGTCTCTTCACTGGTTGCCTGTCGAATCCCGGATTCAGTATAAAGTTCTGTCATTAGTGTATCAATGTCAAAATAATCTTGCTCCATTATATTTGGCTAAACTTTTAACAGACTATAAACCCAAACGTGCGCTAAGGTCACATGGCAAAAATATATTGCTGTTCCCAAAACAAAACTAAAACAATTTGGTGATAAAAGTTTCAGTGCTGCTGCACCTTGCCTTTGGAATCGGTTACCAGTAAACATTAAAGAGTCTCAGACTTTCACAATCTTTAAGTCACAACTAAAAACTCATTTGTTTAAACTATATTATCCAGATTAGAAACAGATTGTTTATGTGTGTTTTTAATAGTGAGAGACTCATGAATATGTTGCGCTTTGAGCATGCTTATATGGATGGATTATTAAGCGCATTACAAATATACATTATTATTATTATTATTATTACCCTAACCCTAACCCTAACCCTAACCAAACCCTAGTTCAAAGAGGAGTTTCTTGTACTTAGTATGCACTAAGTACTTTAGTTCGAATTTTATAACTTGTGTTTTTGTGATCCTCACATGTGATTTTTTCTTCTTATTTGGATTATTGTGTGTGATTCATTCTTGGATTCATTATCAGTTAAGTTTTTTTTCTTCTTATCTTTTGTTTTTTATATACAATATTATGCTTTGGATGCAATATACTTGATAATAAATTATAGACATTTGTTTATGCCTTCCCTGATTTATCTGTCATCATGTACGGAAAAGGTTATAGAGGCTATAGTAATGACGGTTATTATGGCAACCGTTACCAAAACTTTGACTACGACCAGGGTCGCCCTGATGATTACCAACACTTCAACCCCTATCCCAAACAAGGCTATAACAATTATTCCCAACAAGGCTATAACCCCCACCCCCAACAGGATTTTGATCCGTATCCCCAGCACTTTTCCAATTATGGCAATTCTCGACATCCCCGACATCCCCGTAACCCGAATCATAGGAAGCCTCAGAACAACCAGCCCCAACACTTAATTGCAATGGTTATCCCACCAACCAGAGGCCCTAGAGCCCCAGGGGCCCAAAAACCCAAAATAGGAACTGGGCGAAGAACAACAACCAAACGGACAAGACCCCCAACAAAGACGGACCAACGATTAAGGCTTTTTATCAAATTTTGCAATGCCTGCACCACTTAACCATCATGAAACTACAAGCTGACGGTCAGCTAGCAAAAGGATTCCACAACAAAGTCTTGGACCTGACTAAATTTGTAAAGCCGGCTATTGTCACTGCGATCCTTACGAACACCATTCTCACAATAAGTATGAGAAGACACTCGATGAAAAACTAATTTGACTCCACAGGCAAAACTTTAGTAGAGAACAAACTACCAATTTCGGCAACACCGCACTTTCGTGGGCAAAAAAATCTTTTGGTAGGAAAATGAACGCCTTGACTCGGACCCGATTCCTTGAACTTGACGACAGTACACCGAATGACGGACGGACCCAGCTCAACACCCCCCCCCCCTCCCCCAAATACCTCCCCAATGTTGATCGACCCAACAACCACGACGACCTACATCAACCTGGCCACTGCGACACCCAACCGTAAACGGCGAGAACGATCCCCCTCACCAACCATGGATACTCTAGGAAAGAAGATCAACGCTCGTATCTTCCCCTCTCCCTCTCCCCCCACTTCCCCAAATTCCACCCTCGACGCCTTGATAGAGAAATTAGTCTCTCCAACAGACACTGTGTCTAGTACTGAGGGCAACCAAGGGAACACTGTGTCGCCCGTTATCCCCAAACTTGATTATCCCACCAGCCCCATCACACAGCCCATGATGGCTCGCAAGAGTCTATCCCCTACGTTTAATGTAATACCAATGGGTACGCCACGTCGGATGAGTTTAGACTTGAGCACTCCTAGAGTTAGTAGCCCTCGCCTACCCAAAATATTATCCCCCCGAAAACATGATGGAGACAAGGCGTCCTGGTCCCTCCCCAAAATAACAAGAAAAACATTAGTTATAGGCAGCTCAAACCTTTTTAGGATACCCAGGGGTAGGGAGGGTGTACAAATAGAGGCTTACTCCGGGGGGCAACATACAACACCTCACACACATCATAAGGGTCAGTAAAGACACCGGCCAACCCCAGAATATAATATTCCAAATAGGAACGAATAACAGAAAAATGCACCCGAGAAGAGCTCACAGCGCATACGTCGACCTTATTACTTCTACGAAGACAAGATTCCCCATTGCCAAAATTCATATTGCACTGATCCCCTTTTCCCATCTCCTTAAACAATCCAACCCCAAAGAATTCGAGAACCTGACGAACCTGAACCACTACCTCCGCACTGAACCCCCGTAACATGCCACAGTAATTGAACTCAGTAAATCCCAAGTCATCCTTGCCCCAAACGACATAATCCACTGGACAAACACGACTGCAGACCGACAACTGACCCACTGGCTCAGGGAAGCTGAGTGTTTAAACTGAGCCATGAGGGAGGTAAAAATGAAAACAACTGAGTAAATACCCCCACTCAAACTCTCAAATCCCAATTAGGCAAAACCGTAATTAACTTAAGCTACCGCAAAATATCCCCAATAGAAAACCAGGTTCTTGACAAAGGCCTTAAATTTACACCCTCTCCACAACCGACATCCGTCGACGAGATCCTCGAATCCACAGACTTATTTTCGAGATCACTTAAAATAACCTATTTTTTCCGCGATAAACCCAACAGCGGCCCAAGGACTAATTTTATAGAAAAATCAAATTGGAATCCATCAAACACGGCTATCAGAGGTGATTATTTGGAACATTTGGAAAAAATGAGGAGTGATGTGGCACAGTCACCCATTATCATAGAAAAAAACAATCTAACACGCGCAGAGAGAACAGCCTTGAACGCCCTGAAAAAGGACAAATCCATCGTCATCAAAAAAAGCGACGAGGGCTCTTGTTGCGTTATTCTAAATCGAAATGACTACATCTTAGAAGCTGAAAAACAATTAAGCAATGAGAATTATTACCAAAGAATACACGAACCGATTTTTATGGAAACTCGTATCATGATCAACCAAATTTTGGAGAAACTTGTAACAAGAAAATTCTTAACCGAAAAACAATTTGACTGCCTTTCCGCGAAAGCCGACTGCAGACAGAGACACTTTTACACTCTCCCGAAAATCCACAAGAATCCCGAATCGGAGTGGGTTGTCCCGAACAAAATACCCAAAGGGCGCCCAATTGTGTCGGACTGTTCGAGTGAGTGTCACAATGTCTCAGAATATATGGACTCATTTTTAAAGCTGCTAGCCTCCCAGCACCCCGCATACCTAAAAGACACCAACGATTTCATCAACAAAATAAGGAAATTGAAGGTCCCCCAACACTCGTTATTAATATCTACAGAGCATGTACACGAATATTGATAACATAACAGGCTTACGCGCGGTTCGAAAAGCCTTTACTCGAAATCCTTTGAAATCTCGTCTGGACGAAGAAATTTTAGAGTTATTGGAAATCTGCCTGAATCGAAACGACTTTACTTTTAATGAAAAAAACTACCTCCAGGTCACTGGGGTAGCGATGGGACGAATTTACAGCCCCAGTTATGCAAATATCTTTCTCGCAGAATGGGAAAGAGAACTCCTTCCCCTCTGTCCCCTACAACCAACTTTTTACGGTAGATTTTTAGATGATATTTTCATCGATTGGCCCTTCTCCTTGGAACAATTCTGGCAGTATTTTGACATCATCAATAACCACCATCCCGCTATAAAACTAACGCCACAGTTAGCGGAAAAAGCATAGACTTCCTGGACACGACAGTGTTCAAGAGTGAGAACATAAACCTCACTGGCCAACTTGAAACCAAAGTCTTTTTTAAAGAAACAGACACCCACCAACTTTTATTCAAGTCATCCTTTCATCCCAAACATACATTTTCGGGCATTATTAAGTCTCAAATACTTCGTTTCCACCGAATTTGTACGCGTAAAATCGACTTCGAACAAGCGTGTAAAACCGTCTTTGACAAACTCCGAGAACGGGGCTACTCGAAGCGATTTCTTAGAACCATAAAAAATACCACTTTGACAGAAATTACAACCTAAAGCATAATTCCAGTCCAACCCTTTCAACAATTTGGAGCCATGCCGTGTATGAGCGTTAGATGCAGCATATGCAAACATCTAAAGCGCACCAATTTTTTTCGAAAACAAAAGGTCCAAGAACCAATTCCCGATTCATGAGCGCCTTACGTGCGAAAGCCGTAACCTGATTTACCTAATTTCCTGAAAGCTCTGTTCCACGCAGTACGTCGGAGAAAGCCAGAATTCTTTGAGGGAGAGGGCATTAGGCCATCTATCAGATATTAGGAGAAAAACAGACAAACCTATCTCCGCCCATTTCAACCAGGAAGACCACACGTCAGGAGATTTAATTATCACCCCAATCGAAAAAATCCCACCCACACCCAGCGAGGAAGAAACCAAAAAGTATCGATTACTCAGGGAAGATTTTTGGATAAACAAACTAGACACCATTTGCCCGAACGGCATAAACATTCGGCTCAATACCAAGATTCTTCCGTTAGTAATCAAATACAATACCACAGCCTATCATGCTACAAAAATAATCAAAACGTTTTATGAACAATTGAAAGAAACTTTCCCAAAAATTTATAAAAACAAGCTTATTGTAGCCTACTCTAGAAACAAAAACCTTACAGATATTCTGGTCCCCAACAAACTCCCCAAAATTTAGTTTCAAATTTTTGAAAAAAACCTCTGACACCTATGGAAATACTCAATTTCTCTGAGACAGTGCCTTGACGAACAAAACTAAAAGACTGACTGCCATCTTAGCCCAGGAAAAGAGTTCCACATATAAAAAAATCACAACTCACCGCTTACCTCAAATGTCTACTGTCAAACAACCCAAGTCCTTGACTTGCTCAAACAATTTGTCAAACCCTAGACCTACGCTTCCTGTGGGGGCCCTATCCTAGGAACCCCCACACTAACCCAATACCCTAACCCTAACCCAACAACAGAACCAGACACAAAACCAGCACCAACTCAGAACCAGACACAGAACCAGCACCAACTCAAGATGTCATTGAAACCCGTCAAGAAGAAATTCAGACCCAGAGAAAGCGTGCTGCAGAATCCCAGTTGCAACAAGCTGAGAAGATGGTGAAAAGAAGTAAGGTTGTGTTGTCAGAAGTGAAAGTTGGTGACAATGTAACAATCTCAATTCCCGCAGTAGATGTGATGGAGGTTGAAGTGATCCTCGCAATTTGATTGGTGTTGTGACTGACATTAGTGACACTGACATGTACACTATTGCTGTGAAAGTTGGAATTCTGAGTGCGAAGTATTCCCGCAACCAGTTTAACGTGTGTGCCACAGCGCTGTACAATCTGGCCGACATGTCTACCGACAGTACTGTGTCTCTGAGATCAGCTGTTCACTCTAAATCGATGTGTAATGGACAAGGATTTGCCAAATGTAACTGTGCTGGGACAAAAAGATGTCAAACAAATTAATGCAAGTGCTACAAGTCTGGTGTCAAGTGTAATTCAAGGTGTCACCCCTCACTCCCCTGTAAAAACAAAAGTTAGTCTGATATCCATGTCAGAAATTTCATGCGATAAATGCATATAGAATTTTGTACAATTTATCACTGTGTTGATGACAAATATCTGAAACAACTGTGTCTAGTTATTTCATGATGTTATAAATTAGTTTGATGAAAACATCAGAAATGTCATGAGATGTTTTTTTTTTGGTACAACTGCTGAATACATATTTGAGGCAAATGTGTCCTGTGTCATGTGTGACATGTCGTTTAGGGTTGGAATGTAATAAAGAAAACAACTGTAAACTGTGTTTGTATCTCATTTATAAGCATTCAGGAAATATGTATAATATTTGCTGACTTTTATCAGGGAATATGTATAATCCCTGAAAATTCAGGGGGTATACATACTCTCTGAGTGAAGCAGGGAATATACATAATCACTGAAATTTTCAGGGATTATACATATTCCCTGATTATACATATTAACTGTAACATATATATACATTATATATACGAAATGCTTTTAAAAAAACATCATATAGGTTTTTAGTAGGATAAGCCTTTGGCTTTATTTATGCTTGGACTTAATCTATAAACTGTATGTTTTCCTTTACTATTCCTTTCATTCATTATTTCTTTCTCCTTTTCTCCTCGAGGATCACGGTGACAAAGTGGATAAGGCGCTGGTTCGCTAGCCTGGAGGTCGGGTGTTCGATCCCTGCCGAGAAAGTTCATCTCGATTTTCCGGCGTGATTTCCGTTGTCAATGATGCAGAAGCATGGCCTGACAAGGACAGCTGCCTAGTCGTTCGAGATCCCGTGTACACATTGGAATGCACGTAAAAGATCCCTTGGTAGTTGGAATTCGATATAAGAGTAGGCTAAGCGCCGCTGCCCAAGCAAAATTTCCCTCGTAGCACACTGTATGGTGTATGCCCGTCTTCCATTAGCCCAGGTTAAACCCCATTTCATTCATTCATTTCTTCCCTCCTCTACGCACAGGAATATATTGTCTAGTTCGGTGTGGTGTATGCATATAATACTGATAAAATATCACATTTCTGTGCTCTATGATTTAATAATAATTGTAGTAGCTGGGAATCACAAGAAGGCCAAAACTATAAATCAAAGTGAACGTCGGCCCTGTCTTGTGAGCAAATAATAAGACGTGAAACGTGGCTAAACTGACCCTATATTCGACTAAATATGATTGTTATTTCATTTTCTCACGTATGAAATGATGAAATCACGATGTAAAGTTCGTGGCTGCTTTTGAATGCAACATCACACGGCATTATCAGCAAACCTACATACGGCAAGGCAACGTTGAACAACGGCGTCATGTGGGGTAGCGGAAGATGGCGGATTTTCTACTTGCTGTGGCGTCACTGTTGTCAATATTAACGTCAATGGATGAGGCAGTCTATATTATTAGTACCTTGGAAACAAAAAAAGCCGGTAAAATCAGGGGCAGACCCATGAATGTTTGCAGGAGGGGATTAGTCAGGCTCCCTTTAAGAAAATCAGACATTTGACAATGCATGAGGCCAGCATCGTCTGTAAAAATTACATAGGCATACATACGTCCCGCCATTTTTACTTGGTATTTGTATCATCTTAAAAACAATTGGTCAATAGAGTTTATGTATCGTATGGACGCTGCAATCCGAGTGATTTTCCTTTTGTACGAAATAAACATCTTACAATGAGCAGCATCGATTCGTCTGGATGTCACGAGGAACTATTGACAGTACCGCCGCTGCCGTGGCAAAACTTTACCCATAACAGCAGCAGGAGAGTATTTAGCCACGGGGGGAACCGGAGAACATAGAGAAAATAAATGGGGTTAGCCAGTGAGGCGTTTAAGCATCGTCTTGATTTGAAACGTGATTTGAAACTACGTACCTCGACAGTCATTGGTTATAAAGTGCTAACCCCGCGTCCGCCTACCCAAGTACTAACCTGTACAGCTACATTATACACAGCTGAGTAGAAATCAAATTGGGCTTAACGTCCTACTATTCTGTACTGACTAGGCTACCGAAGACGGCCATACGCCATATCGTGTACTGTGAGTGAAATTTGGTCGGGACAATGTGTACACCTCCGAACGATTATACTTTGTTCCGTGTCGGGCCCTCGATTCTGCACCACTGCCAAAGAGGAACAACGAAGGGAAATTCTGGTGTGCTTTCACGGTCAAGTTGAAGTGACTGTAACAGAGGTAGCCAGCACGCTGTGTACGTAGTGGCAATGTGGAAAGGGATGGACAATTTTGCGCGTATTGAGAGCGTAGTTGCCTCGATATCGGGTCTTTTCCGCATTTTATCACCGAGCCCTATAAGCGCATATCGAGGTCTTAATTATGAGTGAAGGCGGCTTGCTTTATTTCGCAGAAGGAATTGGGATAGTTTAGGTTTAATTCATTTCATATCCCTGCATTTCAAATTAATTCGTATCATTTTAAATTAATTTCAATAATATGATACGGCATTTCATCTCATTGCATTTTAAATTAATTTGTATCATTCTAAATTAAATATCACTTTCAATATGGTACGGCATTTCATATCACTGCATTTTAAATTAATTTCTATACTTATAAATTAATTTTCATATCACTTTCAATTTGGTACGGCATTTCATCTCATTCATTTTTAATTCTTTTTTATCATTCTAAATTAATTTTCTGACCACTTTCAATAAGGTACTTCATTTCAGATCGCTGCATTTCAAATTAATTTGTATACTCCTAAATTAATTTTCTGTTAACTGTCATTTGGGTATTAAAAATACGTGACCTTTAGAGCATCGGGTCTATTTAATGTGTGGGTTTGATGTCTCGCTAGTACGTTACGATCAGTAGCGTCACCTGTATCCGATATCCTCTGTCTTCATTGGCCCCGTCGGAGTAGAATGGTAGGACGTTAAACCTCATTTCATTTCCTCTGAATTCCACTGTTAAAGATCCATTTGTGCAATTGTATCGAAGTACAATTAAATCAAATATTAGTCACAAAATGACCTAGTTTGTGTCGAATGGGCATTTTACGTGATTCGTGCATATCCTGATAATTCGGTACACAGCCACAGTGCAGCATATTAATAGAATACGTATCCTAACGTTAACGATACATTATGTAAGATTTAGTTAAAGAGCTTACAATTCCTGCTATAATAGCTCAAAAATATTTGATGTGATTCGTGCATTGTGATAAGCAGGGCACTTAGTCCGGGTTATAATTTAGGGGGTTGCTACCTGGAGAAGTAATAATTCCCATGATTTTTTCTAGACCAGTTTTTTAAAAATGATATTACATGATGACTAATTGTGAGTGATTTGTCATACCAGGACACACTGTAAAGACAATTCAGAATAAGTCCTTATCATTAAGACTCCCTCAAGAATGAAATATCAAATATCTTGATCATATAGAAATTTTTTTAACTTACTATCTGGATACGTAAACATATTACGCTTTATAATTCAGAATAGATTTTAGTGGCCATTTTGAAAGATGCCCCTATATTCCACATCCGTATTGATTATTTGTCACACATGTAGATTTTTGTCAAATAACTTTAAGTAAAACTAATGCAAAGAGAAGTCAAATGCGCCTCATTTATCTGGTCTTAACCAATACAGGCTCATATACTTTCCTCTTGAGTTGTTAGCGGCCATATTGAAGAGCACCTTCATCATTGTATCCCTTTATAAAATGTGTGATACATATACTAGGATGCCTTTGTGAATAACTCTAAACACACTTAATGGACATGTGGCCTAATAAATGCCTATAAAATATATACAGTTTATCTATGATTTTGGCGACCATGTGTCACTTTCTAAGAATCTGGAATACAAGTGTAGCTAGCTAGTATATATTGGAATAACTCTAACAAAAACTAATGCAAAACGTGGTCAAACATGCATCATAGTTACTTATTTAACCAACATAGTCACTATATGTGAGATTTTTGGGGCCATTTTAAAAAAAAGCGCCCTAAAGGAATAGGTTCAGGATACAGCCTGCCTACCTCATATATTCTTGTTCAGAATCAAAACATCTGGTGAAGAAAAAACACTTGACAATGTCTACCTCTCCAGGGTATATTCGACACTTAGTCTCGCTTTCAATTTTTATACGCCCACATTTTCATGTGGACGTATTACGTCGTCGCCTCTATCCGTCCGTCCGGACGTCCGTCTACAATTGGTTGTGGACTCTCTACAGGTCACAATTCTTAACCGATTTTGACGAAACTTGAAATATAGGTGTATCCCCAAAAGATCTCAGCTGCTTTTGATATTGGCATGTATCGGATCCAAACTTCATGGATTATGGCGTCTGATTGTACAAACAATCACGTTTTTAGCTTGTGGACTCTATAGAGGTCACAATTTTGAATCGGTTTTGATGAAACTTGACATGCATGTTTATAACCCAAAGATCTTGGTTGCTTTCGATATTTGCGCCTTTCTGAACGTAATTTCCTGAATTATGGCCCCTGATTGTCCGTAAAAGCACCTATTTTAGCTTGTTATCCCTCTGGATTATATCACCGTTACACTCTAAGAAAGACCGAGTTCAAATTTCGGGAAATCGGACCAAAATTGACATACAATATGACCTATTTTGTGTTAATTTCTCTTTCTCACACATTGTCTCATATCATGAAAAATAATTTAATTTTATTCGACTTACAGGTAACAAAGATATACAAATTTTCGAAGTTTGCACACAGCAAACTTTCTGTTCGGCAGTTTGCATTTTGCGACATTTGCTGCAGGATCGGGATAGTAACCCTGTGAAGGGCGATATTTGTAATTATATTTGTAAATAGTCTTTCCCATTTTGTTGGACGATTAGATAAAGAGCTGACATTTCTCGCTATACTAGTTTAATTGATAATGTAACAGAAATATGCTGAAAATTTCAGTCAAATCACTCCACATTGTAGCCTCGATTGATGATTTACCGTGGTAATGATAATAAACAAAGTCTCGATTATCCATTCTGGATGATGAATAGCAGACCCTATTCAAATCCACATTGTAGCCTCGATTGATGATTTACCGTGGTAATGATAATAAACAAAGTCTCGATTATCCATTATGGATGATGAATAGCAGATCCTATTCAAATCTAATGAAAATCAGGTGGCATCGAAAGTTGATAAATGTCTAGACATTTAGCTCTAATACATAATGTATGTTATGATGGATATTTGTCAACGTCCCCATACCGTTTTTCTTGGGGTTAAATGTCACAATTTTCATTAGTACGCCGAATTTGTCTCTATAGAAAGTGGTAACCAATAATTAAAGATGCAATATTAAAATATGATCTTGAATACCAAAAGTACTACACCAATCAATCAGTTGAGTTTTGTTAATTTTTTACGGATTTTGAAATTAGTTTTATTACCAATTGTCTATTAAAGGAGAGGATGTTCCATTTTTAAAGGTAGAATTGAGAGCAGTTTTACGTTCATAATCAATTACTAGTTGTTTATTATTATTAAAATAGTTTATGATTGTATTGATTTACTGGTTTGTGAATACAATTTTAATACAATTTATAATTTCAAACGGTATTTTATTACAAACGGAAATCATGTCATGACTTTTTGTCGTTAGTCATTAAATAACAGTGTTTATTTTCTTTTTTTCCCTATTCCGAGGACAATTGCGTATTACTATTGCTTTTGAGAACGTAAGATAATCCATATAGTTACATTATCATAGATATTGTTCAATAATTTAGTTTTCACCTCGTCAATATGATTCATAAAGTTTTCAATAAATTGTATACCGTTAGTACGAACTAGCGTGTTCACCTTTTGATAAAAGTAACAAAGTCTCTAACTCAGTATCATCTAAGTCTTAGACATAAAAAACACGAATTATCTGTCAATTTAAATCAACACTGATGCTGTGATCTTACCGGGAAAATTTTAGGTCCCAAACATTAGCGATTTAGCTCCTTTAAGCTCATTATTCAAAATTTCTTTAAGAGTTTGTTAACGTTTGGAGTACAATATTGTGTCGTTTTGTTTTAATACGTCCACAGCTATGGGATTGCTGGTAAAACACTATGCTGGATTGATTCTTTTTTATGTTATCGCAAACAGTATGTTGTAGTAAATGGGACAAAATCTGGATGGTCAACAGTTGAATCTGGCGCACCACAAGGCAACGTTCTGGGTCCAGTTCTATTCAGTTTACACATAAACGACATTTTGGATGATATAGATTCAGACATTCGTTTATTTGCCGATGACTGTGTTTGTTACAGAGTTATCGATAAGAAAAAGTATAAAAACAAGCTGCGATATTTGTTACCAACAATTACACCTATGAAGATGGATCGATGACCCAGATAATGGTAGACCTAAACTGGAAGAAATTAAAAGTCCGAAGAAGAGCAAATAGACTCATCCTACTGCACAAAGGGTACCTACTTCTGACACCAAACCAAGCAACATAAAAAAATCGGAACAAGCACAGCAAACAATTCTATATACAGTATGCGCGTACAGATGCCTACACGCACAGCTTTATACCAAACACGGTTAGAGATTAGAATAATTTAAACCCCAATAAACTAGAGAAATCATCAAATTTTTCAAATCTTATCAGATCACAAAGATACGAATAACTTATTTTAGTAGACACTTGGCGCATGGTCGGTGCATTAATGTCATTGATGTAGCACCTTTAAATGATGAAGATGAAGATAATGTGGATGTATATGGCCGTCGTCCCTGACTGTGTGTGTGCATGTATGTATGGATGTGGGTCGTCTACGGGCCGAATTCTTCAGGGATTGTCTTGAAACTTTATATACTTCTTCTTTATACCCTAAAGGCGAACCCAGCATCCAGGGATAGAGCTACACCTATTATCTACAGGCTATGTAGTGCATGCTCTTCGCCAAATGACAGAGCCACGCCCAATTTTTGTATTTATTTGTTTGTCACCTACCGACCGCATATCTTAACGGATCATCTTGAATCTTTGCATACTTATTCCTTATACTACAGGGGTCATCCTTATTGCTTGTGTTATATGCTACACCCCCAGGGGAACAACTTAAATATCTAGTAGTTAGAATAAGGCTATTTTTTCTGGACCTGTCGAGCCAGCAAGAGTGTTATTGTCCCTTTCAATATAAGGCAATAAAAAACACGTGCCTTTACAGAAACGTATTAAATCTAGTCGAAAGAGCGGGCTCGGGATATTTCCGAGGGGGTCATGTCTGGGGCACTCTCTACTAATACTTCAACTCAGTGAGCCATTGAGGCTGCCCTTTTATGAACGTTTATATTTACATGACTATGACTCACTGTAAAATATATTAAAATAGGTTTTATGAAATGATTGATTACGCAAGGTTAACTATCTCCACGGTCGATTTCGTATGAAATTTAATTTCCGTTGTTATCTTCTTTCCCGATCCAATATTTTGAGCAAACATACAAAATATTATAAGTTTTTGTTGGCATTAAAGTTATATGAAACGAACTTGGTAGGTTATTCCACTATGATGTCAGCAAATATGGCCGCCGACTTTATATCAATTTTATCCTACCTGCTCTAGTTTTCTGTCAATTTCTATGAAATAAAGGCCATTTTTAATTGACAGAATGGACAGAGTTCAAACATATAAAATGAAATGGGGTTAAACGTCCTACTGTTCTACGGTATGAGGGAAATTTTATCCTACCCGCTCTTGTTGTCTATCAATTTCTATGTAATAAAGGCCATTTTTAAGTGACAGAATGGACAGAGTTCGAAAATATAAAATGAAATGGGGTTTAACGTCCTACTGTTCTAGGGTATGAGGGAATTTTGCCCGGAAAATCTGGATGAACCTGCACAGCCAATGCTCCCACGTGAAATTAACATTTGGTCATCTGTTTAATTTATTCATATAATGATTTCACCTTAGATGTGGCGGCTTTTTAAGATGCTTTCCTTGGCCAGGCTAAGTATAAACTTTTTACACTAGCGCCACTCCTCGGTATCTAAATTTAGAGGGCATTCTCTCTCATTAGCGGAAAGAATCAATATGAGGCTTGGCTGGTACTCTTTGTGAGAAATACCAGTCCCTTTTGAGTTTGTTTTCTTAGACTGAGAATGAAACTAGTTTAATTTACCATTCATGCAACCCGATGAACAAACCTCACTTAGGTCGTCACAGAGAGAGAAATGGGGTTTAACGTCCACTCTACAAAAACTAGGTCATTTCGTTTTAATTTTATATCAATAACTCCCTTGTGCATAGGGGTCTTAAGCAGTGTTAGGAACCGGAGGATCCGGAGCCGGAGAAAACCCCCGAGGTTGGACAAGCGACCCTACTCCTTGTCACGGACAACCAGGGGTTCGAACATTTAGGTCGACTAGTTCCTGGCTGTTTGGATGCTGTTTTAAGGGTGATACTTTATTAATAAAGTTAACAAAGAGGTGTATTGGATTAGTAGCAAACATAGACAAAGAGGTGTATTGGATTAGTAGCATGCAGAGACAAAGAGGTGTATTGGATTAGTAGCACGTAGAGACAAAGAGGTGTATTGGATTAGTGGCACGTAGAGACAAAGAGGTGTATTGGATTATAGCACGTAGAGACCTGGTGACGCCTAGGACCAATACCTTGATTATATATTATGCCAACACGACTAAAGTATAGGACACAGTTCTCAACTCAGAAATATGAGAAAGGAAGAGTATTTAAATTTCAAACAGATGAAACAAATATTGTCCCATAAACTTATTGATTATTTGAAAATATCAAACTGAATCTAGGATAATTTATTGCATATATTTACAACAATATGTTACCAACCGATGTCGTATTGTTGAATCATACTGGTGGAATTTTCCACACACATTTCAATTATTTTTCAGAATTTGATTCATTTTACTCTCTCTCTCCCCCCTCTCTCTCTCTCCCCCTCTCTCTCTCTCTCTCACACACACACAATGAGATAAAGCATCGGGTGTTTAGTAATGACAGCTTAACACAGGAGTTTGTTCAGGGGATCCTACGCCTTGTCACCTATTGGTGTCGGGTTGAATCCAGGGCCCGATATCTAGAAAATTCTTAAGCACTTTCTTGTGCTTAGATTTTAGTCGACTTTGCATTTAAGTAAACTAACCTTATTTTGTGTTCCCAGAAAAAAATCTTATGAACGGCCTTATGCTTAGATTTGGATTAGACTTCATTGAAAGCAAAACAACGTTCATAAAACATAGCCAATCTAAGCACAAGTCCCAAGCAAGGTATAGGACTTGCTTACCAACCTTAAGTCTGTTTCGGCTTCAAAAAGATGGCTGACCATAGAGTTATTCGACGGCCTTTCCGACACTCTTTGACACCAAAGAGATAATTACAAGATAGAGAAAAACCTTCTCCAAAAGAAATGATTAAGAATGCTATAGAAAGTTTCGCATCTAGGGCCTACCCTGAAACCAATTTATTTATTTTCCAATAAGTAAACAATATGCTATAAACACAAAGGCTACATTAAGGCGCTCTCGCAATTATTCAGTTAGTTTGCATGTGTCTGCGGGGTTTTTTTTGTTTGTTTTTTTTTATCTTTTTGCACATTTTATAATTATGTGTATAGGGGACATGTTCAATGCATTTAAATCAACCACAATGAAGCAGAGGCCAAATGTATGACGTAATTCGCATACCAAAGTTGTTTTTATGACGTTAAAGAGCATCGTTGTCTCAGTGTGTGGTAAGCATTACCAGACACAATGTGCTTGGACTTATACTAAATTTATAGAAAAACCCACTTGGAACCCTTCAGATGCTGCCATTAGAGGAGACATCCTGGCACACTTAGACCGCATGAAAAGTGAAATATCTGATATACCGATTTTTAAAGAAAAAAACAATCTTAATAAATAAGTAAGAACAGCGTTAAATATCTTGAAGAATGACAAGTCTACAGTCATCAAGAAAAGCGATAAGGGCTCTTGTTGCGTCATCTTAAACCGCAAAAACTATATTTTGGAAGCAGAAAAGCAATTAAGTAATGGTAAATATTATAAAAAACTAGAAGAACCAATTTTCTTAGAAACTCGTACGATGATTAACGAAATTCTGGACAGACTAGTAAAAAAGAAACTTCTAACTGTCAAACAATTCGACCATCTTTCGGCTAAAGAGGACTGTCGACAGAGACACTTCTACACACTACCCAAAATACATAAAAATCCAGAATCGGAATGGTTCCAGCCTCATAAAATACCCAAAGGGCGCCGCATAGTGTCGGACTGTTCAAGCGTATGTAGAAATGTCTCTGAATATGTCGACTCTTTTTTGAAACCGTTGGCCGTCCAACATGCATCGTATCTTAAGGATACGAACGATTTTGTTGAAAAATCAAAAAACTAGAGGTACCACCCAACGCGTTATTAATATCGATCGATGTACAGAGTATGTATACAAATATTGATAACGAGACTGGCCTTAAAGCGCTCCGAAAGGCTTTTTTAAGAAACCCGATGAAATCTCGTCCGGACGAGGAAATTCTGGAACTTTTAGAAATCTGCCTAACCCGTAATGACTTTACCTTTAATGAGCAAACATACCTCCAGACTACTGGGGTATCGATGAGTCAAATATATAGTCCAAATTTTGCAAATCTCTACATGGCTGAGTGGGAAAGAGAGCCCTTACCACTATGTGTATTACAACCAAGTTTCTACGGACGGTTCCTAGATGATATTTTCTTAGTTTGGCCCCTTACGGAGGAGGATTTTTGGCAGTACTATGATACTTTAAATAATCACCACCCCTCCATTATCACCACCCCTCCATTAAACTAACAGCTACCGACAGCGATACAAGCATTGACTTCTTGGACACGACAGTGTTCAAGGGCGAAAACCTGACTGTTACGGGCAAGTTAGATATCAAAGTATTTTTTAAAGAGACAGACACACATCAACTTTTATTTAAATCTCCATTTCACCCCAAACACACCTTTTCGGGCATCATTAAATCCCAAATTCTCCGCTTTCATCGCATCTGTACGCGACAGACCGACTTCGAGAGCGCGTGTACGCTAGTTTTCGATAAACTCCGGATACGGGGTTATTCGAAACGATTTCTACGGACGATTAAAACACCACTTTAGTAGAAATTAAAGCCAAAGACATAATTCCTGTCAAACCATTCCAACAATTCGGAGCAATGCCGTGAATGAGCGTGCGATGCACAATCTGCAAATACTTAAAGCGCACCAATTGTTTCGAGAATAATTCGTCACGTGAGAAATTCCCAATCAATAACCGACTCACGTGCGAAAGTTCGACCCTAATTTACCTAATTTCTTGCAAATCGTGTTTTCTACAGTACGTCGGTCAAACCCAAAACTCATTAAGAGACAGAATGCTTGGTCATTTATCTGATATCAGGAAAATAACGGATAAACCCGTATCGAAACATTTCAACCAAAGCAACCATTCGATATCGGATTTAATTATCACCCCAATAGAAGAAATCTCTATGACTAGTGAAGACACGAGACAATGCCGTTTACTTCGGGAAGATTACTGGATTAAGAAATTACACACCATATCCCCAAACGGCATTAATCTACTCCTAAACACCAGTGTTCTTCCACTAGTCATAAAATACAATAGCACGGCACACAAAGCCACAAAAATCGTTAAGAAATATTATAACGAATTACACTGAAGTCTACCCAAAATCTATAAAAGTAAACTCATCGTAGCTTACTCGAGGAACAAAAATCTTAGCGATATTGTTGTTCCTATTAAGCTACCTTCTGTACAAGAAAAGACCTAACTTCCTCGAGTCATAATAAAACCTGTAGACTAACCGACTTGTTTGTGTTCTTAGCCCACCCTTCTACTGCTTGACAGCTCCCATGCCCCAGACCAATGCTCTCTGTGGGGTACCCTAACCGGTAACCCACCCCTCACTCTACCCTACCAATCACTGGCGAGACAAAGGGGAAAGGGCGACTTGTGGAGAAGAGGGACATCACTGGGGAGAATAAAGGGAAAGGGAGACTTGTGGAGAAGAGGGACGGGGAGAGGAGGACTTTGTGCACCAAGTTTCATTCCGCTCGCTTAAATAGGACTCAAGTTAGCGTGTCCCAAAGCATCAACCAATCCAATTTCTTAGCTCTTATCTCGGCTTCCGCTGTGCAGAAAATGTTCATATTCGAAATCCATCAACATGGACGGACGGACGAACATATTTTAATAGTCCCCTGCTTTCTTCGATTAAAGTTACAACTCGGCGTTGCATTTTTGTGTGAATGGACTTGAACCGATAATCACAAAAGTCCAAACCTTGTTTGTTTACAAAATGGCCAGGGTTGCAACTCTTGAGTTGCATTTCGCCTAAAAGTCCTACCCTACCCATGGCATCTCACTGGGAATTCTCACTGGGGAGACTATGGGTAAGAAGGCAACACCTGGGGAGACTAAAGGTAGTGGTGACTTCGGGAGACTAAATGTAAGGGTGACTTCGGGTTATCTTCTTCATTCTCTAACGATCATACTTGGGGAGACTTTGAGTCAGCGTGAACTTGCAAGGGACGTCGGGATTCCCTTCGATATAAGACTGTCACACGAATTATATCGAATTCCAAGAGATATTTCCGATAAAGGACTGCTGCCACGCGATCACGTACAGGACACAAACATCGTCATTGCAAGCCGTAGTTAGTAGCCATAAAAGACTCACACTCTTCATTTCCAGTGATCAAACAAGGAATCGCTTCAAATTTGCACACATTGCTCACTACAACACCTTTTGCATTGGTATTGAACAGGGATAGTAATTTTCACTTTTTACTTCGGATCCATTGCTTGAAAATAAGGTAGAGCTTCACGGCTATCGCCGTTCGCTTTTCAAAACAAAATATACCCATGGGGAATGCGAAAAACCCAGTTATTTGCAGTGGGATAGTGTACGTAGGATAAATCCATTCTCAAAAACAGTGGTTTTGGCTGCTTGCTCAAATCGAAATACAATTTTAGCTTAAACATGTTCACAAAATTTTAAATAAAACACGATCCATTTCATCAATTATATCTTTTATTATTTCTTCAAACTTTTCTTCTGCTTTTCAATTTTCTTCAAACTTTTCAATTTTTGATTTCTAGCATGGACAACTTTGCATATACTCACTCCATTTAATATATCACTTTGCAAAAATGAAATTCTCAAACATTAAATAACGCATTTCCTAATTCTAGTAAGCATTTTTTAAAAAGAACTCTTGCGTCTTTCAAGTTCAGCCGACAAGAGCGATCTAACGTCCAATACAGTATAAGTACTCCAATGGAGAACCAAAATCTGTAGAAATGTATCCCGCACCAAAATACACTATTCATCTTAATCATATTCTACAATCTAAATTTATTATCTTATATTTTTCAAGAAAAATATCACGATTCCCCGGTTGTACGTGACAAGAGTTGGGTAGTTTTTCCAACTTCGTTGGTTTTCTATTAATAAAACTTGAAATATTTTCACCCCCCCCCCAGATGTTGTGCTTGCCGCCTATGGGACAGTTACTTCACATTTTAGCTTGTTCTCTGTCCATCTCTTGCAAAATGTTGGCGCATCCTGCATGACAACTGCTTTTTTTATTTGAGAAATGCCAGTGACGGATTAACCACTGGGCATGGTGGGTTCAAGACTCCAAATTCTAGTGGATCGGATTTTCAAAGTCCTGTACATTGGGGCTTTTATGGTATAAAACAGTTATAACGCAAGGGAATTACGATAGGGAATTCCGTGTCGGTATCACGTGTTCATTTGTCAGTAATATATACGCTGGATGCACATGGCAGATGTATTGTTAGCTGTCTTTAAAATTCAATCAACGCAACAGGGTCCCCTTGAATCCATTCGGTGTTATCTGGCAATGTTGCATTGAACTTTTAATTGGTTTCTTTTTTGAGCGAGAAATGTGTTAAAAGAAAACGCATTAAAATCCTCTATAGCTAGTTTGGTTACAACTTGCTGTGCTCCTAGGAGGTGGAATTAGGGTAACTTTTAAAGGTGACTTCATATTTGGCTTGGTTTGACCACTTTCTGTTTTTGAATCTTCATGAAAATTTGCACTCATAATGAATATGATGCGCTGTTTCCAATGTACATATTATCTTTTAGGCCTTCCTTCCTGTAATTGTAGTTAGCTGTATAAGTTAAGAATCTACCCAACTTTCAATCACTGTTTATGAGAATATCTTTGGTCCACAAACAAAACTTTGCACATAATTTCTTATTGATGTATTGGATACCTTACAACAACAAAAGTTTTATAAAGGTCTATATTTTGGTTAAAGTAAGGCCAACAATTTTGAGTTAATTCTTAACTTAAGTCTAAGAATGCTTTGTGAACTTGGGGCCTGATTTCTTGATTGAATCTTGTAATATCATGTGGTTCTTACAGTATATCTCCGTATCTGTAAAGGGTTAGGGTTATATTATGGTCATCAACCAACCTGTACATAAATTGTTTATTTAAAACTCTTTTAATTCTGCAATTGGTAGGCTGCTTTAAAGTTTTGTTACTTCAAGTAAGTTTAATAGTGGACAGTATTTATAGTGCCGGAACCTAAACTGCTAGGATGTCTTAAATATTATGATTTAAAATCTATTAAACGACGACAAAGTATATTTATTTATCTTGGGCTGATTAATGTTTTAAATTCATTAGCCAATGGACTTGCTGATATAATGAGAGAAGGAGAGAGAGAGAGGTGGGATGGGGTTTAAGGTACACCCGACACAGACCATGTCATTTCAGGACTAACATATTTTTCGATTTTATTTCAATAATTCGCTTACGCGTAGGGGTCTTTAGCAGTGGGGGAAAACCGCAGGACCCAACAAAAAACCCACGAGATTGGACATATACTATGAACATATACTATGAACATATATTACTAGTATAAACATCGATATCCGCGTGATACAATAGACCTATAAAGTTTTCCATCGATTGAAACTATGTGCGCACAATCAAATATCTGGCATGTAATGATTGGACTAAATTACGTGGGCAGAAATATGTTTCATTGTCAGATGAGCTGAATATAAACTAACTGTATGATATGTTTTAGACAGAAGAAATCAGAAGTCACCCAAGTACTACAACTTTATACACAAGCTTCAAGCAGACAAATTCAACTGGTGAGTATGTTATTTTTCATACCAAAGGGCACTAGTCTGATAAGTTATGAGAATAATACTGTCAACAAAAATGGAATAGAACAGGTCAGTTTGAAACTAAATTAATTCTGGGGGCGTTTATTTCGGATGCCATTATTATTATTTACCAAATGTAAATAAGATTTTGAAGTGAAAAAGTGTATATGTTGTTGATATGTATACTACGGTATATATATATATAGATAGATGAATGTTATTATTGACGAGCTGTCCAAACAAACTATGTGGTAAATTATGTGCGGCTGTATAAAACATGCTCTGAAGATTTTAAAATATTATATCGATTGTTGATATGTAATATCACCCATTATGTTTGTGGTCTTTTATACGCCCATATTTCTATGTTGTTCAAAACAAAGTCATCTTTAAAGATAGTTTTGTGATACCCATGACTGTTTTTAACCATTCCTACTACTTGTGTCCCTCAGGTCCAGGTTTCAAAAAACATTCTCACACTTAGGTAAATTAAGGAAATTTACCTAACTTCCAATCACTGTTCAAGAGAAATATTATCCAGAAACACAAAAAAATTGCACATAGTTTCTTATTTAAATTTTTTTTGATACATTAAAACAACAAAAGTTTTATACGTTAATAATAATAATAACTAGACCTGCAAGCAGCACTGAATCGGCTTTCAGGAATCAGACAGGAAGTATGTCATAAAATAGCCCAGTCATCGAGCTACAAAACTATACTTTAATTGTTTTGATTCAGTGACACATGGCTGACAAATGTCGATTTTTGCAAGAGTACCAATTTTTTTACTGTTTTTTCTTTTTTTTAGTTTTTTTTGTGTTTTTGTCCGAAATATCTGATATTTTTTCGACTACTTCTGGATTTTGGATTATTGTCGGGATAGTTTTAACAACTTGTTTGGATAGATATCTTTCTGTACCAGAAATGTCAGAAACATCTATTTAGTAGTTGTTTGTAAAAAAGATAAATAAAAGAACATTTTCAATAATTTAACGATTTTTCTACTTTTATCAAAGATTGAGGCCATATTATGACACCTTAAATTATTTCAAACCTTTTCCTTTTGGATTCACGCCAGACAACAGATAGGACTCTGAGTAAAAAAAGTTTTAAAAAAATCGCTGCAGTCGTTTTCGAGAAAAAGGCGTCTCAAAGGGCTCCAAAAACAGAAAATACTAGATTTTCGGCGTAACATAATTTATTTACTAACCATCAAAATCGTACCATTGAGATGCCATATGATAGTCCATTAATGGGGCTATCCAAAGACTCTTTATTTCTTTTGAGCCGGTAATAACGGACGGAGTAATTCAGCTTTTTGCAAGAACGACATTTTGTTATCCTTTTTTTTTCATTTTTTGAATACTTCCGGTATGGTGATTATTATCGAGATAGTTTTAATACCGGTTAAGGCAATTAAATAGCGACAGAGTTCTGTGATGATATATTACAATATATGATCAGATAAAATGCCCCTGAGAAATCCTATGTTTAAAAGTGCCAAAAATGACCCAAAAAAATGTCAAAATATCAAAAATTAAATTTCAATAACTGAATACATATTATACATTTTTGGATTCGACATTAGATCAGATATCTAAATATCATAAAGTTTTTTGAAAATCAGTAAAAATAAAAAAATAATAAAGTATTTTCCAAAATTTCACGATTTTTCGACTTTTTTCGATTTTCAGTTCATTATTTGACCTATTACGGATATTTCAAAGTCTAAACGGACTGTTTCATACACAAGACTACCAAAAGGTATCTTGATAGAGAAAGTTTAAGAAAAATCATTGAAGCAGTTTTCGAGATATAGGCGTTCAAAAACGCTCCAAATCAGAAAATACTTGATTTTCAGCCTGCCATATTTTACTTGCTGTTCATGTTATCTGTAATAATAGGATATCATATGATACTGCAATTCTCGGGCAACCCAACGATATCTTAATCGATTTAATCCATTAATATCGGACTGAGAATTCATGTTTTTCCCAAAAGCATTCATTTTTTGCGTTTTTTTCAAAATATCGGCCATTATTTCGACTATTTCCGGTTTATAGATGTTTGGCGAAATAGCTTTATACGTTAGTTTTGAACTATAACTTCATGTTCCAGGAGTTTCAGAAACGTCGATTCGGCCGTAAAACGAAACTCGAGCTCACAAAATGTGCAAAATTCGAAAAAAATCGAAAAATAAATGGTGTTAACTCGGAATGAAACTTATATTTCTGGAATCGGATGGTCTTCAGGTATCCAAAAATGTAGGTCAGCGACGAAGTTTTCAACTGCTATCATCCGAGAAAAGATTTGGTGTTTCCGAAAATGTCATTTGTATGAAAATAAGTACAGAATGGACGAATCTACGGCCGTTTTTTGATTTTTTGACACCGTACGAAATTTAGCCACTTCCGGTCTGCGCAGAAGTTTCAAATATAGCCCATATGTTTGAAACACACGGTTTAATGGTAGAAAATGAGGTTCTAGATCGGTATCTGTTACAGGCACTGAGAAATAGCCCCCCCCCCCCCAAAAAAAAAATAATAATAACTAGACCTGCAAGCAGCACTGAATCGGCTTATAGGAATCAGACAGGAAGTATGTCATAAAATAGCCCAGCTACAAAACGATACTTTAATTGTTTTGATTCAGTGACACCTGGCTGAGAAATGCCGATTTTTGCAAGAGTACCAATTTTTTTACTGTATTTTCTTTTTTTAAATTTTTTTTTTCTGTTTATTCCCAAATATCTGATATTTTTTCGACTACTTCTGGATTTTGGATTATTGTCGGAATAGTTTTAAAAAGTTGTTTGGATAGATATCTTCCTGTACCAGTAGTTTTTTGTAAAAAAGATAAATAAAAGAACATTTTCGATAATTTAACGATTTTTCTACTTTTATCAAAGATTGAAGCCATTTTATGACACCTTAAATTATTTCAAACCTTTTCCTTTTGGATTCACGCCACAGACCACAGATAGGAGTCTGAGTAAAAAAGGTTTTAAAAAATCGCAGGAGTCGTTTTCGAGAAAAGGGTGTCTCAAAAGGCTCCAAAAACGAAAAATACTAGATTTTCGGCGTAACATAATTTATTTACTAACCATCGAAATCGTACCATTGAGATGCCATATGATATTCCATTAATGGGGCCATCCAAAGACACTTTATTTCTTTTGGGCCGGTAATATCTGATGGAGAAATCCAGCTTTTTGCAAGAACGCCATTTTTTATCCTTTTTTTTCCATTTTTTGAATACTTCCGGTATGGTGATTGTTATCGAGATAGTTTTAAAAACCGGTTTAGGCAATTAAATAGCAACAGAGTTCTGTAATGATATATTACAATATATGATCAGATAAAATGCCTCTGGGAAATTCTATGTTTAAAAGTGCCAAAAATGCAAAAATGTCAAAATATCAAAAATTAAATTTTAATAACTGAATACATATTATACATTTTTAGATTAGACATTAGATCAGATATCTAAATATCATAAAGTTTTTTGAAAATCAGTAAAAATATAAAAAAAATAAGAGTATTTTCCAAAATTTCACGATTTTTCGACTTTTTTCGATTTTCAGTTCGTTATTTGACCTATTACGGATATTTCAAAGTCTAAACGGACTGTTTCATACACAAGACTACCAAAAGGTATCTTGATAGAGAAAGTTTAAGAAAAATCATTGAAGCAGTTTTCGAGAAAATACTTGATTTTCAGCCTGCCATATTTTACTTGCTGTTCATGTTATCTGTAATAATAGGATATCATATGATACTGCAATTCTCGGGCAACCCAACGATATCTTAATCGATTTAATCCGTTGATATCGGACTGAGAATTCATGTTTTTCCCAAAAGCATTCATTTTTTGCGGTTTTTTCAAAATATCGGCCATTATTTCGACTATTTCCGGTTTATAGATGTTTGTCGAAATAGCTTTATACGTTAGTTTTGAACTATAACTTCATGTTCCAGGAGTTTCAGAAACGTCGATTCGGCCGTAAAACGAAACTAGAGCTCACAAAATGTGCAAAATTCGAAAAAAATCGAAAAATAAAGGGTGATAACTCGGAATGAAACTTATATTTCTGGAATCGGATGGTCTTCAGGTATCTAAAAATGTAGGTCAAATTTGAAAATTTTGAAAAATGACAAAAATTGTCTCTTAAATTTTTTTTTTCATTTTTCGAACGCTAGAAGTCAGCGACGAAGTTTACAACTGCTATCATCCGAGAAAAGATTTGGTGTTTCCGAAAATGTCATTTGTATGAAAATAAGTACAGAATTGACGAATCTACGGCCGTTTTTTGATTTTTTGACACCGTACGAAATTCGGCCACTTCCGGTCTGCGCAGAAGTTTCAAATATAGCCCATATGTTGGAAACATACGGTTTAATGATAGAAAATGAGGTTCTAGATCGGTATCTGTTACAGGCACTGAGAAATAGGCTCCCCCGAAAAAAAATTAATAATAACTAGACCTGCAAGCAGCACTGAATCGGCTTTCAGGAATCAGACAGGAAGTATGTCATAAAATAGCCCAGCTACAAAACGATACTTTAATTGTTTTGATTCAGTGACACCTGGCTGAGAAATGCCGATTTTTGCAAGAGTACCAATTTTTTTACTGTATTTTCTTTTTTAAAATTTTTTTTTTCTGTTTTTTTCCCAAATAACTGATATTTTTTCGACTACTTCTGGATTTTGGATTATTGTCGGAATAGTTTTAACAAGTTGTTTGGATAGATATCTTTCTGTACCAGAAATGTTAGAAACATCTATTCAGTAGTTGTTTGTAAAAAAGATAAATAAAAGAACATTTTGGATAATTTAACGATTTTTCTACTTTTATCAAAGATTGAGGCCATTTTTTGACACCATAGGTTATTTCAAACCTTTTCCTTTTGGATTCACGCCACAGACCACAGATAGGAGTCTGAGTAAAACAGGTTTTGAAAAAATCGCAGTAGTCGTTTTCGAGAAAAGGGTGTCTCAAAAGGCTCCAAAAACGAAAAATACTAGATTTTCGGCGTAACATCATTTATTTACTAACCATCGAAATCGTACCATTGAGATGCCATATGATAGTCCATTAATGGGGCCACCCAAAGACACTTTATTTCTTTTGGGCCAGTAATATCTTATGGAGAAATCACGACATTTTTATACCTTTTTTTTTCATTTTTTGAATACTTCCGGTATGGTGATTATTATCGAGATAGTTTTAGAAACCGGTTTAGGCAATTTAATAGCGACAGAGTTCTGTAATGATATATTACAATATATGATCAGATAAAATGCCCCTGAGAAATCTTATGTTTAAAAGTGCCAAAAATGCAAAAATGTCAAAATATCAAAAATTAAATTTAATAACTGAATACATATTATACATTTTTGGATTCGACATTAGATCAGATATCTAAATATCATAAAGTTTTTTGAAAATCAGTAAAAATAAAATTTCACGATTTTTCGACTTTTTTCGATTTTCAGTTCGTTATTTGACCTATTACGGATATTTCACAGTCTAAACGGACTGTTTTATACACAAGACTACCAAAAGGTATGATAGAGAAAGTTTAAGAAAAATCATTGGAGCAGTTTTCGAGATACAGGCGTTCAAAAACGCTCCAAATCAGAAAATACTTGATTTTCAGCGTGCCATATTTTACTTCCTGTTCATGTTATCTGTAATAATAGGATATCATATGATACTGCAATTTTCGGGCAACCCAACGCAGAAGTTTCAAATATAGCCCATATGTTGCGAACACATGGTCATGAGGTTCTAATAATAATAATAATAATTTTAGTAAAAACAATAGTCTTTCAGACGAAAAGCCTAATTACTAGATCTGCTACTGTCCCAAGCAGATATGAAAGCTTTCATATTCATCATCACGTGCCATCGATTATACCAAGTATCTTAAAGAAAGTAACAAGAAAAAAAATATTAAAATTGGTCGAAAACTCGCGAAGTTACCAAGTTGGGAATTTTTCGACCCCAAGGTCAAAGGTCAGGTCAAGGGTCAAGCTCTCTCATGATGACTCCATCTAGGCTCATGACCCTTTTCATGCTACGGGGCACTCGAAGGTCAAGGTAGGGTCAAACTTCACTTCATGGGCCCGTTTCGCCCATTTCCGGTCCCCGGGCGGGCATTTTGACGTGACGCAGCGACTCGGCGGGGTGGATATACCTTTTGAATACCAAGCCTCGAGACCCGCCCGGGCACCCTTCGGGACGTTTACAGGTGGGGGTGCGGGTACATCGGTGAAACATGTTTTTCCAGTGAGTCTCAGATGTAAACGACTAGAAGGAATGCAGTTATCAAGCTGAAAGTTAAAGGACATCTAGGCACCAGCAAGAGCTGGTTGAGACTAGAGTTTGGTACCGCTGGTGGTATTGGTTCCAGCTGTGCGCATGCGCGAATGTCGAAAAACGCCTTAGTTTTAAATATCGCGCCGCGTGCATGGCATTCGGGTGAGAGCTGCCAACTTTTTATACAATGGAGAGAATGGTCAATGCAATTATTCCCAGCCAACACATTTTGATTCGAACCAATAGGGGCCGAGCTATAAGGCAGCAAACATGGCCTTTCGTTTTGAGAAACCATGTTTGACACCCTGCACGTGACCGTAGTTAGGGTCAGGGGTCCCAACTTTTGATACTATGGAGGGAAGTGTACAAGCTATCGATCCCGACTAAAACATCTCGATTCGAACCCATAGCGATCGAGATATAGGGCATCAAACGTAGCGCACAAAAAAGTGACTTGTTAGTCTTAAAAAAAATCGGAAAATAGGCAAAAAATAGGCCTATTTGCGCCAGCGTGTTTCAGCAGAGTTAGTGTTGTCGGAATTTCTTGAAATTTTTCAGAGATTGTGCCTTGGGATGTTAGCTAGCACAAATACCAAATTCAAGTGATTTCTAATACGGGCACATGGCCTAAAAAATTCGAACCCAAGTCGACCCAGCAACTTTTGTTTTTCGTGAAAAATGGCCATATTTTTTCGAATTTTTATTCGATCATGTTCTCCTTTTGATATGTTACTAACCTCATCGCGGCGCATCCGACCAGTATAAATTTTTAAAAAAATACCCCCCAATGATGCCTCGACAGCCTCAGAACATCAAAACTTTGACAGTCTCAAAAATATAGTCCGCCATTTTGAAAAATCAAACCCATTACGCATCACATGAGACTAACAAAATGACTTTATCTTGTCGTTTGCAATTTCAAAATTCTAAAAAACATTTTTAGTCTCAAAATCGGCGAAAAAAGCCGTAAAATCGTTTTTTTGGCCATAACTTTTGTTTTTTTTATCGGAATCAGATGGGACAAGTACTCAAAATTCGGTCTAGTAAATGGGCACATCGTGCCAAAAAAACAGGTTAATCGAAGAAATTTTGGCGCTGCTAGGGCAAAAAACACTTTTTCCCCCTTACGGAGTAAACGACTTGAAGGAATGCAGGTGTCGATCTGAACTTTTCAGGACTTTTAGGTACCAACTTGACAAGTGGGGGGCCGGAGTTTGGTAGTCATCATAACTTTGGTTCTAGCGTAGCGCATGCGCGAAGTCAAAACCGCTAACCTCGTAAACAACCTTGTCGGCACAGAAAACGTCAAAGGAGAAATTCGAATTTTTGAAATATTAGAACACCAAACATTCGACCATGAGCCAGGCTATCCTGAAATGTATTAATTTCGTTAGTAGGAGTCACACTATCTAATAGTAAATGCAGGAGGACTGCACTACACGCAAAACAAAAAATCTACAAGATAAACCTGCGGACAAGACAGAAAACAGACATTGCAAAAAACTAAACAATTATCAAATCAAGTGAATGGATCCGGGGGCCAGCCGTAAGCGTCCACTGCGCTGTACAGTCCCGGGCCTGTCTTGGTACAGGCTTCACTTAAATGATTTACATAAAAGACGTAACAATAAAAAAATGAAAAAATGCGACCGATCTTGTAAGTGGTCGTCTCTTCAAAATGGCGTCCATGATTGGCCAGAAATCAAAAATGTTTTCGCTACAGTTTTTTGGCCTTCCTACAAGGATTCGGAAAATATTATTGCCATGTCTGTAAGTAAAATACCAAAAAAGCCTTATTTATTTTTCACATTTCAAGATGGAAGCACTTCCGGTTTGGGTTACAAACTCCATTTTTTGTGTACGAATCAGTAGTGTCGTAGCTAGTACAAAAAAAAATTTAAAGGCAATCTGACCTATATTTCGTCAATTGTTCTGAAAACTTTGATCCTTAATATCACCAAGGGGAGATAATTTATAAAAAATGTCTAACAACATTTTTAAAGTCGCATGAGCGAGATCTACTTACATACCAAATTCTATGAAAATCGTGCAATTATTAAAGAAGTTGTTATTTTGATTTTTACTTCCGGCTCGAAATCACAGCGACGAATTTTCAAAATACGAAAATCCGAAATTGCAGATTTGAAGCAAAGGAGTCAAGGTATTCAAAGAAAAAAGAATTAGTAAAATAAGTGAAATAGTCACAAAGTTACAGCAAAGTAGGTCAAATGCATTTGTTCGTAAAATTCGGTGATTTCGGATGCGAAAAACGCTTTGAAAATATATTTGCCCAACAGCCACCAACTTTTTTTTGGGGGGGGGGGGGTAGGAAAAAGTTTCAGAAAGATCCTATGAGTAGATTCTGAGAAATCCGATTTGTGGATAAAACACAAAAAAAAAATAATAAGAAGAATAATAATCTTAACAGAAACAATAAGCTTTCATATGTAAATACATATGAAAGCTTTATAATAATCTTAAAAGCAGATGTGAAAGCTTTCATATTCATCGTCACGTGTAATGAAATATGTCAAGTATCTTAAAGAAGGTAACAAGTAAAAAGTATTAAAATTGGTCAAAAAGTTACAGGTTTAAATATAGTTAGAAACATTGCACCCGGGCAAAAACAAAATGATTTGTAATCATTGGTTACATCGTGGGGCATGCGCGAAATTAAAAGGAATTATGGTCGATTTGAGAATTTGGGGTATATTTTGGAGTTGTTAGGTAAATGACGGCGGATTTAAGGTGGCGGCCATAACACAATATAAAACGCGTGGACAAATTAACAATTTTTCGTTACGGGTTTCATTCGCACCGCCCGGGCATCGTTCCGAAGATCTGATTACCTTCAAATTTGCACCGATTGTACCTCACATATTAAAAATAGAAGAGTGTGAGATTCAAAGAACGTTGAAAATAAATTCAAAACCCACCCCACCCATCAAAGTTGTTTTGATTAAAAATAGTCGTATTTTATCAATTTTTATACTTTTTTATATCTGAGCAATGGATTTAAGTACTCGTACCTATCGAACATGGAAGCATGTTCCTGAAGCAACGGACGCAAGTTTTACAACATTTAACCGTTGCTTCAACACTTGGCTATTCCTAAACTTTTACATTCCTAAACTTTTACATTCCTAAACTTTTACACTGGTTGTGTTTACACGTGACTAATTAACATTCAAAGCATTGTCCAATCAGAGGTCGTGGCACATAACACACTCACGATGTAGCACGTGACTGTAGTAAACAAATATGGCAGCCGCCACAGAAAAATAACTAGACAAGTTTACAGCCGTTGAATGTTTTTTTCCGCTAACTCACTGACAACTAAAAACGCCGGTGAAAATGTTAAACATCGACGAATCGAACCTTGACCTTTGCATCTCGATTGTCACATAGACATTTTAGCTAGAAGCGCGAGACTTGATAATCGTGACGATATTTTTAACGAAGGATAAATAAAATGAATTGAAGGTAGTCTATTTTTAGTTACCCATTTAACGAAGGAATCTGATTGGATCACGGTTGGGGGCCTATACCCAATCAAATTTAGTGCCGAAAAATGCAGAGTGTTGAGTGAAGGGCTTAATAAGCTGTATGTAGTTAAGGCGAGATCAAGCCTTCTAATGAAGATGACATGGAAGAGGCGATAAAATCACTTTGCATTTGCAATTTCACAATTAATTAAAACCAATTTTAAATTCCGAAAATCGACATTTTTACGTAAATTGACTTATAATAGAAAAAAACGAATAACGGCAGGTGCCAAGAACAAACGACTTGAACAAATGCAGGTATCACCTTGGAAATTTCAGGGTACCTAGGTACCAACGTGAAATGTTCCTCGCTAGAATTTGGTACTCATGGTACCTTAGGTTCTAACGTAGCGCATGCGCAAAGTCATGACGCACGGTAGGTGCCACGAACAAACGATTTGAACAAATGCAGATATCGTCTTGAAAATTTCAGGGTACCTAGGTACTAACGTGAAAAATTCCTCGCCGGAATTTGGTACTCATTGTACCTATGGTTCCAGCGTAACGCATGCGCGAAGTCAAAACAAGCTAACTCGAAAACAACCTTGTCGGCACGGAAATCATTAAGGGGGTAATTCGAATTTTTGAAATATTCAAAAACCAATTAGTCGACCACGAGCCAGGTTATCCTTAAATGTATTAATTATGTACATAAGATACAAATTCTCTAAGCCACGACCAATTGTGTATGTTTTCAAGCCCATGAATGTGGATTTATCACTATTGTTCATTTTCAATTCAAAATGGCGTCCATTATTTGCCAACAATGAAAATTCTATTCCCGACAGTTTTTAGGCTTTTCCAAAAGAATTCGGAAAATATAATTGCCTTGTCTGTAAGTAAAATATCTCCAAAGGAATATCGATTTTAACATTTCAAGATGGTGTCACTTCCGGTTTGTGCTACAATTTCCATTTTTTGTGTACGAATCAGTAGTGCCGTAGCTAGTAAAAAATAGAAAAATTCAAGGCAAACAGACCTATATTTCTTCAATTTTTTTAAAATTTTGATCCTTAATTTCTCCAAGGGGAGATAATTTAGAAAATTTCTAATGACATTTTTAAGTCACATGAGCAAAATCTACTGACATACTAAAAATTTCATAAAAATCGTGCAACTATTAAAGAAGTTGTCATTTTCATTTTAACTTCCGGTTCGAAATCGTCAATCATTTTCCAAAAATCTAAATTCTATTCCCGACAGTCTTTTTGCTTTTCTAAAAGGATTCGGAAAATATAATTGCCTTGTCTGTAAGTAAAATATCAACAAAGGAATATCGATTTTGACGTTTCAAGATGTCGGCACTTCCGGTTTGTGCTACAAACTCCATTTTTTGTGTACGAAACAGTAGTGTCGTAGCTAGTACAAACAAATTTTTTCGAGGCAATTTGCCCTATATTGCGTCGATTTTCGGTAAAATTTTGATCCTTAATATCACCAAGGGGAGATAATTTTTAAAAATTTTAATGTCATTTTTAAAGTCGCATGAGTAATATCTACTTACATACTAAATTTCATGAAAATCTTACAACTATTAAAGAAGTTGTCTTTTTGATTTAACTTCCGGTTCGAAATCACAGCGACGAATTTTCGAAATTCGAAAATCCGAAATTGCAGATGTGAAGTCAAGATTACAAGGTGCCTAGAGAAAAAAGAATTAGTAAAATAGGTCAAAAAGTCATGAGGTTACATCAATGTGGGTCAAATGCACTTGTTCGTCAAATTCGGTGATTTCGGATGCGAAAAACATTTTGAAGATATATTCACCCTACAGCCACCCCCCTTTTTTTTTGGGGGGGGGGGGGGGGGGGTAGGTAAAAATTTCAGAAAGATCCTATGGGTAGATTTTGAGAAAACCGAAAAGTGGATAAAACACACAAAAAAAATAACTAGATCTGCTACTGTCCCATGCAGATATGAAAGCTTTCATATTCATCGTCACGTGTTATAAAATATGTCAAGTATCTTAAAGAAGGTAACAAGAAGAAAGTATTAAAATTGGTCAAAAACTCGCAAAGTTACAGGTTTAAATATAGTTAGAAACATTGCACCCGGGCAAAAACAAAATGATCCGAAAACATTGGTTACATCGTGGGGCATGCGGGGTATTAAAAGAAATTATGGTCGATTTGAGAATTTGGGGTATATTTTGGAGTTGTTTGGTAAATGACGGCGGATCTAAGGTGGCGGCCATAAAACAATATAAAACGCGTTGAAGAATGAACAAATTTTCGTTACGGGTTTTAATTCGCACCGCCCGAGCAAACGTTCCGAAGGTCCGATTACCTTCAAATTTGCACCGATTGTACCTCACATATTAAAAATAGAAGAGTGTGAGATTCAAAGAACGTTGAAAATAAATTCAAAACTCACCCCATCCATCAAAGTTGTTTTGATTAATAATAGTCGTATTTTATCAATTTTTATAACTTTTTATATATGAGCAATGGATCTAAGTACTCATACCTATCAAACATGGAAGCATGTTCCTGAAGCAACGGACGCAAGTTTTACAAAAGTTAACCGTTGCTTCAATACGTGGCTATTCCTAAACTTTTACACTGGTTGTGTTTACACGTTACTAATTAGCATTCAAAGCATTGTCCAATCAGAGGTCGTGGCACGTAACACACTCACAATGTAGCATGTGACTGTAGTAAACAAATATGGCAGCCCCCACAGAAAAAGAACTAGACAAGTTTACAGCCGTTGAATGTTTTTTTTTTCCGCTAACTCACTGACAACTAAAAACGCCGGTGTAAATGTTAAACGTCGATGAATCGAACCTTGACCTTTGCATTTCGATTGTCACATAGACATTTTAGCTAGAAGCGCCAGACTTGATAATCGTGACGATTTTTTTAAACGTGGGAAAACTAAAATGAATTGAAAGTAGTCTGAAGGAATCTGATTGGATCACGGTTGAGGGCCTATACCCAATCAAATTTAGTGCCGAAAAATGAAGAGTGTTGAGTGAAGGTTGTGTTTACACGTGACTAATTAACATTCAAAGCATTGTCCAATCAGAGGTCGTGGCACATAACACACTCACGGTGTAGCACGTGGCTGTAGTAAACAAATATGGCAGCCGCCACAGAAAAATAACTAGACAAGTTTACAGCCGTTGAATGTTTTTTTCCGCTAACTCACTGACAACTAAAAACGCCGGTGAAAATGTTAAACATCGACGAATCGAACCTTGACCTTTGCATCTCGATTGTCACATAGACATTTTAGCTAGAAGCGCGAGACTTGATAATCGTGACGATATTTTTAACGAAGGATAAATAAAATGAATTGAAGGTAGTCTATTTTTAGTAACCCATTTAACGAAGGAATCTGATTGGATCACGGTTGGGGGCCTATACCTAATCAAATTTAGTGCCGAGTGTTGAGTGAAGGGCTTGATAAGCTGTATGTAGTTAAGGCGAGATCAAGCCTTCTAATGAAGATGACATGGAAGAGGCGATAAAATCACGATGCATTTGCAATTTTACAATTAATTATAACCAATTTTAAATTCCGAAAATCGATATTTTTCCGTAAATTGTCTTATATAGAAAAAAACGACCAACGGCAGGTGCCAAGAACAAACGACTTGAACAAATGCAGGTATCATCTTGAAAATTGCAGGGTACCTAGGTACCAACGTGAACAGTTCCTCATGGTACCTTAGGTTCTAGCTTAGCGCATGCGCAAAGTCATGACGATAGGTGCCACGAACAAACGACTGGAACAAATGCAGATATCGCCTTGAAAATTTCAGGGTACCTAGGTACTAACGTGAAAAGTTCCTCGCCGGAATTTGGTACTCATGGTACCTTTGGTTCCAGCGTAACGCATGTGCGAAGTCAAAACAAGCTAACTCGAAAACAACCTTGTCGGCACGGAAAACATCATAGGGGTAATTCGAATTTTTGAAATATTCAAAAACCAATCATTCGAACATGAGCCAGGTTATCCTTAAATGTAATAATTATGTACATAAGAAACAAGTTCTCTAAGCCACGACCAATTGTGTATGTTCTCAAGCCCCATGAATGTGGATTTTTTACTATTGCTCATCAATTCAAAATGGCGTCCATCATTTGCCAAAAATGAAAATTCTATTCCCGACAGTTTTTAGGCTTTTCTAAAAGGATTCGGAAAATATAATTGCCTTGTCTGTAAGTAAAATATCACCAAAGGAATATCGATTTTCACATTTCAAGATGGTGGCACTTCCGGTTTGTGCTACAATTTCCATTTTTTGTGTACGAATCAGAAGTGCCGTAGCAAGGCAATTTGACAAATATTTCTTCGATTTTTTGATAATTTTGATCCTTAATTTCTCCAAGGGGAGATAATTTAAAAAATTTCTAATAACATTTTTAAAGTCACATGAGCAAAATCTACTGACATACTAAATTTCATAAAAATCGTTCAACTATTCAAGAAGTTGTCATTTTGATTTTAACTTCCGGTTCGAAATCGTCCATCATTTTCCATAAATCAAAATTCTATTCGCGAAAGTTTTTTAGCTTTTCTGAAAGGATTCGGAAAATATAATTGCCTTGTCTGTAAATAAAATATCAACAAAGGAATATCGATTTTGACGTTTCAAGATAGCTGCACTTCCGATTTGGGCTACGATCTCAATTTTTTGTGTGGGAATCAGTAGTGTCGTAGCTAGTAAAAAATAAAAAAATTCAAGGCAATCTAACCTATATTTCGTCGATTTTTATGAAAACTTTTATCCTTAATATTACCAAGGGGAGATAATTTAGAAAATTTCTAATGACAATGTTAAAGTCCCAATAGCGAGGTCTACTAACATCTCAAATTTCATGAAAATCGTGGAATAAATTAAGAAGTTGTCATTTTGATTTAACTTCCGGTTCGAAATCACAGCGACGAATTTTCGAAATTCGAAAATCCGAAATTGCAGATTTGAAGTAAATGTTACAAGGTATTCAAAGAAAAAGGAATAAGTAAAATAGGTCAAATAGTCACAAAGTTACAGCAAAGTAGGTCAAATGCATTTGTTCGTAAAATTCGGTGATTTCGGATTCGAAAAACGTTTTGAAAATATATTTACACAACAGCCACCACCAATTTTTGGGGGGGTAGGTAAAAATTTCAGAAAGATCCTATGGGTAGATTCTGAGAAAACCGAAAAGTGGAAAAAACACAAAAAAAAAATAAAAATAATAATAGGAATAATAATCTCAACAAAAACAATAAGCTTTCATATTAAAATATGAAAGCTTAATAATAATAGGAATAATAATCTTAACAAAAACAATAAGCTTTTATATTAAAATATGAAAGCTTAATAATAATAATTTTAGTAAAAATCCTATGGGTAGATTCTGAGAAAACCGAAAAGTGGAAAAAACACAAAAAAAAATAAAAATAACTAGACTTGCTTGCAAGGCTGAAGGCTTTCACCTTACCCAAGGCAGCACAAAATGCCCACCACTCACCCCTTAAAACACACACACACACACACACACACTTAAACAACTCAGATATGGACACTTTCTGTGCATGCGCATTACGATAGAAGTAAAGTGAAAAATATAGTTGAACAATTTACAACATTATGAACTTGGATTGGTAGAATCCTACAGACGCCAGAAATCGAAATGCGCAATCAAAGACTCAAAAATTCTAAAATAAATTACAATTTCAGTACATTTTCAAATTTTTAGGAAAAAAGGAGAACGGCATGGTATTGCAATTCGACCTTTATCGCACCCGCAATATCACCGGCTCTACAAAAATATAGCTTTTTCGAAAATCAGTTGGGAATTGACATAATTATGGCCTATTTTAAATCTTCGTGCACGTTAAAGATTTACACCACTTCCGGTCTCAATTCAGTCGTTATGACATCCGCAATATTCCTAGCTGTACAAAAATATAACTTTTTCAAAAATCCGTTGGAAATTGACATAATTAGAGCATGTTTTCAATTTTTGTGCACGTTAAAGATTTACACCACTTCCCGTCTCTTGGCAACTTTCGCAATAGTAATAATTACTAACTGTATGAAAAAAACAGTTAACGGACTCTATCTGTTATAGTTTCGGAGATATACACGTATTGTAAATTGAATAAAATAAACCCAGTTTTCCGAATGGGACAAAAAAAATAGACCTTTTAGTCTCAGATTTTAACCAAAAGCCGCAAATGATGAGCATGAAATTTAAATTAATAATAAAAAAAGCCGACTTCTATATAAAAAGCTTCAGCGGGCGGCTTAATTTTAACTGGTTAAAAGGGATGACGTCATGTAGACATAAAGCATGGGATATTAATTCCAGGAGTAACTGTTATTTACTAATATGAATAATTTTTACCATAGAGGCACCAGTAACAGATATTGGTTCACAGTAAAACACCTTTATTTCAAAAATTGCCACTTTGAGAATTAGCTCTCTCTGTATGCTCTTTACGCTTGTTATACGTTGGTTATACGTACAGATTGTATACACTCTTACTGCAATGAAAGATGCCGTTTTCAATTTTCGATCCCTTTGTTTTCCCATTCCTGACATTTAGGATTGTGGCGCAATGGTTTCATATATCAGACTACAGATTAGACTCTCCGTAAAACAAGTTTTAAAATATATTACGATAACTTTTCGAGAAAAATACCTCTAAAAATGGTCCAAATCGTAAAAATATGACGTTTTGGATTTTCAATCTCGTTTTTCGACTACTCATGACGTTTAGAGAAATTGTACAATGGTTTCACACAATACACCATCTATTAGACTGTCGATTGACAAAGTTTAAAAAAAATCGTAGGCGGCGTTTCCGAGAAACATGCCTCCAAAGTTGCCCGAAATCGTAAAAAACGTCACATTTCAAAGTCCAATAACTTTTTCAATTTTGGATAGAAACTTGTCGCTATAGTATCATCTGTTAGACAATTTAATTGGCTATCAAACAACATAATAATTGAACTTCTCGGTAAACAAACAATGAATACATCGCATTTTACGCACAGGCATCAATTTTTGACAATTTTGTCCAAATTTGGATACCTTTCTTGACTACTTCCGGTGATTAGAGGATTTTAATTTATAGTTCATGGACTTCTTTGTTCCTTCGGCTTCATATTCCTTAAGTTTCCGAAAAATCGCTGGAGCCGTTTTTGAGTTATCAAATTTTGACTAAATCACGCAAAAATCGTCAAAAATCGACCAAAATCAAAATCAGAATTTCTAAACATAACTTATATCACTGGAATCGGATTGATGTCAGCTATCCAAATATACAAGTTAAATTTCAAAATTCTAAAATTTAACAATTTGAGAAAATTTTGAAAATTTTCCAATTTTCACCGAAAAAATTAGAGCGACAAAATTTCTAAAATCGACGTTTTTGAACTGCTATCCGCTTAAAAATGTCGCCAGCTATCCAAAAATGTAACTATCTGAAATATCGGTTGAGAATTAGCAGAATTGTGGCCGATTTTCAATTTGCGTGCACGTTAAAGATTTCAGTTATTTCCGCTATGCGTACAAATTTCGTTTTACATTTAAGCACTAGCCACCACCCAGTTTCACAAGTGAAAATCCAACTTCAGACCTCTATCTCTTATACTTCCTGAGATCTAGCTTCCCCCAATAAAAAATAATAATAACTAGACTTGCTTGCAAGGCTGAAGGCTTTCACCTTACCCAAGGCAGCACAAAATGCCCACCACTCACCCCTTAAAACACACACACACACACACACACACACACACTTAAACAACTCAGATATTGACACTTTCTGTGCATGCGCATTACGATAGAAGTAAAGTGAAAAATATAGTTGAACAATTTACAACATTATGAACTTGGATTGGTAGAATTCGCAATATCCCTAGCTGTACAAAAATATAACTATCTCAAAAATCCGTTGGAAATTGACATAATAAGAGCCTGTTTTCAATTTTCGTGCACGTTAAAGATTTACACCACTTCCGGTCTCAATTCAGTCGTTATGACATCTGCAATATCCCCAGCTGTACAAAAATATAACTTTTTCAAAAATCCGTTAGAAATTGACATAATTAGAGCCTGTTTTCAATTTCCGTGCACGTTAAAGATTTACACCACTTCCCGTCTCTTGGCAACTTTCGCAATAGTAATAATTACTAACTGTTTAAAACATGAAAAAAAACAGTAAACAGAACTTTATCTGTTATAGTTTCGGAGATATACACGTATTGTAAATTGAATAAAATAAAACCCAGTTTTCCGAATGGGACAAAAACAATAGACTTTTTAGTCTTTGATTTTAACCAAAAGTCCCAACAAATGATCAGCATGAAATTTGAATTATTTATAAAGATAGGCGACTTCTATATAAAAAGCTTCAGCGGGGAGCTTTATTTTAACTGGTTAAAAGGGGTGACTTCGTGTAGACATAAAGCATGGAATATTAATTCCAGGAGTAACTGTTATTTACTAATATGAATTATTTTCACCATAGACGCACCAGTAACAGATATTGGTTCACAGTAAAACGCCTTTATTTTAAAAATTGCCACTTTGAAAAATAGCTCTCTCTGTATGCTCTATACGCTTGTTATACGTTGGTTATACGTACAGATTGTATACACTCTTACTGCAATGAAAGATGCCGTTTTCAATTTTCGATCCCTTTGTTTTCCCATTCCTGACATTTAGGACTGTGGCGCAATGGTTTCATATATCAGACTATAGATTAGACTCTCCGTAAAACAAGTTTTAAAATAAATATTACGATGACTTTTCGAGAAAAATACCTCTAAAAATGGTCCAAATCGTAAAAATACGACAATTTGGATTTTCAATCTCGTTTTTCGACTACTCATGACATTTAGAGAAATTGTACAATGGTTTCACACAAAACACCATCTATTAGACTGTCGATTGACAAAGTTTTAAAAAAAATCGTAGACGGCGTTTCCGAGAAACATGCGTCCAAAGTTGCCCGAAATCGTAAAAAACGTCACATTTCAAAGTCCAATAACTTTTTTAATTTTTGATAGAAACTTGTCGCTATAGTATTATCTGTTAGACAATTTTATTGGCTATCAAACAAAATAATAATTGAACTACTCGGTAAACAAACAATGAATACATTGCATTTTACGCACAAGCATCAATTTTTGACAATTTTGTCCAAATTTGGATACCTTTCTTGACTACTTCCGGTGATTAGAGGATTTTCATTTATAGTTCATGGACTTGTTTGTTCCTTCGGCTTCATGTTCCTTAAGTTTCCGAAAAATCGCTGGAGCCGTTTTTGAGTTATCAAATTTTGACTAAATCTCGCAAAAATCGTCAAAAATCGACCAAAATCAAAATCAGAATTTCGAAACATAACTTATATCACTGGAATCAGATTGATGTCAGCTATCCAAATATACAAGTGAAATTTCAAAATTCTAAAATTTAACAATTTGAGAAAATTTAGAAAATTTTCCAATTTTCACCAAAAAAATTAGAGCGACAAAGATTCTAAAATCGACGTTGTTGAACTGCTATCAGCTTAGAAACGTCGCCAGCTATCCAAAAATGTAACTATCTGAAATATCGGTTGAGAATTAGCAGAATTGTGGCCAATTTCCAATTTGCGTGCACGTTAAAGATTTCAGTTATTTCCGCTATGCATACAAATTTCGTTTTACATTTAAGCACTAGCCACCACCCAGTTTCACGAGAGAAAATCAAACTTCAGACCTCTATCTCTTATACTTCCTGAGATCTAGCTTCCCCCAATAAAAAAAAAATAATAAGAAGAATAATCTGAGTAATAACAATAGTCTTTCACCATTTTCAATGGTGAAAGCCTAACTAGACTTGCTTGCAAGGCTGGAGACTTTCACCTTACCCAAGGCAGCACAAAATGCCCACCACTCACCCCTTAAAACACACACACACACACACACTTAAACAACTCAGATATTGACACTGTCTGTGCATGCGCATTACGATAGAAGTAAAGTGAAAAATATAGTTGAACAATTTACAACATTATGAACTTGGATTGGTAGAATTCGCAATAACCCTAGCTGTACAAAAATATAACTATCTCAAAAATCCGTTGGAAATTGACATAATAAGAGCCTGTTTTCAATTTTCGTGCACGTTAAAGATTTACACCACTTCCGGTCTCAATTCAGTCGTTATGACATCTGCAATATCCCCAGCTGTACAAAAATATAACTTTTTCAAAAATCCGTTAGAAATTGACATAATTAGAGCCTGTTTTCAATTTCCGTGCACGTTAAAGATTTACACCACTTCCCGTCTCTTGGCAACTTTCGCAATAGTAATAATTACTAACTGTTTAAAACATGAAAAAAAACAGTAAACAGAACTTTATCTGTTATAGTTTCGGAGATATACACGTATTTTAAATTGAATAAAATAAACCCAGTTTTCCGAATGGGACAAAAACAATAGACTTTTTAGTCTCAGATTTTAACCAAAAGTCCCAACAAATGATCAGCATGAAATTTGAATTATTTATATAGACAGGCGACTTCTATATAAAAAGCTTCAGCGGGGAGCTTTATTTTAACTGGTTAAAAGGGATGACTTCATGTAGACATAAAGCATGGGATATTAATTCCAGGAGTAATTGTTATTTACTCATATGAATTATTTTCACCATAGACGCACCAGTAACAGATATTGGTTTACAGTAAAACGCCTTTATTTTAAAAATTGCCACTTAGAAAAAAAGCTCTCTCTGTATGCTCTATACGCTTGTTAAACGTTGGTTATACGTACAGATTGTATACACTCTTACTGCAATGAAAGATGCCGTTTTCAATTTTCGATCCCTTTGTTTTTCCATTCCTGACATTTAGGACTGTGGCGCAATGGTTTCATATATCAGACTACAGATTAAACTCTCCGTAAAACAATTTTTAAAATAAATATTACGATGACTTTTCGAGAAAAATACCTCTAAAAATGGTCCAAATCGTAAAAATACGACAATTTGGATTTTCAGTCTCGTTTTTCGACTACTCATGACATTTAGAGAAATTGTACAATGGTTTCACACAAAACACCATCTATTAGACTGTCGATTGACAAAGTTTAAAAAAAATCGTAGACGGCGTTTCCGAGAAACATGCGTACAAAGTTGCCCGAAATCGTAAAAAACGTCACATTTCAAAGTCCAATAACTTTTTCAATTTTTAATAGAAACTTGTCGCTATAGTATCATCTGTTAGACAATTATATTGGCTATCAAACAACATAATAATTGAACTACTCGGTAAACAAACAATGAATACATTGCATTTTACGCACAAGCATCAATTTTTGACAATTTTGTCCAAATTTGGATACCTTTCTTGACTACTTCCGGTGATTAGAGGATTTTCATTTATAGTTCATGGACTTGTTTGTTCCTTCGGCTTCATGTTCCTTAAGTTTCCGAAAAATCGCTGGAGCCGTTTTTGAGTTATCAAATTTTGACTAAATCTCGCAAAAATCGTCAAAAATCGACCAAAATCAAAATCAGAATTTCGAAACATAACTTATATCACTGGAATCGGATTGATGTCAGCTATCCAAATATACAAGTGAAATTTCAAAATTCTAAAATTTAACAATTTGAGAAAATTTAGAAAATTTTCCAATTTTCACCGAAAAAATTAGAGCGACAAAGATTCTAAAATCGACGTTGTTGAACTGCTATCAGCTTAGAAACGTCGCCAGCTATCCAAAAATGTAACTATCTGAAATATCGGTTGAGAATTAGCAGAATTGTGGCCAATTTCCAATTTGCGTGCACGTTAAAGATTTCAGTTATTTCCGCTATGCATACAAATTTCGTTTTACATTTAAGCACTAGCCACCACCCAGTTTCACGAGAGAAAATCAAACTTCAGACCTCTATCTCTTATACTTCCTGAGATCTAGCTTCCCCCAATAAAAAATAATAATAAGAAGAATAATCTTAGTAATAACAATAGTCTTTCACCATTTTCAATGGTGAAAGCCTAACTAGACTTGCTTGCAAGGCTGAAGGCTTTCACCTTACCCAAGGCAGCACAAAATGCCCACCACTCACCCCTTAAAACACACACACACACACACACACACACACACACACACACACACACTTAAACAACTCAGATATTGACACTTTCTGTGCATGCGCATTACGATAGAAGTAAAGTGAAAAATATAGTTGAACAATTTACAACATTATGAACTTGGATTGGTAGAATTCGCAATATCCCTAGCTGTACAAAAATATAACTATCTCAAAAATCCGTTGGAAATTGACATAATAAGAGCCTGTTTTCAATTTTCGTGCACGTTAAAGATTTACACCACTTCCGGTCTCAATTCAGTCGTTATGACATCTGCAATATCCCCAGCTGTACAAAAATATAACTTTTTCAAAAATCCGTTAGAAATTGACATAATTAGAGCCTGTGTTCAATTTCCGTGCACGTTAAAGATTTACACCACTTCCCGTCTCTTGGCAACTTTCGCAATAGTAATAATTACTAACTGTTTAAAACATGAAAAAAAACAGTAAACAGAACTTTATCTGTTATAGTTTCGGAGATATACACGTATTGTAAATTGAATAAAATAAACCCAGTTTTCCGAATGGGACAAAAACAATAGACTTTTTAGTCTTTGATTTTAACCAAAAGTCCCAACAAATGATCAGCATGAAATTTGAATTATTTATAAAGATAGGCGACTTCTATATAAAAAACTTCAGCGGGGAACTTTATTTTAACTGGTTAAAAGGGGTGACTTCGTGTAGACATAAAGCATGGAATATTAATTCCAGGAGTAACTGTTATTTACTAATATGAATTATTTTCACCATAGACGCACCAGTAACAGATATTGGTTCACAGTAAAACGCCTTTATTTTAAAAATTGCCACTTTGAAAAATAGCTCTCTCTGTATGCTCTATACGCTTGTTATACGTTGGTTATACGTACAGATTGTATACACTCTTACTGCAATGAAAGATGCCGTTTTCAATTTTCGATCCCTTTGTTTTCCCATTCCTGACATTTAGGACTGTGGCGCAATGGTTTCATATATCAGACTATAGATTAGACTCTCCGTAAAACAAGTTTTAAAATAAATATTACGATGACTTTTCGAGAAAAATACCTCTAAAAATGGTCCAAATCGTAAAAATACGACAATTTGGATTTTCAATCTCGTTTTTCGACTACTCATGACATTTAGAGAAATTGTACAATGGTTTCACACAAAACACCATCTATTAGACTGTCGATTGACAAAGTTTTAAAAAAAATCGTAGACGGCGTTTCCGAGAAACATGCGTCCAAAGTTGCCCGAAATCGTAAAAAACGTCACATTTCAAAGTCCAATAACTTTTTCAATTTTTGATAGAAACTTGTCGCTATAGTATCATCTGTTAGACAATTTTATTGGCTATCAAACAAAATAATAATTGAACTACTCGGTAAACAAACAATGAATACATTGCATTTTACGCACAAGCATCAATTTTTGACAATTTTGTCCAAATTTGGATACCTTTCTTGACTACTTCCGGTGATTAGAGGATTTTCATTTATAGTTCATGGACTTGTTTGTTCCTTCGGCTTCATGTTCCTTAAGTTTCCGAAAAATCGCTGGAGCCGTTTTTGAGTTATCAAATTTTGACTAAATCTCGCAAAAATCGTCAAAAATCGACCAAAATCAAAATCAGAATTTCGAAACATAACTTATATCACTGGAATCAGATTGATGTCAGCTATCCAAATATACAAGTGAAATTTCAAAATTCTAAAATTTAACAATTTGAGAAAATTTAGAAAATTTTCCAATTTTCACCAAAAAAATTAGAGCGACAAAGATTCTAAAATCGACGTTGTTGAACTGCTATCAGCTTAGAAACGTCGCCAGCTATCCAAAAATGTAACTATCTGAAATATCGGTTGAGAATTAGCAGAATTGTGGCCAATTTCCAATTTGCGTGCACGTTAAAGATTTCAGTTATTTCCGCTATGCATACAAATTTCGTTTTACATTTAAGCACTAGCCACCACCCAGTTTCACGAGAGAAAATCAAACTTCAGACCTCTATCTCTTATACTTCCTGAGATCTAGCTTCCCCCAATAAAAAAAAAATAATAATAAGAATAATCTGAGTAATAACAATAGTCTTTCACCATTTTCAATGGTGAAAGCCTAACTAGACTTGCTTGCAAGGCTGAAGGCTTTCACCTTACCCAAGGCAGCACAAAATGCCCACCACTCACCCCTTAAAACACACACACACACCCACAAACACTTAAACAACTCAGATATTGACACTTTCTGTGCATGCGCATTACGATAGGAGTAAAGTGAAAAATATAGTTGAACAATTTACAACATTATGAACTTGGATTGGTAGAATCCTACAGACGCCAGAAATCGAAATGCGCAACCAAAGTACATTTTCAAATTTTTAGGAAAAAAGGAGAACGGCGTGGTACTGCAATTCGACCTTTATCGCACCCGCAATATCACCGGCTCTACAAAAATATAGCTTTTTCGAAAATCAGTTGGGAATTGTGTCAATATTCCTAGCTGTACAAAAATATAACTTTTTCAAAAATCCGTTTGAAATTGACATAACTAGAGCATGTTTTCAATTTTTGTGCACGTTAAAGATTTACACCACTTCCAGTCTCTTGGCAACTTTCGCAATAGTAATAAATACTAACTCTATGAAAAAACAGTAAACAGAACTCTGTCTGTTATAGTTTCGGAGATATACACGTATTGTAAATTGAATAAAATAAACCCAGTTTTCCGAATGGGACAAAAAAAATAGACCTTTTATTCTCAGATTTTAACCAAAAGCCGCAAATGATGAGCATGAAATTTAAATTAATAATAAAAAAAAGGCGACTTCTATATAAAAAGGTTCAGCGGGCGGCTTAATTTTAACTGGTTAAAAGGGATGACGTCATGTAGACATAAAGCATGGGATATTAATTCCAGGAGTAACTGTTATTTACTAATATGAATAATTTTTACCATAGAGGCACCAGTAACAGATATTGGTTCACAGTAAAACACCTTTATTTCAAAAATTGTCACTTTGAAAATTAGCTCTCTCTGTATGCTCTTTACGCTTGTTATACGTTGGTTATACGTACAGATTGTATACACTCTTACTGCAATGAAAGATGCCGTTTTCAATTTTCGATCCCTTTGTTTTCCCATTCCTGACATTTAGGATTGTGGCGCAATGGTTTCATATATCAGACTACAGATTAGACTCTCCGTAAAACAAGTCTTAAAATAAATATTACGATGACTTTTCGAGAAAAATACCTCTAAAAATGGTCCAAATCGTAAAAATATGACGTTTTGGATTTTCAATCTCGTTTTTCGACTACTCATGACGTTTAGAGAAATTGTACAATGGTTTCACACAATACACCATCTATTAGACTGTCGATTGACAAAGTTTAAAAAAAATCGTAGGCGGCGTTTCCGAGAAACATGCGTCCAAAGTTGCCCGAAATCGTAAAAAACGTCACATTTCAAAGTCCAATAACTTTTTCAATTTTGGATAGAAACTTGTCGCTATAGTATCATCTGTTAGACAATTTAATTGGCTATCAAACAACATAATAATTGAACTACTCGGTAAACAAACAATGAATACATCGCATTTTACGCACAGGCAAAAATTGTCACTTTGAAAATTAGCTCTCTCTGTATGCTCTTTACGCTTGTTATACGTTGGTTATACGTACAGATTGTATACACTCTTACTGCAATGAAAGATGCCGTTTTCAATTTTCGATCCCTTTGTTTTCCCATTCCTGACATTTAGGATTGTGGCGCAATGGTTTCATATATCAGACTACAGATTAGACTCTCCGTAAAACAAGTCTTAAAATAAATATTACGATGACTTTTCGAGAAAAATACCTCTAAAAATGGTCCAAATCGTAAAAATATGACGTTTTGGATTTTCAATCTCGTTTTTCGACTACTCATGACGTTTAGAGAAATTGTACAATGGTTTCACACAATACACCATCTATTAGACTGTCGATTGACAAAGTTTAAAAAAAATCGTAGGCGGCGTTTCCGAGAAACATGCGTCCAAAGTTGCCCGAAATCGTAAAAAACGTCACATTTCAAAGTCCAATAACTTTTTCAATTTTGGATAGAAACTTGTCGCTATAGTATCATCTGTTAGACAATTTAATTGGCTATCAAACAACATAATAATTGAACTACTCGGTAAACAAACAATGAATACATCGCATTTTACGCACAGGCATCAATTTTTGACAATTTTGTCCAAATTTGGATACCTTTCTTGACTACTTCCGGTGATTAGAGGATTTTAATTTATAGTTCATGGACTTCTTTGTTCCTTCGGCTTCATATTCCTTAAGTTTCCGAAAAATCGCTGGAGCCGTTTTTGAGTTATCAAATTTTGACTAAATCTCGCAAAAATCGTCAAAAATCGACCAAAATCAAAATCAGAATTTCGAAACATAACTTATATCACTGGAATCGGATTGATGTCAGCTATCCAAATATACAAGTTAAATTTCAAAATTCTAAAATTTAACAATTTGAGAAAATTTTGAAAATTTTCCAATTTTCACCGAAAAAATTAGAGCGACAAAGTTTCTAAAATCGACGTTTTAGAACTGCTATCCGCTTAGAAATGTCGCCAGCTATCCAAAAATGTAACTATCTGAAATATCGGTTGAGAATAAGCAGAATTGTGGCCGATTTTCAATTTGCGTGCACGTTAAAGATTTCAGTTATTTCCGCTATGCGTACAAATTTCGTTTTACATTTAAGCACTAGCCACCACCCAGTTTCACGAGAGAAAATCAAACTTCAGACCTCTATCTCTTATACTTCCTGAGATCTAGCTTCCCCCAATAAAAAATAATAATAATAAGAAGAAGAATAATCTTAGTAATAACAATAGTCTTTCACCATTTTCAATGGTGAAAGCCTAATAATAATAAGAAGAAGAATCTTAGTAATAACAATAGTCTTTCACCATTTTCAATGGTGAAAGCCTAATAATAGGAATAATAATCTCAACAAAAACAATAAGCTTTCATATTAAAATATGAAAGCTTAATAATAATAGGAATAATAATCTTAACAAAAACAATAAGCTTTCATATTAAAATATGAAAGCTTAATAATAATAATTTTAGTAAAAACAATAGTCTTTCAGACGAAAGTCTGAAAGCCTAACTAGACCTGCAAGCAGCACTGAATCTGCTTTCAGGAATCCGACAGGAAGTATGTCATAAAATAGCCCAGCTACAAAACGATACTTTAATTGTTTTGATTCAGTGACACCTGGCTGAGAAATGCCGATTTTTGCAAGAGTACCATTTTTTTTACTGTATTTTCTTTTTTTAAATTTTTTTTTCTGTTTTTTCCCAAATATCTGATATTTTTTCGACTACTTCTGGATTTTTGATTATTGTCGGAATAGTTTTAACAAGTTGTTTGGATAGATATCTTTCTGTACCAGAAATGTTAGAAACATCTATTCAGTAGTTGTTTGTAAAAAAGATAAATAAAAGAACATTTTGGATAATTTAACGATTTTTCTACTTTTATCAAAGATTGAGGCCATTTTTTGACACCATACATTATTTCAAACCTTTTCCTCTTGGATTCACGCCACAGACCACAGATAGGAGTCTGAGTAGAACAGGTTTTGAAAAAATCGCCATAATCGTTTTCGAGAAAAGGGTGTCTCAAAAGGCTCCAAAAACGAAAAATACTAGATTTTCTGCGTAACATCATTTATTTACTAACCATCGAAATCGTACCATTGAGATGCCATATGATAGTCCATTAATGGGGCCACCCAAAGACACTTTATTTCTTTTGGGCCAGTAATATCTTATGGAGAAATCCAGCTTTTTGCAAGAACGACATTTTTATACCTTTTTTTTTTCATTTTTTGAATACTTCCGGTATGGTGATTATTATCGAGATAGTTTTAGAAACCGATTTAGGCAATTTAATAGCGACAGAGTTCTGTAATGATATATTACAATATATGATCAGATAAAATGCCCCTGAGAAATCTTATGTTTAAAAGTGCCAAAAATGCAAAAATGTCAAAATATCAAAAATTAAATTTCAATAACTGAATACATATTATACATTTTTGGATATCTAAATATCATAAAGTTTTTTGAAAATCAGTAAAAATAAAATTTCACGATTTTTCGACTTTTTTCGATTTTCAGTTCATTATTTGACCTATTACGGATATTTCACAGTCTAAACGGACTGTTTCATACACAAGACTACCAAAAGGTATGATAGAGAAAGTTTAAGAAAAATCATTGGAGCAGTTTTCGAGATACAGGCGTTCAAAAACGCTCCAAATCAGAAAATACTTGATTTTCAGCGTGCCATATTTTACTTCCTGTTCATGTTATCTGTAATAATAGGATATCATATGATACTGCAATTCTCGGGCAACCCAACGCAGAAGTTTCAAATATAGCCCATATGTTGCGAACACATGGTTTAATGATAGAAAATGAGGTTCTAATAATAATAATAATAATTTTAGTAAAAACAATAGTCTTTCAGACGAAAGTCTGAAAGCCTAATTACTAGATCTGCTACTGTCCCAAGCAGATATGAAAGCTTTCATATTCATCATCACGTGCCATCGATTATACCAAGTATCTTAAAGAAAGTAACAAGAAAAAAAATATTAAAATTGGTCGAAAACTCGCGAAGTTACCAAGTTGGGAATTTTTCGACCCCAAGGTCAAAGGTCAGGTCAAATGTCTAGCTCTCTCATGAAAGGAAATTGATGACTCCATCTAGGCTCATGACCCTTTCCATGCTACGAGGCCCTCGAAGGTCAAGGTAGGGTCAAACTTCACTTCATGGGCCCGTTTCGCCCACTTCCGGTCCCAGGGCGGCCATTTTTACGTGACGCAGCGACTCGGCGGGGTGGATATACCTTTTGAATACCAAGCCTCGAGACCTGCCCGGGCACCCTTCGGGACGTTTACAGGTGGGGGTGCGGGTACATCGGTGAAACATGCTTGTCCAGTGAGTCTCAGATGTAAACGTCTAGAAGAAATGCAGTCATCAAGCTGAAAGTTAAAGGACACCTAGGCACCAGCGAGAGCTGGTTGGGACCAGAGTTTGGTACCGCTGGTGCCATTGGTTCCAGCTGTGCGCATGCGTGAATGTCGAAAAACGCCTAAGTTTTAAATATCGTGCCGCGTGCATGGCATTCGGGTGAGAGCTGCCAACTTTTTATACAATGGAGAGAATTGTCAAGGCTATTTTTCCCAGCCAACACATTTTGATTCGAACCCATAGGGGCCGAGCTATAAGGCAGCAAACATAGCCCTTCGTTTTGAGAAACCATGTTTGACACCCTGCACGTGACCGTAGTTAGGGTCAGGGGTCCCAACTTTTGATACTATGGAGGGAAGTGTCCAAGCTATCGATCCAAACCAAAACATCTCGATTCGAAGCCATAGCGGCCGAGATATAGGGCATCAAACGTAGCGCACGAAAAGGTGACTTGTTAGTTTAAAAAAAATCAGAAAATAGGCAAAAAATAGGCCTATTTGCGCGAGCGTGTTTTAGCAGAGTTAGTGTTGTCGGAATTTCTTGAAATTTTTCAGAGATTGTGCCTTGGGATGTTAGCTAGCACAAATAAAAAATTCAAGTGATTTCTAATACGGGCACATGGCCTAAATATTCGAACCCAAGCCGACCCAGCAACTATTGTTTTTCGTGAAAAATGGCCATATTTTTCGAATTTTTATTCGATCATGTTCTCCTTTTAATATGTTACTAACCTTATCGTGGCGCATCCGACCAGTATAAATTTTTTAAAAAAATACCCCCTAATGATGCGCCGGCAGTCTCAGAACATCAAAATTTTGACAGTCTCAAAAATATAGTCCGCCATTTTGAAAAAATCAAACCAAATCCGCATCGGTGCAGAAGACTCATACCCATCACATGAGACTAACAAAATGACTTTATCTTGTCGTTTGCAATTTCAAAATTCTAAAAAACTTTTTTAGTCTCACAATCGGCGAAAAAAGCCGTATAATCGGTTTTTTGACCATAACTTTTGTTTTTTTGACCGGAATCAGATCGGACAAGTACTTAAAATTCGGTCTAGTAAATGGGCACATCGTGCCAAAAAAACAGGTTAATCAAAGAATTTTTGGCGCTGCTAGGGCAAAAAACACTTTTTTCCCCTTACGGAGTGCGGGAATTTACTTAGAAAAAAAAACGAGAAAAATATCCGCCACCTCAAATGTAAACGACTTGAAGGAATGCAGGTATCGATCTGAACTTTTCAGGACATTTAGGTACCAACGTGACAAGTGGGGGGCCGGAGTTTGGTAGTCATCATAACTTTGGTTCTAGAGAAGCGCATGCGCGAAGTCAAAACCGCTAACCTCGAAAACAACCTTGTCGGCACAGAAAACGTCAAAGGAGAAATTCGAATTTTTGAAATATTAGAATACCAAACACTCGACATGTCCTGAAATGTATTAATTTCGTTAATAGGAGACACACTTTCAAGCCCAATAATGAGGATTTTTTACTTTATGTCATTTTCAATTCAAAATGGCGTCCATGATTTGCCAGAAATCAAAAATGTTTTCGCTACCGTTTTTTGGCCTTCCTACAAGGATTCGGAAAATATAATTGCCATTTCTGTAAGTAAAATACCAAAAAAAGTCTTATTTATTTTTCACATTTCAAGATGGAAGCACTTCCGGTTTAGGTTACAAACTCCATTTTTTGTGTACGAATCAGTAGTGTCGTAGCTAGTACAAAAAAAAATTCAAGGCAATCTAACCTATATTTCGTCAATTTTTTTGAAAATTTGATCCTTAATATCACCAAGGGGAGATAATTTTGAAAATTTGTAACAACATTTTTAATGTCGCATGAGCGAGATCTACTAACATACCAAATTCCATGAAAATCGTGCAACTATTAAAGAAGTTGTTATTTTGATTTTTACTTCCGGCTCGAAATCACAACGACGAATTTTCGAAATTCGAAAATCCGGAATTGCAGAGTTGAAGTAAAGGAGTAAAGGTATTTAAAGAAAAAAGAATTAGTAAAATAGGTGAAATAGTCACAAAGTTACAGCAAAGTAGGTCAAATGCATTTGTTCGGAAAATTCGGTGATTTCAGATGCGAAAAACGTTTTGAAAATATATTTACCTAACAGCCACCACCCATTTTTGTGGGGGTAGGTAAAAGTTTCAGAAAGATCCTATGGGTAGATTCTGAGAAATCCGATTTGTGGATAAAACACAAAAAAAAAAAATAAGAACTAGATCTGCTACTGTCCCATGCAGATATGAAAGCTTTTATATTCATCGTCACGACGTGTCATGAAATATGTCAAATATCTTAAAGAAGGTAACAAGAAAAAAGTATTAAAATTGGTGAAAAACTCGCAAAGTTACAGGTTTAAATATAGTTAGAAACATTGCACCTGGGCAAAAACAAAATGATCCGAAAACATTGGTTACATCGTGGGGCATGCGCGAAATTAAAAGAAATTATGGTCGATTTGTGAATTTGGGGTATTTTTTGGAGTTGTTTGGTAAATGACGGCGGATCTAAGGTGGCGGCCATAATACAATATAAAACGCGTTGAAGAATGAACAAATTTTCGTTACGGGTTTTAATTCGCACCGCCCGAGCAACGTTCCGAAGGTCCAATTACCTTCAAATTTGCACAGATTGTACCTCACATATTAAAAATAGAAGAATGTGAGATTCAAAGAACGTTGAAAATAAATTCAAAACCCACCCCATCCATCAAAGTTGTTTTGATTAAAAATAGTCGTGGCACGTAACACACCCACAATGTAGCACGTGACTGTAGTAAACAAATATGGCAGCCCCCACAGAAAAAAGAACTAGACAAGTTGACAGCCGTTGAATGTTTTTTTTCCGCTAACTCACTGACAACTAAAAACGCCGGTGTAAATGTTAAACGTCGATGAATCGAACCTTGACCTTTACATTTCGATTGTCACATAGACATTTAAGCTAGAAGCGCGAGACTTGATAATCGTGACGATTTTTTTAAACGCAGGATAAATAAAATGAATTGAAAGTAGTCTATTTTTAGTAACCCATTTAACGAAGGAATCTGATTGGATCACGGTTGAGGGCCTATACCCAATCAAATTTAGTGCCGAAAAATGAAGAGTGTTGAGTGAAGGGCTTGATAAGCTGTATGTAGTTAAGGCGAGATGAAGCCTTCTAATGAAGATGACATGAAAGAGGCGATAAAATCACGTTGCATTTGCAATTTCACAATTAATTATAACCAATTTTAAATTCCGAAAATCGATATTTTCCCGCAAATTGTCTTGTATAGAAAAAAACGACCAGCGGCAGGTGCCAAGAACAAACGACTTGAACAAATGCAGGTATCACCTTGAACATTTCAGGGTACCTAGGTATCAACGTGAAAAGTTCATCGCCGGAATTTGGTACTCGTGGTACCTTAGGTTCTAGCGTAGCGCATGCGCAAAGTCATGACGTACGGTAGGTGCCACGAACAAACGACTTGAACAAATGCAGATATCGCCTTGAAAATTTCAGGGTACCTAGGTACTAACGTGAAAAGTTCCTCGCCGGAATTTGGTACTCATGGTACCTTTGGTTCCAGTGTAACGCATGCGCGAAATCAAAACAAGCTAACTCAAAAACAACCTTGTCGGCACGGAAAACATCAAATGGGTAATTCGAATTTTTGAAATATTCAAAAACCAATCATTCGACCATGAGCCAGGTTATCCTTAAATGTATTAATTATGTACATAAAAAACAAATTCTCTAAGCCACGACCAATTGTGTATGCTTTCAAGCCCATGAATGTGGATTTTTCACTATTGCTCATTTTCATTTCAAAATGGCGTCCATCATTTGCCAAAAATGTAAATTCTAATCACTACAATTTTTAGGCTTTTCTAAAAGGATTCGGAAAATATAATTGCCTTGTCTGTAAGTAAAATATCACCAAAGGAATATCGATTTTCACATTTCTTGATGGTGGCACTTCCGGTTTGTGCTACAATTTCCATTTTTTGTGTACGAATCAGTAGTGCCGTAGCTAGTAAAAAATCAAAAAATCAAGGCAATCTGACTAATATTTCTTCGATTTTTTGAAAATTTTGATCCTTAATTTCTCCAAGGGGAGATAATTTTTAAAAAGTTCTAATGACATTTTTAAAGTCACATGAGCAAAATCTACTGACTTACTAAATTTCATAAAAATCGTTCAATCATTAAAGAAGTTGTCATTTTGATTTTAACTTCCGGTTCGAAATCGTCCATCATTTTCCAAAAATCAAAATTCTATTCGCGACAGTTTTTTGGCTTTTTTAAAAGGATTCGGAAAATATAATTGCCTTGTCTGTAAGTAAAATATCAACAAAGGAATATCGATTTTGACGTTTCAAGATGGTTGCACTTCCGGTTGGAGCTACAATCTCAATTTTTTGTGAGCGAATTAGTAGTGTCGTAGCTAGTAAAAAATAAAAAAATTCAAGGCAATCTGACCTATATTTCGTCGATTTTTATGAAAACTTTGATCCTCAATATCACCAAGGGGAGATAATTTAGAAAATTGCTAATGACAATTTTAAAGTCCCAATAGCGAGGTCTACTAACATACCGACTTTCATGAAAATCGTGCAACTATTTAAGAAGTTGTCATTTTGATTTAACTTCCGGTTCGAAATCACTGCGACGAATTTTCGAAATTCGAAAATCCGAAATTGCAGATTTGAAGTAAATGTTACAAGGTATTCAAAGAAAAAGGAATAAGTAAAATAGGTCAAATAGTCACAAAGTTACAGCAAAGTAGGTCAAATGCATTCGTTCGTAAAATTTGGTGATTTCGGATTCGAAAAACGTTTTGAAAATATATTTACCAAACAGCCACTACCCATTTTGGGGGGGGGGGGGGTAGGTAAAAATTTCAGAAAGATCATATGGGTAGATTCTGAGAAAACCGAAAAGTGGATAAAACACCAAAAAAAAAAATAAAAAAATAATAGGAATAATAATCTTAACAAAAACAATAAGCTTTCATATTAAAATATGAAAGCTTAATAATAACTAGATCTGCTACTGTTCCAAGCAGATATGAAAGCTTTCATATTCACAGTCATTTCCGGTCACATGTCAAGGGTCATATGTCATCAGGTATCTAAAAAAATTACACTTACCTTATAAACAAGGTGGGGAAAATACAAAACAAAATTTAGTCGGATCAAAATAGGAGTAATGCACAGCAAAAAAGCGGAACTTCTATCATGGGCTCAATTTGTATTCAAATCGTCTGAAAAATTGATACAACCTGCGCTTTCAGAGATTGTGCCTTGGGATGTTAGCTAGCACAAATAAAAAATTCAAGTGATTTCTAATACGGGCACATGGCCTAAAAAATTCGAACCCAAGCCGACCCAGCAACTTTTGTTTTTCGTGAAAAATGGCCAAAATTTTTCGAATTTTTATTCGATCTTGTTCTCCTTTTGATATGTTACTAACCTCATCGCGGAGCATCCGACCAGTATAAATTTTTAAAAAAATACCCCCCAATAATGCCTCGACAGTCTCAGAACATCAAAACTTTGACAGTCTCAAAAATATAGTCCGCCATTTTGAAAAAATCAAACCCAATACGCATCGGTGCAGAAGAGTCATACCCATCACATGAGACTAACAAAATGACTTTATCTTGTCGTTTGCAATTTCAAAATTCTAAAAAACTTTTTTAGTCTCAAAATCGGCGAAAAAAGCCGTAAAATCGGTTTTTTGGCCATAACTTTTGTTTTTTCATCGGAATCAGATGGGACCAGTACTCAAAATTCGGGCTAGTAAATGGGCACATCGTGCCAAAAAAACAGGTTGATCGAAGAATTTGTGGCGCAGCTAGGGCAAAACAGCCCTTTTTTTCCCCTTGTGGTGTACGGTAAAATCGAGATGAACTTTCTCGGCCAATGCAGGGATCGAACACCCAACCTCTAGGCTATGGCGCATTGTATCATATATAATACACTAAATCTTGACATTGATTTTCAGAAAAAATATTGTTTATTTTTAAACTTGAATTAGACTAGTTAAACAAATATTTTCTGGCAATAGAAAGCGTAAAATGGTCGCAGGGTTCTTGAAGTTGTACAGCACCCAGTGACCTATTTTTATTTAACTGGGGAATACGTGATATTTCATATTTTAGAAGTAAATGATTTGAATATTTCATAAGGATTTTAATACTATGTATATCATGTATGTGTCAAGGTCATAAAACGTCCGGTCATATTATCATCCATCGAGGTTTCCCGAATGCAGATTTTTGCGACCGGGATAGATTTGCACTGCCCAGGCAACGTTCCAGTGGTCCGTTTGCCTTCAAATTTGCAAAGATTGTACTTTGAGATTCTAGCTATCGCATATAAAAAATGGAAATGAGTGAGATTCCGGTAACAATGAAAATAAATAATAAACCCACCCCCACCCATCAAACTTTTTTTGCTTGAAAAATTGAAGTATCTTATCGATTTATTTTCGTTCTTGATATCTGAATATTCTCTCCTTTTAATATGTGATAAATATCATCGCGGCACAGGCAACCGCTAGAAATTCCAGAGATTTAACCTTTGAATACCAAGCCCGAGACCCGCCCGGGCACTCTTAAATATCGTAGCGCGTGCATGGCATTCGGGTGAGATCTACCAACTTTTAATACAATGGAGAGAATTGTCAAGGCTATTATTCCCAGCCAACACATTTTGATTCGAACCCATAGGGGCCGAGCTATAAGGCAGCAAACATGGCCCTTCGTTTTGGGAAGCCATGTTTGACACCCTGTCACGTGACCGTGGTTAGGGTCAGGGGTCCAAACTTTTTTTTACGACGGAGGGAAGTGTACAAGATATCGATCCCGATCAAAACATATGGATTCAAACCCATAGCCGGCGAGATATGGGGCCTCAAACGTAGCGCACGAAAAAGTGACTTGTTAGTCTAAAAACATTCGAAAAATAGGCAAAAAATAGGCCTAATTGCGCGAGCGTGTTTTAGCAGGCGTTACGGTTGTCGGAATTTCCTGAAATTTTCAGAGATTGTGCCTTAGGATGTTAGCTAGCACATATAAAGTGATTTCTAATACGGGAACATGGCCAAAAAATTCGAACCCAAGCCGACCCAGCAACTTTTTTTTATTGTAAAACATGGCCATATTTTTTCGAATTTTTAATTCGATCATGTTCTCCTTTTAATATGTTACTAACCTCATCGTGGCGCATCCGACCAGTATAATTTTTTTTAAACATACCCCCTAATGATGCCTCGGCAGTCTCAGAACATCAAAACGTTGACAGTCTCAAAAATATAGTCCGCCATTTTGAAAAAATCAAACCCAATCCGCATCGGTGCAGAGGACTCATACCTATCACATGAGACTAACAAAATGACTTTATCTTGTCGTTTGCAATTTCAAAATTCTAAAAAACTTTTCTCAAAATCGTCGAAAAAAGCCGTAAAATCGTTTTTTTGACCATATGCAGGTATCGATCTGAACTCTACAGGACTTTTAGGTACCAACGTGGCAGGTGGGGGGCCGGAGTTTGGTAGTCATCATAACTTTGGTTCTAGCGTAGCGCATGCGCGAAGTCAAAACCGCTAACCTCTAAAACAACCTTGTCGGCACAGAAAACGTCAAAGGAGAAATTCGAATTTTTGAAATATTAGAATACCAAACACTCGACCATAAGCCAGGCTATCCTGAAATGTAATAATTTCGTTAATAGGAGACACACTCTCTAAGCCACGGCCAATTGTGTATGTTTTCAAGCCCAATAATGATGATTTTTTACTATAATGTCATTTTCAATTCAAATGGCGTCCATGATTTGCCAGAAATCAAAAATGTTTTCGCTACAGTTTTTTGGCCTTCCTACAAGGATTCGGAAAATATAATTGCCATGTCTGTAAGTAAAATACCAAAAAAGCCTTATTTATTTTTCACATTTCAAGATGGAAGCACTTCCTGTTTGGGTTACAAACTCCATTTTTTGTGTACGAATCAGTAGTGTCGTAGCTAGTACAAAAAAATTTTTCAAGGCAATCTGACCTATATTTCGTCAATTTTTTTGAAAACTTTGATCCCTAATAGTTAGTGCAGGGGGACTGCGCCACATATGATTTACAAAAAGGACAAATACAACGACAAGACATCATACTCCGAAACAGCAAACGAAACAAACAATAAAACAACAATTCAAAAATATCACCAGGGGGAGATAATTTAGAAAGTTTCTAACAACATTTTTAAAGTCGCATGAGCGAGATCTAATTACATACTAAATTCCATGAAAATCGTACAACTATTAAAGAAGTTGTTTTTTTGATTTTTACTTCCGGTTCGAAATCACAGCGACGAATTTTCGAAATTCGAAAATCCGAAATTGCAGATTTGAAGTAAAGGAGTCAAGGTATTCAAAGAAAAAAGAATTAGTAAAATAGGTGAAATAGTCATAAATTTACAGCAAAGTAGGTCAAATGCATTTGTTCGTAAAATTCGGTGATTTCGGATGCGAAAAACGTTTTGAAAATATATTTACCCAACAGCCACCACCCATTTTGGGGGGGGGGGTAGGTAAAAGTTTCAGAAAGATCCTATGAGTAGATTCTGAGAAATCCGATTTGTGGATAAAACACACAAAAAAAATAATAATAATAGGAAGAATACTAATCTTAACAGAATAAATAAGCTTTCATATGTAAAAACATATGAAAGCTTAATAATAATCTTAACAGAAACAATAAGCTTTCATATGTAAATACATATGAAAGCTTAATAATAATCTTAACAGAAACAATAAGCTTATGAAAGCTTATGAAAGCTTAATAATTTTAGTAATCACAATAGGCTTTCAGACGAAAGTCTGAAAGCCTAATAATAATAATAATTTTAGTAATCTCAATAGGCTTTCAGACGAAAGTCTGAAAGCCTAATAATAATAATTTTAGTAATCTCAATAGGCTTTCAGACGAAAGTCTGAAAGCCTAATAACTAGACCTGCAAGCAGCACTGAATCGGCTTTCAAGAATCAGACAGGAAGTATGTCATAAAATAGCCCATTCATCGAGCTACAATACGATACTTTAATTGTTTTGATTCAGTGACACCTGGCTGAGAAGTGCAGTTTTTTTTGCAAGAGTAACAATTTTTTACTGTATTTTCTTTTTTTTAAATTTTTTTTTTGTCTTTTTTCCCAAAAAATCTGATATTTTTTCGACTACTTCTGGATTTTGGATTATTGTCGGGATAGTTTTAACAAATTGTTTGGATAGATATCTTTCTGTACCAGAAATGTCAGGAACATCTATTCAGTAGTTCTTTGTAAAAAAGATAAATAAAAGAACATTTTGGATAATTTAACGATTTTTCTACTTTTATCAAAGATTGAGGCCATTTTATGACACCTTAAATTATTTCAAACCTTTTCCTTTTGGATTCACGCCACAGACCACAGATAGGAGGCTGAGTAAAAAAGGTTTTAAAAAAATCGCAGTAGTCGTTTTCGAGAAAAGGGTGTCTCAAAAGGCTCCAAAAACGAAAAATACTAGATTTTCGGCGTAACATCATTTATTTACTAACCATCGAAATCGTACCATTGAGATGCCATATGATAGTCTATTAATGGGGCCATCCAAAGACACCTTATTTCTTTTGGGCCGGTATTATCTGATGGAGAAATCCAGCTTTTTGCAAGAACGACATCTTTATACCTTTTTTTTTTCATTTTTTGAATACTTCTCGTATGGTGATTATTATCGAGATAGTTTTAAAAACGGTTTAGGCAATTAAATAGTGACAGAGTTATGTAATGATATATTACAATATATGATCAGATAAAATGCCCCTGAGAAATCCTATGTTTAATAGTGCCAAAAATGCAAAAATGTCAAAATATCAAAAATTAAATTTCAATAACTGAATACATATCATACATGTTTGGATTCGACATTAGATCAGATATCTAAATATCATAAAGTTATTTGAAAATCAGTAAAAATTAAATAAAAATAGAGTATTTTCCAAAATTTCACGATTTTTCGACTTTTTTCAATTTTCAGTTCGTTATTTGACCTATTACGGATATTTCAAAGTCTAAACGGACTGTTTCATACACAAGACTACTAAAAGGTATCTTGATAGAGAAAGTTTAAGAAAAATCATTGGAGCAGTTTTCGAGATACAGGCGTTCAAAAACGCTCAAACTCAGAAAATACTTGATTTTCAGCGTGCCATATTTTACTTGCTGTTCATGTTATCTGTAATAATAGGATATCATATGATACTGCAATTATCGGGCAACCTAACGATATCTTAATCGATTTAATCCGTTGATATCGGACTGAGAATTCATGTTTTTCCCAAAAGCATTAATTTTTTGCGTTTTTTTCAAAATATCGGCCATTATTTCGACTACTTCCGGTTTATAGATGTTTGTCGAAATAGCTTTATACGTTAGTTTTGAACTATAACTTCATGTTCCAGGAGTTTCAGAAACATCGATTCGGCCGTAAAACGAAACTCGAGCTCACAAAATGGGCAGGAAATTCGATTAAAATCGAAAAATAAAGGGTGATAACTCGGAATAGCCACAGGGCTCTGTAATGATATATTACATTATCTGATCACATATAATGCCCCTGAGAAATCTCATGTTCAAAAGTGCCAAAAATGAAATAAATTTAAAATATCTTAAATTAAATTTTAATAATTACATACATATTATACATTGTTAGAATCGTAATTAGGTCAGCTATCTGAATATACAACCTTTTTTTTTAAAATCTCTTAAAAAAAAAAAAAAAGTAGAGCATTTTCCCAAATTTCACGATTTTTCGACTTTTTTCGATTTTTAGTCCCTTATTTATCTGTTTCCAATTGTATAAAAGTCTTAATGGATGAATCCATGCTAAAGACTAACGGAAGGACCATCGATAGATAAAGTTTAAGAAAAATCGCTGGAGCAGTTTTCGAGATACAGGCGTTCAAAAACGCTCCAAATCAGAAAATACTTGATTTTCAGCGTGCCATATTTTACTTGCTGTTTATGGTATCTGTAAGAATTGGATATCATATGATACTGCAATTCTCGGGCAACCAAACAATATCTTAATCGTTCTAATCCGTTGATATCGGACTGAGAATTCATGTTTTTCCCAAAAGCATTCATTTTTTGCGTTTTTTCAAAATATCTGCCATTTCTTCGACTACTTCCTGTTTATAGAAGTTTGTCGAAATAGCTTTATACGTTACTTTTGAACTATAACTCCATGATCCATAAGTTTCAGAAATGTCAATTCGGCCGAAAAACGAAACTCGAGCTCACAAAATGGGCAGAAAATTCGAAAAAAAATCGATAAATAAAGGGTGATAACTCGGAATGAAACTTATATTTCTGGAATCGGATGGTCTTCAGGTATCTAAAAATGTAGGTCAAATTTGAAAATTTTCAAAAATGACAAAAATTGTCTCTTAAATTTTTTTTTCGTTTTTCGAACGCTAGAAGTCAGCGACGAAGTTTCGAAATTTCGATATTTTCAACTGCTATCATCCGAGAAAAGATTTGGTGTTGCCGAAAATGTCATTTGTATGAAAATAAGTACAGAATTGACGAATTTGCGGCCGTTTTTTGATTGTTTGACACCGTACAAAATTCGGCCACTTCCGGTCTGCGCAGAAGTTTAAAATATAGCCCATATGTTGCAAACACACGGTTTAATGTTAGGAAATGAGGTTCTAGATCGGTATCTGGGACAGGCACTAAGAAATAGGCTCCCCCGAAAAAAAAATAATAATAATAAATAATAATAATTTTAGTAATCACAATAGGCTTTCAAAGTCTGAAAGCCTAATAATAATTTTAGTAATCTCAATAGGCTTTCAGACGAAAGTCTGAAAGCCTAATAATAGTAGTAAAAACAATAGTCTTTCAGACGAAAGTCTGAAAGCCTAATAAATAATAATAATTTTAGTAATCACAATAGGCTTTCAGACGAAAGTCTGAAAGCCTAATAATAATATATGCATTTATATCGCGCTAATATTCACTACTGATAGTGCTCTGTATGCTGGTTCTTCAATACTAGTAGCAGATTTGAAAAAGAAAAGTTTTCAATTTAGTTTTGAATATGTTGAGACTTGAAGATGATTTAATATCAATAGGTAACTCATTCCATTTGGTGGCTGCAGCATATTGGAAGGATCGCATCCCATATGTCTTGTAGTAACATTTTGGAACTTTAAAAAGCATCAAATTTTGTGATCGGAGTTGGCGTTTTGGCTTGTAGAGCGTGAGTAGTTCCTGAAGATATATTGGAGAGGTTCCATGAAAACACATGTATGCAGTAGTCAAAATTTTGAAATTTATTCGGGCGGATACTGGTAGCCAGTGTAGCTCTCTTAATATCCGTGTAATGTGATCAAACTTTTTAGACCTGGTGACAATTCTTGCTGCCGTATTCTGAATATTTTGAAGCCGTTTAAGTTGTTCCTGATTTGAATTTGCCAAAAGTCCATTGCAATAGTCTAGTGATAAGACAAGAGCACTTGTCAGCTTTTTGGTTGCGTCGGCGGTTAAACATTCACGTAGTTTACTGATGTTGCAGAGCTGATAGCATGTAGTTTTACAGATGTTTGATACTTGTTCGTTAAGTTTCAGATGTCTGTCAATGTATACACCAAGATTTTTCACTTATCTGTGGGCTGGATGGTGCTAGTGCCGATCGTGATGGTTTGATTTGACAAATTAACTTCTGTAATTTACTCTTGGACCCGATCAACATAAACTCGGTTTTGCTGTCGTTCCGAAGATTTTGGGTCATCCATTTCTTTATTTCCTCACAGCAATGTTCCATTTGATAAAGGGAGTCTCTGGTATCCTATACTGCGCATGACAAGTACAGTTGGTTGTCATATGCATATTGGTGCTGATTGACACCATGTTTGGCAGTAATTTTGCCAAGAGGTTTGGTGTAGAGTGTGAATAGCACAGGACCAAGGACGTATCCTTGAGGCACTCCTTGGTTCAGTACAGATGGCTCCGACAGCTGACCACAGATGGTGACTTGCTGTGTCCTGTTTTTAAATAGGATTCTAACCACTCGAGAGCATGTTCTTGTATGCCGATATCTGATTTCAGACGGAGAAGCAGCTTTTCGTGGTTGATGGTGTCAAAGTCTAGCAGGACCAATGATGATATCTGTCCACTGTCACGGCTTATTAGAAGGTCATTTATTACTTTGGTGAGAGCTGTTTCTGTACTATAGCTCTTGCGATATTCCGACTGGTGTTTATCTTGCAGACTGTTGACCTCTAGATGTTCAAAAAGTCGTACTCCAGCAGATTTTTGTAGCACCTTAGACAAAAATGGTAGATTCGATACAGGTCGATAATTACTTTGTTGATTTTTGTCCAAGTTTGGCTTCTTTAATAAAGGTCGAACAAGAGCTGCTTTGAAACTTCTTGGCACAGTGACGGATTTAATAGACATGTTGATGATATTTGTAATCAGGATGATAAGGCAATCTAGAACATCAATTAGAAGATAAGTTGGGATCGGGTCTAGTTCACACCTGTGAGCAGGAAGTCTAGATTTAATTTGACGAACCTCTTCAGTTTTGAATGGATTAAATGAAATTACAGGTGATTTGGAAAACGGTGTGTTGTAAGTTAGCAGAGAGTTAGTATTTTGATCAATTGAAGACTGAAGTTTCTCATGTATCGTTTATATTTTATTTTGGAAAAATGACGCGAAATCGTTTGCAGTTTCTTCAGATGTTTTTCCCTCGGGTAGTAATACTTCGTTTGTCTCATTGCATAATTTAGATGTTAAAGAGAACGGCGTTTTAGAGTCTGACTCGCAGTTTTCTATTTTAGAATTAATATAATCCCGTTTGGCACTGCGAATCATCGAATTGACCTTTCGTCTTTGACATACATATATTTGTCGATGGACTTCCAAGCCGGATCTTCTCCATTGTTTCCATTGTTTTCTACGAATCGTTTTTTCCTGTTTAATGTCGCCATTATACCAAGGTGACTGTGCTTTAACCAATATCCTCTTGCTTCTTAATGGCGCATGCTTGTTTAAGATGCCTGTTAAGGTCGAGTTGTATATGTCTACGTACTCGTCTACTGTTTCGGGCATTTGAGTTAATAGCAATGCGTTTGTGATGTCGTCACTGAATTGATTACTGTTTATTTAAGAGATATTCCGCGAATCTCTTTTTACAAATTGCCTTTTCGGTTTAGGAATATTCAGGGATGCAAATATGGGAGAGTGGTCTGAAATCTGTAAATCCGTTACAGTCAAGTCTCTGAAAATAGTTACAGTCAAGTCTCTGACAATACGTTGCTATATTTTAGTTGAAATAAGGCAAACACTTTTAAGTAAATTCTTAACTTAATCTGAGAATGTTTTGTGGAACAGGGACATGGTGTTATTATGACTTTGATCCCATAAAGTTTATGTTATTAAAGAGGTTCTGTCTCACTATAACCTCAGAATGCCTCTTTCGGCATTTTTGTCCAAACGAGGTAAAAAAAATGCCTCGTTGTCTGCAGTTCCAAAACGAGGTTTTTTAAATTGCCCTTTTTTGGTAAAAATGCCTCGTTTACTAAACGTGTTTTTTTTTTCAAGATAGTTTTTTGCGCTATTTGCTATCAGCGAATTTATAGAAATTAAAATTTATGTTATTTAATACGAAAATAAACAAGTCCAAACTATGAGTGCGAGTATCGATTCATTATGTCAATCAATGCCTTGATGATCAATATTTCCAGCTAAAGCTAACCAGTTGTTTTTGTCGATCCTTTGGGTCAAGATAACTTTGATTCTAACTGATAGGCAGTGGTGAACTTTGCATAATTTCACTACCAGGTACCCGAAAACCTGACTGAGTTTGATCGTAAACATTATAGTTAATCTGTTTGATTGCTCGATACTTTGAAAATGATAATGTGCAATTAATTAATATTTGCCATCTATTTATTTTTTGCTTGTTCAAATGGCTCTGGATTCCTCTCTCTCTCTCTCTATTTTTATTTCGATTTACGTATTCATATTTTCCATCTATTTATTTTTGGCTTGTTCAAATTGCTCTGGATTCCTCTCTCTCTCTCTTTTCATTTCGATTTACGTGTTCATGTGAACGTATATTGTTATCACTCTTGGTTACTTATAATATCTGCATGTATCGGACTGTAACTTCACGAATTATAGCCCCTGATTGTACAAAAAAGTCACGATTTGAGCTAGCTGAGTAATGTGGACCCTCTGTAAATCACAATTTTTTCCGATTTAAAAAAGCGTTTAAATAAAGATTGTTAGTGTAATAGTATGGAATATCAAGATTGTGAACCGTCTAGAAATGACAATGCTGATCCGATTTTAATGAAAATTAAAATATATGTTTATATTTAAAAGATCTTGTTTCCTGTCGATATTCGCCCACATCCGATCATAATTTCCTGGATTGTTGACCTTGATTGTACGAAAAATCATGCCTTTAGAGATCACAATTCTTTATCCTATTTTAAAAACCATTTACATTTATCGCCGTTACACCCTAACCCTAACCCTAGGGGGGACACTCTACAGGTCAAAACTTTTATCCAATTTTGACATTATTTGATATTGGCATGTATTGGACGATAACTTGATGAAACTTGAAATATTTGTTTAAAACCCGAACATCTAGGTTCCTTACGATATTCCACAATATCGGGCCGTAATTTCCTACACAATATGGTCCCTGATGGAATAAAAAAAATCATGTTTTAAGCTTGTTGTACCTGTGATGGTCACAATTTATAAAACCGTTTGAATAATTCTGGTACACTATAATGATGGTTGAGTTCGAATTTCGGAACAATTGGACCAAAACTGTATGCAAATAGTGTTAGATTATGTAATATCAAGGTTGTGGCCCCTCTAGACTCTAGCGGTTAAATTTTGCTCCTATTTTGAGGAAACATTAATAATAATAACTAGATATGCTACTGTCTCAAGCAGATATGCAAGCTTTCTTGTTCACCGACGTGTCATTAATTCTATCGAGTATCTTAAAACAAAAAATAAGAAGAAAAAATATAAACCAAAATTGTCCAATAACTCACGAAGTCTAAATATAGTTAGAAACATTGCAAACGGGCAAAAACAAATATGAAAACTAAAGAGAAATAACTGAAACTTGTATTGCGGTAATCTAAATAACTTCCCGTTGCCACGAATTTCAGAAAAATGAATCGAGACATATCAAAAATTAAACAGAAGTAATATTTTTTGAATCAGACTGACCCCAGCTGTTTGAATATCTAGGTTAAATTTGTACAGTTTAAATATTTAGGTTAAATTTGTACAGTTTAAATATTTAGGTTAAATTTGTACAGTTTAAATATTTAGGTTAAATTTGTACAGTTTAAATATTTAGGTTAAATCTGTACATTTTGAAAATTAAAGATATAAGGTCAAAGGCGAAATTTTAAATTTTTAAATTTTCAAACACCAAATATTTGACCTTGATCACAGGGTATCCTGAAGTGTATTAATTTCAGAAATAAGAGACGCATTGAACATATTACGGTCTAATTCAATTCCAAATAGATTCCATCAGTTGACCGAAATAAAAATGCTGTTCTGGACGTTTTTAGGCATTCCTTCAAGAATACAGAAAAAGTAACTCCCATGTCTGTTAGTAAAATATCGCAAAAATTTTCATGTTTCAAGATGATGACACGTTAAGGACCTAAGTCCGTAACTCAAAATCCTCCAAAATCGTCGACACCGAAAACACGAATGGTTGCTAATGCTACCAGCAGCTATTTTTATCTCCTATGTTATGCCGGAATCTATGTGAGTCTTCAAATTACGCATTATTTCAATATTTGTGCTACGCAAAAAGTTAAGTCCATGGGGGCAGCTATTTTTGAACAGACGTTGTCCGGACCATTCGCGTGAAAACAATGTAACCGAAGGTCGCCCAGATGGTTGGCCACTCTTTGAATGCGAATAGTGTAAAAATTATGTAATATTAAGTTTGTGGCCCCTAGACTAGAGGTTACAATTTTGATCCGATTTTGATGAAACTTTATACATGTGTTTATATCTGAAAGATCCAAGTTTCTTTTTATTTGCACAAGAACATTGTGTTAAATAATTGCATTTTAGCTTGTGGACCGTCTGGAAGTCACAATGTTTATCCAATTATAAAATCCATTTCAAGATATCACCGTTGCACCCTAAGGGTTGTTGAGTTCGCAATATTGTAAAGGTGTGTAATACCAAGTTTTGGGATCTTCTAAAGGTCACAATTTTAATTTTATTTTGTCGAAATGGAACACATATGTTTATATTCCTCTCAATATTCGTGAATATCGGAAAGTAACTTCATTGATTATGGACCCTGATTGCATGAAACAAATAATGTTTTTAGCTTGCGAACCCTCCAGAAGACACTATTTTTTTTTTATCAAATTTAAAAGACGTTTAAATATAACATCGTTACACCACAATGACCATTGAGTTCAATTTTTTTTATTAAATCGGACCATATAACAAAATGGCCGCTCCTCGTACGCATATCTATATTTAAATCCCAAAGATATGGGTACCTTTCGAAATATGCGCATATTAGAACGTAACGTTCAGGATTATTTGCTCTGATTGTTTACAAAATCCCATTTTTAGCCTATTTTAAAAAAGCTTTCAAACATATCACGGTAACACCCTAATGACTTTTAATTTCGTGGAAATTAGAATATAGTTGCTGGACAAAATCGCTGCTCCTTGTACGCAAATAGTTTAAAAGTATATCAAAGTTTTGGACTGTTTAGAGGTCACAATAATTTTTCCTATTAAAATTAAAATATATGTTTATATCCCAAAGATCTGGGTTCCTTTAGATATTTGCACATACCATACTGTAATTTCTTGGATTATGGCCTCTGATTGTGGACGTTTATTGTCGTTGTCCCTGTCCGTCTGTCCTTGACATTCTTTAGGTTTATTTCATAAATATCTCGGTTCCTCTCGATACTTGCATGTATTGGATCGAAAAGCCCGTTCATAACCCACAGATCTTTGATCCTTTTGATATTCCCGCATATCGGATCCTAACTTCCTGAATTATGGCCTTATTTGTACTGAGAACGTGTATCCGTTTGTTAAATAATTAATTAGATGACGTTAGGTAGTTTGGGTGTAGCTCAGTAGTAAGCGGATCTTTAACGTTCTCACAGTATATTCTGGATATTATGGGGGATCTAAAAAATAATACAAAGTTCCAAATAAATTATATACTCTGATGAAAGTTTACACGTTTATTGAAGACTGGTGCAGTAAGAATGATTATATAATGAACACAAAATATTAAAACAATATGCATGAATAATAAATGATAAGAGAAGTTAATATAATACGGATCAGAATACAATATACATCATAATTACAATTCGAAATATATTTAATGTTTTTAGCAAAAGAACATATATATAGCTTTGCCTTACGTCTGGCATTGTTCGAATATTATTAATATAAATTGTATGCGACGTTTGATATTAAACGTATGTGCATAACTATGTATGGGATTGCATATGCGTAATATAAGATAGTAACGTTTTATTATTAAAATAACAAAGGAATAATATAACATACAAATTATTACAAATACGAAATATTAACTCACCTAAAAATAATACAAAGTTCCAAATAAATTATATACTCTGATGAAGGTTTACACGTTTATTGAAGACTGGTGCAGTAAGAATACTGACCGTATGTCTTCTACCGTATATATAGCAAACCTTGTCATCCATCATAAGTTCATTTGGAATAAAATTATTTATGTCAAGGGGATTATAGATAGATGTACGTAGATTGACCTTAACATTTCTTAGGTATTATTTCATAGATTGTGTAACATAAGTAATATACGTATATTATATTATGTAAATAATGTGGCTACTGAACTATGGCCACGTTGTAAGATAATAATAAAGATGAGAGATATTTGTAACTGTCATATTAAATTTAAAACAATTAATCTAAATAACAGAATTATCTATGCTATATCAATACCCACCACCCCGACAAGCTTTCGTCCGCGAAAGCGAAAGTATTCAAAACTGAGGTTAAATATACCGTAACCATATTTAAAGATTAAGATAAAAATGTATACAAAATAATGGGTGTATTATGAAGATAAATATAAATTTAATTACAATAAATATAGTCACATATTAAGATAAACTTAATTACAATTAAGGTAACAACTAAACATAATATGATGTAAGCGAATAGAATCAAGATATCATAGGTATATTTTTAACAGAGTAAGATATAATGTCTACAATATCATGATCTTACTGTTAGGATAAAGATAAACGTAATTACAATAATTAAACATATCATAGGTCAAAAAGAACAAGCACTATCAAAGACAAATTTACTATTGAAGTACTTCATAGAGGCCATGATGAGCTATTAAAATATTTATTGCAAATGGTTCAGCCAAAATAGATCGAACTCTCCTGGCAGCAAAAGGTGAAATAGAGATTGAGTTCGGGACTGTCAAGGATTGATTTGTGAATTTGTTTGCTATTTTAAAATTTGGCAAAGAAATTTGAAGTTTTGGCATGAAATAGTTTTGCATAAATAAGGTCGGTACACAAGTGGGTTTTGTAATATCCCAGTAAGATGGACATAGTGAAAGTGAAACAATGGGAACCAATTCACACATAGAACCAGTAGTTAACTCTAAAATAATAAGAGTATGCGAATGGGTAGTTTTAAATAACCTAAACAATATAATCGACAAGAAAATAATACAAAATGCACCTAATATTAGTGGTGTATAATCAAAAACTAAGGGTAAAAGATTAATATTTGCCGTTGGTGCTGGCGTTGGAAATGTATACTCGAACGATGGGAGTGGATTGGAGCTAACACGGGAGGTTGTTTGAAGCAGTAATATTGTTGTCGCCAATTGTCGTATTCTACGAAACATCCAAATAAAAGCAAGGATAGCAAGTGTAGATAATCCAAGACTGGTAAACATTAAAATTGAGTTAAAATTCCAAAATGACGATTTAATATTAATCTGACCATCGAGAAGTGATTCGGTGAGACTCTGTAAAATTACTTGATCGTTTTTAACACTATTAGCCATACGACTTAAACTAAGGTGGTCCTTCTGATCACGAGCAACAATTTTACTAAAATTATTAGAATACAAATGAAAATGTGGAATTTTTACCGTTATAGGTTTGCTAAAAAGTGAAAGAGCTGAAATATTATTTACGTATGTATCATCAAAGAAATGCTGTATAAGAGCAAGGTTAATTGAATGTAAAAAGGTTGCGTTGTCTCTAGTACTGTGCTTACAAGAACCTAAGTAACCGGGATAAGAAAATTGCGAAGTACTTAACAGACACAAGCAGGGAATATTGACAACACAAAATGTACAACCTGGTAAAATCTGTTTTCTGGTAGGACACGTTAAAATAAGTTTTGGGGTGTTATACACTAATACATTTGTTTGAGATAGCTCGATTAGCTTAGCATTTTGTTTCTCCAGTAAAAATCTAAAATTACAATACTGCTTCACAGCTTTCTTCTGATTGTTAAAAAGTGCTAACTCACATGAGGGACTAGACATTGATTCCAATGGAACTTTAATCGGACAATGCAATACATTTGTACCATAACACTGTGAAAGAAAATTAGTATCAAATTTGGAATAATACCCATTAGATGATGAAACAGAAAAGTAAGTAGCAAGATCCAGGATTTGTGTAGCATGTTCCGCGGATTCATTTAAAGGCAAGGGAAGAGAAATAAATTTATAAAGCCTAAATGAGGTTTGTATGGAGGAAATCGGAAATTTAATAGTTAGATAAAGTTTATTGTTCGGCCTCCTGGCGAAAAAATTTTTTCCATGTTGATAAAAAAATGCAGGATCAGTTTGAAGCACATGAGAGCCTGTGTATTTCCTGTTTAGTATATGTTGAATATGATTAATAGTTTGAGAAAAGAATTTAGAAGCAATAGTTAATGGCGATAATTGACCTTGAACAAGACTAAAAATACCCACTTTAAATTCCTCGAGTGTATGCTCAATAATTGTTGCCTGTTGGATTTGGTCCATCATAAGTGCTGAAAGTGAGACGTAAGCTTGTTTTAAATTATCATATGAAGTTGTAATTGCTGCTGCTGCTTCTTGTATTTCTTTATGGTTCAGTCTTATACCCCCCATTGCATTTGAAAATCGTGAATTCACATGGGACATATACGATGACATAGTGTGATCATGATGCATGAGTGTGTTTGCCATGGCAATATTACGTGTTATTAAAGCATTGATATGCTTCGCCAATATATTAACATCATCCATTGTTGCTGTGCCAAATAAAGTTTTAGAAAGTTGCCCAATAAATCCTAAAAGGGCTCTTTTCGATCTGGAAGTTGACTTCTCTTCGGATAATGGTAGAAGGCTGTTGATCTGGCTGATTGTTTGGTTCATCATAGTGGCACTTCTTGTCTTAAGAACCGTCAACTGATTTAACATAACTTCTATCATTTGACAATGAATGTTAGTATTATTGATAGGACAAGTCGAAATAGGGTCGATATGCAAATAAGTAGGTATACTTATCTCATACGTATGTAGCCAATATTCATTCGCAAAATGAACAGTAGCCATTGGTTCAAATATTACTCCATAATTAATCCGTTGAATAACCTCTCCCTTGGACGAAACTGCAGCAAATAAGTTGAATATCGTGAACCATTGTATAAACAATTTTATACATTTAAAGAAACTTCCGTTGACTGAAAAAGATAGTGAGATGATAAGTCTGGGGTGAAGAAAAAGTAGGATCCATACTAAGACTTCTAGCACTTTAATATACGTAGGTATAGGAGAGAGACTCATCATCCCAGTCAAAATTTCATTGTCCGAAAACCGAACTATATGTATATTCCCTACGCTTTTTGATTAAAAAATGTTCTTGTTTTGTTCCGACTGCGCGATCCATCATGATTAAAGTTTTTGTCAAAATGTTACCTATAAATTTAATCTATGTTTTCTGAAGGTTCCCACGTTTTTGATCGATCACTCCATCGAATCTGATATTGTAATATACCATTATAGTTTCGTCGGCGCAAGATCTTGTCAAAGTTATATGTAACATCCTTAACTGGTACTATTTCGTCACACACATCTGGTGCCACTATGCCTGGGTCGACTATGTCTGGGACGACATTCTTGTTGGTATAATATGACAAGTCCGCATTGGTATTAACGTCGTTTGGTATTTCCACGAAACTAGGGGGAGTATTTTGGTTGGTTGAGGTTTCATCCGTTTTGTTGATTTGACCTTGAGACGCATCGCGATAAGGTTGTGCATTACCAAGGGTATTGTCTTGTCTAAGATTATATCTTTTAAGTCGATTATGATTGACTAATGATGACAACCTTTTAAATTTCTGTGGGTCTGTTAATTGATAAGTGTGATTAGGTCCAATACCTGTTATCTCGTAAGGTCCCTGGTGTTTAATAGTAAGTTTGGAAGCTTTACCTATTGGTACGGCAGGATTATAGAGTAGTACCATATCACCAACTAGGAAATCGGCATCCATTGCAGTTTTATCATACCTGGCTTTAGATAATTCTTGACTTTTTGTCATATTGGCTTTAGCTATTTCGCTCGTAATCTTTAAATGTTCCAATAAATCATTCACATACGCCTTGAGGTCTTTATTTAGTGACTCTTTCGGTGTGATAGTTATATCGTAAGGTCGAGTCATTTCTCGCCCAAAGAGTAGATAATGAGGAGAATATCTAGAAGACTGACAAGGAGAAGCTCGTAAGGCCATAAGAACATATGGAATGAAGGTATCCGAATTATCCTGTTCCTTTTTTATGTATGCTCTCAAAAACTGTGCAATATCTTTATTCTTACGCTCCCATTTGTTTGGGGGTGATAAGCGGAGGTAAAATTGTGCTTGACATCAAATATCTGACATATAGCATCAACAAGTTTGGATGTAAATTGTCTGCCTCTGTCAGTGACGAGCTTCGCTGGCGCACCATACCTTGTGAACACTTATTTAACCAATAAGTTTGCGACTTCCGTAGCATCCTGGGTCTTCATGGGTAAGCCTTCTGTCCAGCGAGTAAAAGCGTCCACAGCCAATAAAACATACTTGTTTCCATTTTGGGTTTGTGGTAGTGGTCCTAATATATCAACATGGATTCTTTGAAATGTTCCTTCTATGGGTATAGGGACCATTGGAGCGACTTTTGTCTTGTGGATCTTGCATCGTTGACATATGTCACAAGATTTTATGTAATCCTCTATTTGTTGATACATACTAGGCCAATAGTACTTCTGCATTAGAGCTTGGCGGGTAGAATCCCTACCTAAGTGGCAGCCTCCTAACTTAGAATCATGGTATGCATATAGTAGATTTTGTCGATCAGGGGTTGGTACAGCTAATTGAGTAAGTGATCGGGGTCGATTAACCTTTGCTCCTCGATGTTTTGGATGGTGAATATGGTATAAAATGCCGTTCATGATATCATATTCTTGGGATCTCCCTACGAGACCATTCAGTTTGGCACCAGTGCAACACTCTGGTATAACTTTGTTTTCTTTATACGCTATAATGCCTTTGAGGTCCGGACATTGTCGTTGTCGCTCGCCTAATTCCGGAGTCTCTAAAGGATCTGCTAATTGAACTGTTGCTACAAATGGCATTTTGTCTGAATAAGAAAATCCAACTTCGAGATACTCACGGGACTGTGGGGAATTGTCTCCATTTTCTTCAAGCGATACAGAAGTGGCAAAACATGCTAGGTCGTCGTCGAGATCAGTAGGCTTGGGTTGTTGTTGTTGGTACTGTCTTCTAGATAAGGCATCCACATTTAAATTACTGGAACCAGGACGATAGTGGATTTCATAATCGTACTTCTGTAGAAACATTGCCCATCTCGCAAGACGTCCGGTTCCGGTGTGTTTACATGATTGGAGGTATACTAATGCTTTATGGTCGGTATATACTTTGAATTTACTAGTAGCCAAAAATATATGGAAAGTTTTAATACCTTCAATCACTCCAAGACATTCCTGCTCAGTTACAGACCATTTTTTTTCATTTGGATGCAGAGATCTTCCTCCATAAGCAATTGGTCTATCCCGATTCTGATCATCAATTTGAGACAAAATATAACCCACAGCTTCTCCACTGGCATCACTTGATAAGATAAAAGGTTTACTAAAGTCTGGATAAGCAAGAATAGGTGCCGTGGTTAATGCTGTCCGAAGGTGATCAAAGGCTCCCTGACAATCATCTGACCAACAAAATTTAGCATCTTTTCGAAGAAGTTTGGTAAGTGGTGACACAATCTTTGAGTAGTTTTTGACAAATTTCCTATAGTAATTTGTCAATCCAAGGAATTGGCGAATTTTTTGTTGGGAAGAGGGTATCGGAAACGTTTGAACTGCTTCCACTTTTGACTGGTCCACTTCAATACCATCCTTAGAAAAAATATGCCCTAAATAGTTTACCTTCTTAGCAGCGAACTTACATTTTGTTGGTTTAAGAGTTAATCTAGCTTCCCTTAATTTAATAAAAAAAAACTCGCTTAGGTGGTGTAGATGTTCATTGAAATCTCTGGAATAAATAATTATATCATCTATATAAATAAGGACATACTTCCAATTCATTTCCCGTAACGCAGCTGCCATTGTAGATTGATAGGCCATAGGGGCGTTTTTAAGCCGAATGGTAGTCTGTTGAACTGGAAAATTCCATCTTGGGTGATAAAAGCAGATTTATGTTTAGTTTCAGGGTCCAGTGGAATCTGCCAAAATCCACTAGCACAATCCAAAACCGAGAACATTTTAGCTTGGGATTGGCCGACAGAATCAATGACGTCGTCAAACCTTGGCAGTGGATAGTAGATTGGTTGGGTAATCGCTTTCAACTTACGATAATCGATCGCAAATCTGTATGTCCCATCCTTCTTCTTCACCATGACAACAGGTGATCGCCAATCAGAGTTACTTGGTTCTATTATCTTAGCATCCACCATTTCTTTAATTAATTTTGTACATTCCTGTCGAATTGGTACAGACTGTCTATAAAACGGCATTCTGACTGGTGGCGCATCGCCTGTTTCAATACGGTGGTGGTGAAGATGAGTCTTGCCTAATTCTGTATAATCTTTAGCAAATATATCTCTATTAGTCTGAAGGAATATTTGTAACTTTTCCTTTTCCTCCGGTAAAAGGTCTGAGTCGGTTAAGTTAAAAGAAATGTCAGGTGTATTATAGGTGTCAGTAGCCGGTGCACACATGTTAACTAGTTGTTTCTTAGCTTTGGGATTATCTGATAATGTGTAAATACAATTTTGCTCAATGGCGCATGCCGTACCCAGTAAGTAGCTTTTAGGTAGAAATATTTCTTTATCAGTTGTATTAATTACCAGCATACGAGATTTCCTATCATTTAATTTTACTATACATTTAGCTCCTACTACGTCACAGGCTTTGCGTAAAATAGGTTCTATAAGATAAACACCATTACTATTAACACGTGATAAACTAATTGGAATTTCGCACTCATGATTAGGTAATATTCTACACGCCTTCTTGGATCTTGCAAACCCACAATTATAATCTAAAAGAGACACCTGTACCAAGCCATCCTTGAAAAAGACCCGTTTAGTTGAAAAATCTATGTTACCTCCATTTTTTTCAATAAAATCTAATCCTAATATTACGGCCTGGTGTAAATGTTGGAATACATGAAATTTATGCTCAAATACAACATTACTTATTCTAACTGGAAGATTAATCGTACCAAGAACAGGATGAGTCTCACCTCCTACACCAACGATATTTAAGAATTCTTTAGCAAGTAAGTCAGTCTTTGAAAAACCACAATTTTCAAGAAATTTAAAGGTGATACATGATATAGCTCCCGTGTCCAAAAGAGATTTAGTTTTTGTGCCCCGAATACTTACTAAAATTGTATTTTTTTCAATGGGAGCAATTAATTGTACAATATTATTAGAATTACGAGTATGCCTGACCTTTGTATGAAAAGAATCAGGCGCAATATCTCATTGTCTAGAGAATTGGTGATTTTGATTAGACATGCATAATTTTGTATGGTGACCTTTGCGGTGACAATTTTGACACGTAACATTGAAGTAAGGACATGAATTTTTAGGAAAACATATTTCTATCTCACCGCAGCCATAACAAGTTCCATATAGACCGGATGCCTGTTGCCTTTGCTGTGGTTGATTGGGTTGTTGGCGTCCACTAATATGAGAATATTGACGTTGACTGAATCCACCATTATTGTACTGCAACCCTTTATTGTATTGGTTGTATGCAGCGCCGGATTGTTTAAACACACTACGTGGTTGATATCTGTGATCTGTGCCTCGTTGATAGTGATTAGATGAATTTCGTTGAAAATTATTAGATGCAGTGTGTTGGTAGTTGTTAGGTACTCTTTCTTGATAATGAAGGGGCTCATGGCTTGGTCCATATGCGTTTGTTTCACTGAACCACTGTTCTGCATATTCCTGGTTCCGGGGAAAAACTGGTGAGGGCATTGTTGAAGAAACAGCCCCGTTTGGTTTCTCGTTGCTTGTATTGTGCTGTTTTAGGGCCGCCACCAGCATATTCTGTAAATCCTGTGTATCAACCATTCGGACACTTGGCGTCAAACACAATTGTTGCTCGGTGGTTTTTGCACACATCCGTAAATTCAATAGAGTTTTGGGGTCTTTATTCCGCACCCACGGTTGAATAGCGGGATTAAGTCCCTTTAATACGTAAGAAATTAGTATATTTTCTTGTATGTTATGTCCCACAATATTTGTCTGTATAGTCATCTACTGATTCATTTTGTCCTTGTGTAACATCTAGCAGTGATGTATCGAACACTTTCGGCCCTGTAAATCTCTCGGTAAGTGAAAGTAAATATGGTTCGACCGAATCGGCATTAAAGTCGACATCAAGTGTGTCGAAATGTAATTTTGCCTTGTCCTCTAGTAAATTTACTAGTGCGAACAGTTGTTCTTTAATACACAGCTTTTTCATTAGGCAATATGCCCGAAATCGTTTGAGCCAAACTGCAAAATTTTGTCCATTTCTTCCGGTAAATTTTTCGGAAAATTCAAGATTACGACTGATCTGCGTTACCTGTTGTTGATTTTCATTCTCGGCCATGTTGTTTGTATTGTTTAAAATATTATTTTCACTGTGTTCTGGTTGGTCCTCTGGAATTTCGTCAATTTCGTTTATTGTTATGACTCCTTTGTTGCTTCGTAACTCGTAGGGAAAGATTGTTGGTGATGCAGTGTTTGTTGTAGTTTTTGAAGAGGAACCATTCATGGTCTTGACATCGTCCACCAACTGAGAACGTGTATCCGTTTGTTAAATAATTAATTAAATGACGTTAGGTAGTTTGGGGTGTAGCTCAGTAGTAAGCGGATATTTAACGTTCTCACAGTATATTCTGGATATTATGGGGGATCTAAAAATAATACAAAGTTCCAAATAAATTATATACTCTGATGAAATTATTTATGTCAAGGGGATTATAGATAGATGTACGTAGATTGACCTTAACATTTCTTAGGTATTATTTCATAAATTGTGTAACATAAGTAATATACGTATATTATATTATGTAAATAATGTGGCTACTGAACTATGGCCACGTTGTAAGATAATAATAAAGATGAGAGATATTTGTAACTGTCATATTAAATTTAAAACAATTAATCTAAATAACAGAATTATCTATGCTATATCAGTACCAACAATCGCGTGTTTTTTTTATTCAATTTAAAAAAGCGTTTATATATATTACCGTTACACCTCAATGATGGTTGAGTTCGTGAAAATAGGACCAAAACTGCCAAACAAAAGTTTGTTGACCCTTTAGAGATTTTGATCCGATTTTGATGAAAATTGAAATGTAAGATTGTGATCCAAAGATCTTACGCATATCGGACTGTAACTTTGTGGATTATGGCCCCTGATAGTACGAAAAATCACGATTTTACGCAAAATCTAATACCAATGTTGTGGAATCTTAAAAAAAAACCGTTTGAATATATCTCCATAACACCATAGTAAAGGTTGGGTTCGAATTTCGTGAAAATTTGACCGTTGGAAAAAATGGCCGCTGCTTGTATGCGCATAGTTTAATAATATGGTACATTAAGCTTGTGGACCCTGTAGAGGTCACAATTTTAATCCGACTTTGATGAACTTGAAATTTTAAAAACCGTAAGAATATATCGCCGTTACACCTTAATAGAGGTTAATTTCGTGAAGTCGGACCAAAATTGCCGAACAATATGGCTGCCGCTTGTACACCAATCGTGTGAAAAATATATGGTATATCATGGTCGTGGACTCTTTAGATGTCACAATTTGAAATTTGAAATGCATGTTCACAACCCAAAGATCTTGGTTCCTTTCGATATTTTTGCATATCGGATCGTAACTTCCTGATTTATGACCCCTTAATGTACGCGAAATCGCATACTTTAACTTGTGGTCCCTCTGGAGGTCACAATTATCATCCGATTAAAAAAAACCAAAAAAAAACCGTTTGATTATATTACCGTTACACCGTAATGAGGGTAGAGTTCGAATTTCGTGAAAATCGGACCAAAACTGTCGGACAAAATGGCCGTCGCTTGTACGCGAATAGTGTAAAAATATGGTATATCAAGGTTGTGGACCCTATAGAGGTCACAATTTTAATCCGAATTTGATGTAACTTGAAATGCTTGTTTATAACCTAAAGAACTTGGTTCCACCCCATGTTTGCACATGTCGATTTGTAACTTCATGAATTATGGCCCTTGATTGTAGGAAAAATCACTTTCTTATGTGGGCATATCCTGCCTGGCAGCCGCTGGTTTCAGCTTGTGTTCCCTCCAGATCCGCGTTTCTCAACCTGTGGCGAATACAGGACAGTGTTTGAGAGTGCTTATCTAATGTCATTTCGGATATTCAGTCTGTTCCAGTATTTGATTTTTATCAAAACCAGCGATGAAAAACCAGCGATTTACAAAGGTATGTCGTTGTAATGAACGGCCTTGAAATGCAGCTTCACCTCTCATAAGACTCCATAACCTTTATATGACCATTTTTGAAGTTAATGGGTGTGAGGTTATTCACCCCCTGGACGCGAGCTATTCCCCCGTTAGGGGTGAATTTACCCCAGGATGAGAAACGCGGCTCTAGATGTCAAAATGTTGATCTGATTTTGAAAAATATACCGTAATTTCGAGCTCTGTAACAAGAGGACTGAAACTACCCACTAAAATGGCCGCTCCCTGTACGTAATAGTGTAAAAGTATGCAATATCTAGGTATGTACCATCACAATTTTTATCAGATTTGGACGAAACTTAAAATATATTATTATATCCCAAAGATCCACGTTCCTGTCTATATTAGCGCATATTGGACCGTAACTTCATGTTCCCTGATTGTACGAAAAATCACGATTTTGGCTTGTGACAATTTTTATTCGATTTTAAAAAACGTTTAAATATATCACTGTTACACCATAATGATGCGTTGAGGTCGAATTTAATAGAAACTTCTTGACAACATGGCCGCTCCCTGTAAGCAAAATATGTATACACATAGGTTGTGCACCCTCTAGGAACACAATATTTATCCAATTTCAATGAAACTTAAAATATATGTTTATATCCCAAAGATCTGGATTATTTTCGATATTAGTGCGTATCGGACCCTCACTTCCTAGATTATGGCCCATGATTTATGCAAAATCGCGTTTTGTAACTTATGGTCCCTCTAGAGGTGAAACTGCATATCAAAGGAGCCTCTCAACTTATGTAAATAGTGTAAAAGTGGACTATCTAGAAGTCACAATTTTGATCCAATTTTGATGAAACTTGAAATATGTTTATACGCAAACCATTGTGCTTCATTTCAAAATAATTCGTACATATCGGATAGTAATTCCCTGGATTATGGCCCTCGGTTGTACTAAAAGTCGTGTCTTAAGCTTGTTGACACTTTAGAGATCACAATATTTATATTTTTCTAAAAAAACATTTAAATTGATAACCGTTACGTTACAACCTAATGATGGTTGGTTTTGAGTTCTGATGAAACTTTAAATATAATATTAATATCCCAAAGATCTGGATACCTTTCGATATTCGCTCATATTGTAGTGTAGCTTCCTCGGTTATGGCCCCTGTTTATATGAAAAATCCCGTTTTCAGCTTGTGGTCCCTCAAGAAGTCACATCCTGTAGCCGATTTTAAACACCGTTCACATCACCCGATGGACAAAATGTACGCTTTTTTTAGTGTAAATGTAATATCAAGGTTCTGGACCCTCTATAGGTCAGAAGTTTTATCCGATTCGGATTAAACGTAAAATATATGTTTATATCTCAAAAGATATCGATTATTGTCGATATTTGCACCTTTTGGTCAGTAACTTCCTTGATTATGTCCCCTGATTGTATGACAAAATCACATTCTTGTAGAACCTCCGATTGTTAATTTTCCATTTATTAGTAGTAACATTGCAATATCACCAGCTTATGGGGTGTTTGTGTCTCAGCTAATTCTGATTTTTATTAAGTAGATCGAGGCACTTGTCATCTAAGCTTCAACTACAGGGATACTTTCGAACTTAAATTATTAAAACCATTAAAAAGTTTTATTGCCGTCATATTGACTTGATTGGTAAATATAACATGTCTCTATCGACTATTATTCTAGACATATTTAATTGACGCGTATACTATCTCCCTGATAATTTATGTCTACTACATCGTTAACACTTTTCATACGTGTATTTTGCATACCGATAGTTCATTGGCCAATCACGCTATTTTACCGAGATTTCGCCTAATAGTTTGGATGTAACTATGGCGAGTGTGGGACACCAGACAGGGTAACCTTACTATTCCGGACACCTGTTACCACTTATTTGTCGTGTATTTTGTACACGATGAACACTTCATATGCTGATTACACTATTTTGCTTATACCGTTTTTTTGTGTAATGGTTTTGATTGTTCGAACTTGGTTTTATTTTATTTTTATTATCACAATATAACAATGTTACACCATAATGATGATTGAGTTCAAAGTTGGACCGAAACTGCCTGATGAAACGGGTGCTATTTGTACGCAAATAGTGTAAAAATATGTAATACAGAGTTTGTGGTTGCTGTCGAGGGCACAATTGTAATCAGGTTTTGATTAAGCTCAAAGTATATGTTTATATCCTAAAAATGTTAGTTCCTTTCGATATCAATGCATATTGGATCTTAACTACCTGAATTGTGGCTTTGGTTGTGCCAAAATCACGTGTTTAGCTTGTTAACCCTCAGGAAGTCACTATTTTCACCCGATTTTAAAAACCGATTAAATATATCACTGTAATGATCGGTGACAAAATGGCCACTCATTGTACGCAGATAGGGTTTAGTGTACTTTATAACATACTAAAAGTTGCGACTTTATTGTCAAGTCAAAATATTTATGGTAAACTCTATAAATAGGACTAACTTGATTTTATTTCATTGTTAAACTTTAAATTGATGCCCAACTCCAAATATATATGGCATGTAAACTTAGACTTGATGCTAAACTCCAAATTTATACATATGCTCAACTGTAAACCCTATGACGTTCTTCTTTTATAGATGACAAACTAAATATATATGCGGAACTTTCTAAATACATGCTAAGTTAGACTCGAATTACCGATCTTAGAAGTTTACTATGTCTACGTCTTGTTTTTTAAGCTGACGAGTCGTTTCGTCATGAAACAACAACCGAAACGTTATAACAATGTCGCGTGTGAGACTGATAAGTTCAAATGATTCGTCGGCATTTATTATAGCTACAGAAGAACTAATTACAGAAATTCTCAGATTTTGTCTCTTCCGAGTATTTCTAACCCATTTTTAATAGCGCGCTAACGGCCCCCTACAGGACTCGTGGAGAACAGAGTTTAATGGCGGAAAATGTGTTTTTTAGTGCCGATCCGAATCTTGATCTCAACCAATGACGTATATGTAATATAAGGCTCTTGACCCTGGTTTTCAAAATATTAACTAAGCACTACAATCAATCTAATGTTATCAAATCAAATATTGTTTAGAAAAAAGAAAATCAAATTACTAAAATTTGTATTTTTGTCTTAGTTAAAATTCCCTAAAACCTAACAACATTAACGTCTTCTATGGTCGGAGTTTAATATTGCCAACGCATATTATTGAGTCTGTTTTAACTTTGGGTTAGGATTATACTACGGTCATGTTAGACTCAATGTTGAAATGAAATTAAATTGGTTCAACGTCCTACCGTTCTGCTCCTAAACGGGGCTAATGAAGACGGGCATGTGCTTGGGGTGAAATTTTGCGCGAGGACAATGGCGCTAGTGCCTACTCTTATATCGACTTCCAACTGCCAATAGATCTTTTTAAGTGCACGCCAATGTGTACATGGGACCTCGGTTTTTTTAACCATCCGAACAACTTGTCAGGTGTCCTTTGTCAGGCCACCTCTTCTGCATCACTGACAAGGGAAACCACGCCTCGCCGGAAAAACTGGATGAACTTTCTCAGCCAATGCAGGGATCTAACACCCGTCCTCGGGGCTAGCGAGCCAGCGTCTTACCCACTTAGCCAATTTGGACCCAATAACCGTAGGGGATCACGTGGATAAGTGGCCGAGAAAGTTCATCCAGAGAGAGAAAAAGGGGTTTAACGTCCACTCGACACCACAAACTAGGTCATTTTGGGACTAACCATTATGATACACCCCGCACATGCTTACCACCCCTAAATTCATCCAGATTATCCGCTGTGGTGATGAAGGATGGGGGGCCTGACAAGGTCAGTTGTCTAGTCGTTCGGATGGGAAATGAAATGAAATGAAATGGGGTTTAACGTCCTACTGTTATGCACTTAACCTGAGGTAATTGAAGACGGGACAAAAAACGAGGTCTCGTGTACACATTGGCGTGCACGTAAAAGATTCATTGGCAGTTTGAATTCGATATAAGAGTAGGTCGTAGCGCCGCACACTGTATGGCGTATGCCCATCTTCATTAGCCCAGTTTAGGAGCAGAACAGTAGGACGTTAAACCATTTTATTTCATTTCATTTCATCCCTCATCGTGGGGGGTGGGATGGCCTTGTGGTCTATAGTGCCGCGCTTCGACCTCTAGCTAGCCGGCCACCTCTGGCTTGCGGCTGTGGTTTCGAGCCCTGGTATGAGCGTATGTGGCATGGCGATGGGGCGCCTTCTCAACCTCATCATTTCTATATGACGTCAAGGCCTAACAAGTTTGGGGCGAAACGACTACTCGACTCGAATAACAAGACGTAGACAAAGTAAACTTCTAAGACCGGTAAACCGAGTCCAATTTGGTATGTATTTAGAAAGTTCCGCATATATATTTAGTTTGTCATCTATAAAAGAAGAACGGCATATAGTTGGAGCTGATGATATAAATCTAGAGTTTAGCATCAAGTCTTAAGTTTACATGTCATATATTTGGAGTTGACATTAAAGTCGCAATCGGCGCCCCACAGAAACGTCTAAAATTGATCTATGAAACTATCAGCTCAAATTATTTGATGATCTCGGTGTCTTTTCCTAGGTTTTAGTGGAAAAGGAACACTTTAAAATGATGTCAAAAATGGCTGCCAACACCTCCAAATTATTGACTCAAATTTGATGATCTTGGTGTCAATTCCCAGGTTGCGGGGGGGGGGAACAAGGAACACATTAGGAGAACTGTGGATATCACTAAGCTGTTGAATGATTATGAAATCGAATTCATGACCTTTAGCTGTCCACTATCATGTGTCATCCCCCTCCTAAATATCGACCTTTTGATTGATGTTTAAATTGTGACAGATTTGCTGAACTTGCTTCTTTATTACTCCAGAACAGACAATGCGATCATCTTCTTCCGTTCAAACAAGTAGACAATAGAACATAAAGTGAATAACATTAATCTATTGAAATAAACATAAGGAGACAATGCGTACAACAAGTTGCTCTTTGTGCATGTCTATCCAGGCTGTAATTTAAGGCATCGGCAAAAACGTCCGTCTACCGAAAATAAGTGAAATCTGATCCTGTCATAAAGTCCTGTGCTAGTGTATTCACCCTTCAAAACAAATCTAAAGAGGACATATCAGATCTTGGCAAAGACCTGATGATTGATCTATTTAGTAGCAAATCGAATGACACACTATCATCACTGTGCCATATCATTTTCATTCCTAAGCGGCTTCCCCCAACATCAGCTGCAACAAGATTTCATAGCCAACGTATGTATTTTCAAATTAATGTATAGACGGGGATGGCAAATGAAACTGACCTAACTGAATAGGGATTGAAACAGGGAACTGGTCAGTTAATTTCAATTATGACCCAAAACAATGCGGTGAAAATTATCCATTGCAACTGTTTAGAGAGAGGGGGTGCAAGTTCTTTGATGCAGATGCAGACGCTATGGATTCCCCTACACTGCTGTATGTGGCTGCTGTCAAACTGAGGTGGAAGTTAACATTCAAAACTGAACGGTTTGAAACTTATTCTATGGACAGGGGTATTTGTGCATTAGATGATAGTGGACATCATTCTGAAGGTCATGGAATTCAATTTCTTAATGATTGAACAGCTCAGTGACATCCAACGTTGTCTTAATATGTTCCTTGCCCCCAAAACCCTGGGGATGGGCATCAAGATCATCAAATTTGGGTCAATAGTTATGGACTTGCAGTCAGTTGGACGTGTTGGCGGCCATTTTTGACAAAGAAGGCCAACACCTTTTTAACATAGAAATAGACCCCAAGATCGTCAAATTGGATGGAATAGATACATAATTATGATCATTAAGACGTTTCGGTGGGCATCTTTGAAGCCATCTTGTATAAAACACTTTTTTTTCGGGGATCCTTCTGTGATTTGATAAAGAAGAATAATGTGTAACAATAACGCAGGAGGCTGAACAGTAAATAAATACTTTCCCGGATCTTTATAAAAAATCTTCCGCTTCATGTCAATACTGATCTTGTTGCAGATGGCACACCCTTCATCTCTCTAGCAGCAATCTAGCTGATATACAGATTGCCCTTCAAGAGGATTACTAAATGTATTTGATAGGTGTAATGATATGGTAATGAATGCTAAACACAAAAGTCATGTTAATAGCTTCAAAACACCAAACCAAACACAAACAGCATATCATTAAAAATTAAAGGAGAATCATGAGATAATGTATCCGAAACATTAAGGACTTATTGTTGACCAAAGTTGAGATTGGAATCTCTAATTTAACAAAATTACCAAAATCATATCCTCCAAATTCTACTTTATGACAAATTTATGTCCAAGTTTCTCAACCTTTTCTCGCCGCTCACCCCGAAATGAATTATCAACCAACCCATTTACCCCAAGATTTTTTAGGAGGTTACTGACTGTGGGGCCGTGGCCCGTCGAGAAGGTGTTCTCCCCCGAGAATCTTTTTAGAAATTGAAGCCCGGAAATTCCGATGTCCATTCATTCCTGGCACTCTTCCAGGCGTTTCAGAGGAACTTGAAAATGACCCTTTTCTATAGAAGCCACCCGACATATACTGCGGATTATTGCACGGGCCTGCACCCCCCCCCCCACCCCTGACCACATTGACATTTAATATGGAATGAAAACGGATCGAAGTTGAGATTCAATAATCACAAAATTTATATTTTAATGAAAATACGTTGTTTCCAGTTTAGTGCGAAATTTGCTCCTGGTGATTGTCACAAACGACTTTTTCGTTATTTTCGGGACAGTGTTTGAGAGTGCTAATCTCATGTCATTTCGGACATTCAGTACCGAGAGTGTTCTCATTCACCCCCTGGATGCGAGCCATTCCCCCCAGGTTGAGAAACGCGGATTTACGACATCGTCCTCATTAGCCCAGTCGGAGCAGAACAGTAGGCCATTAAATTTCATTTAATTTATTTACCACGCCATCTTAGAATTTGTTTTAAGACTATATTTTATCATAATATTTTGATTACTGTTCCACAATAAACTCGAATTCCGGTATGCACTTCAAAAACGTGCAGCAAGGAGCATTTTGCATTCACATTCGGCACCTTTATTTGAATCTCTAAATTGACCCACAATCTACCAACGAGTTTAATTCAATCAGGGACTGCTCACTTGCAAAATTCTTAGAGAAAATTACTATCATATCTATACAACATATCCTGTGAAGATTCTAAATTTACCGAACAGAAAGTCAACTTAAATTAGCAATTCCGAAAAGTAAGAAAGGGCAATGACGGGAACATTGCCATATACCGCTTTTTTTATTCTGGAATTTACTTTATATTTACTCAAACTGAGAAGCGGTTCATGTTTTATTTTTAAAAATGTGTTAGTAAAACATGTCAAATCTCTGAACCCTTCTTAGTTACTGTTGTCCTCTTTCTTTAAAATCTTGTTGTTTAATTTTTCCACTTGATAAGTTTGTATATGATATATGCACTTTATAGATACGTGTACATATTGTTACTGTGTAGTTGCTAGTTTTATTATCTTTTCTACGTTTTTGTATTTGAATACTTACTGGTATTTATATTATATTTTGTCTCTTCCATTAGAATAGGAGATGGTTAAAATGACAGCACTGTTAATGCTGCTAATACTATTAAACATCATCCCAATAGCACCTAGTAAGTTATATGTTAAAAAAAATATAATATTGTAGATCCATAAATGATCATCACAGATGTTATATTTGTATAATTACGCTTTGCTTAAAGATACATTATGGGAGATTAAATAAAAAGCTCGCATCTCTCACTATAATAGTTACAAATTAGATACTGTAAAGGGAATTCGCTGAAAATTTTAGTCAAATTGGTCAACTTTGAATCGAGGTGTTAGCTATTGAAATTTCAATCAGCATTACTCAAGTCGAGACAATAAACAACATAGTCTCGATGATCCATTTCATGATTAAATCATAAATTAATGACGTTCAGTGCTCTAGAAACTAATTATTATTATATATTTTAAGATCACAATATCTTGGATGAATTTGAATTGGCCCTGCCTTTCACTCATTTAGATGTTTGGGACCATGAAACCTATCGATTCTGATCATTCTCTTCTGCTTTATTTGTTCACTACGGTGTATTGATAAACACTAAAATATTAACATATTGCTATAATTATACAGGTTTACATGGCGAAGAGGAAGAACATAGTAATCTCGTGGAAATCGATATTTATTTGTCTTTGTCAGTCTCCCCATGCCATGATATTAATTGTAAGCACGGTGGAACATGCTTTGAAGGAATTTGTGTGTGTCCTGATAAAACGACCGGGATGTATTGTGAGGGTAAGGAAGTACTTAACTTATATTTTATTAATTAATTTCCATTTTATGTTCAAATAACATGATAAGATTTACCATGAAATAACGTATTATGTTTAAACAATTATGTATTATGAATTCCTGTTAATCCAATTGAAACACATTACAATTTATCAGAGATATCAGTTTCTCTGAATATTGGCACATGTCAGACCATAACTTTCAGGATTTTGCCCCAGATTGTACGAGAAATCACATTTTTAGATTGTGGATCCACTAGAGGTCAAAATGTTTATCTGATTTTAAATACCGTTTAAATATATTACCGTTGTCTATAATGATGGTTGAATTCGAATCTCGGGAAAAATGGAAACGAAACTATCTGACAAAATGGCCGATCCTGACCGCACGCCGAATTACCCAATAACTACCTAATAAAAAATGTTAATTTTACTGTACAAATGTGTCGAAATACGATAACAAATAAAAAAAATATGACTATTCTAGGAGCGGTATTCAATGGTCATTGAGTTCTGTTTTTTTCTATAACTACATGCAAATCTTAAAATACACTGTATGCTACTATCCAGATTATCAAAACAAAATAAAAATCATCACCAATAATGGTAAAGACATTACTTTAATTCTGAAAGTGACATCATTCTGGACAAAAGTAGTACGTTTTCAAGCCATATTATTTTGAATACAACAAAGGGTTATTTTATGGCTGTATTCAATGATATTTTCTTATATTTGCATATAGTTATAGAATATTTATATGCAAATAGAAAATATTACGAATTTGTATGTGAATGATTTTTAAATGTTTGAACGATGCCTATGATCGTATAATAGTGAGTTGACAACCTATTTTGTAATAGACATTTAAATAATTATGTTTTGATTTTCTTAGAAAAAATGGAATTTTCGCTTTAAAATTGTACAAAAAATTACGTGTTTGTTTTAGCATGTTCTCTATCCACCTCTTGCAAAATGTAGGCTTATCTTGTCTGGGATCCGCTAGTTTCATTTTATCAAAATTGTAAATTTGTAAACACAAAGATCATCTTCTAATGAAAAAGTGTGGTCTTTAGTTTTAGAAAACCCCTGTGAACCAAACCCATGCTATGCCAATGGAAATTGTAGTAAAACAGAAGACGGCTACATATGTGAGTGTCCCGAGGACTTTACTGGCACAAATTGTGATGGTAAGTGACACATTGTTATTTGACTAATTTTAATCCGATTTTGACGTAACTTGAAATGCATGTTTATAACCCAATGATCTTAGTTCCATATCGATTTGTAACTTCATGAAATAGGACCTTTATTGTAAGACATTTACTTTCATTTTAGAAAACCCCTGTGAACCAAACCCATGCTATGCCAATGGAAATTGTAGTAAAACAGAAGACGGCTACATATGTGAGTGTCCCGAGGACTTTACTGGCACAAATTGTGATGGTAAGTGACACATTGTTATTTGACTAATTTTAATCCGATTTTGACGTAACTTGAAATGCATGTTTATAACCCAATGATCTTAGTTCCATATCGATTTGTAACTTCATGAAATAGGACCTTTATTGTAAGACATTTACTTTCATTTTAGCTTGTTCTTTATCCAACTTTTTTATGTGGGCGTATCCTGCCTGGCAGCCGTCGGTTTAAGCATGTTCTCTATCCATCTCTTGTCAAAATGTTTGGGATCCACTGCAGGTTTTTTATTATCAAAATTGTAAATTTGTAAACACAAAGATCATCTTCTTACGAAACTGTGTGGTCTTTAGTTTTAGAAAACCCCTGTGAACCAAACCCATGCTATGTCAATGGAAATTGTAGTAAAACAGAAGACGGCTACATATGTGAGTGTCCCGAGGATTTTACTGGCACAAATTGTGATGGTAGGTGACACATTGTTTTTTGCCTACTTTCGGAGTATAAGTGGACACCTTTGTCGTACCTGACCACAACTTTGTATATTGATAAAGATCCACATATTGGCATGCAAAATATTTTTCTTGGTAACGTGTCGGCTATCGTGTAAAATAATTTCTAAATATTGATAACTTGTTTAATCTCGATACGTTCATTGACGTTCATTCATGTTTGTGGACATTTAGTTGTCACAACTCCATTGCTCGCGTTGGAAGAAAGCGTTCCCCGGTTTTTAACCTTTTCTCAACTAACGTAACACAGTCCCTATCAAATCATTTTTTTATATTTAAAACAGATTTTTTAAGCTGATATCTTATCCTTTTGTTTGATTTTAATTACATAAACTTAAGTTTAAAAAACGTCAATTTGCGTGTTTTAACATGACGGTTAAAACATTTGTCACCCCAATTCAAGTGCTCGGCGGTGGTTCTTATTAATATTATTTTTTTCATTTTTATAACACCCGTCATACATTTTAGCATTTCAAAATAGCATGTATTATTTGTAAGTTTAAAACAAAATTCACGCTCACATTTTATGAGGCAATTTGTTAAAATTCTATAACCGACAAATCGAAACTAATAAAATCGAAGCATGTTTTATACCAGGAAATTAGGTTGAAATTATATCTCATACTTTGCTGTGTTGTGACGTCATTTGACACGGTGGGAAAAATGCATTTTAAGTTCCCAATACCCATATTCACGGTAAATTACGTTGAAATGCAACTTATTGTTCATTTATGAAGCATAGATAAACAATTGGATTGGTTGATGCCCCGTGACACGATAACTTTATTTTTTATTAAGTGGAAGTGGTGAAACCCTCACTAAGTTCGATAATGAGCATGTTCTGCTCAGGGTAAGCAGAGCGATAAGCAATTTGATTGGTCGAGACTTTGGAACACAATAACTCTCCTAATTAGGTTAGAATGTTTAAACGTGGATGGAGTTTAAAGATGAGCATTTTCTGCTTAGGGTAAGTAGAGACAAGTAATTGGATTGGTTGAGGCTTTAGTTCTAATTAAGTGAGATTAAGGACACTTGGTGTAGCCTATAGCTTTATTACATCAATACTTTGACATTGTCTGCTTGTGGTAAGCAGAGATAAGCAATCTGATTGGTTGATCGTTTGGGACCCGATAACATTAGTTATAATGTTACGAAAATATAGATTCATTATATCGTTACCTTGACTATGTGCAATGGTACAAGTTTTCCGCTAAATCTTAGGAGCGATAATCAATTTGATTGGTCAGAACTTTGGAACATAACAACTCTGCTTTTAATCGAGGTAGACTGTTTAAACTGCTCGTTAGCTAAATGTCTTGACTGAGTTCAGGATTAACATTTCTAGCTAAGCTAAGCAGAGCTAATCAATCTCATTGGTCGATGCTTTGGGACAAGATAATCTTGATTATATCCGATAGAGAATGGTGAAACTTAGTGTATAGTTTGATTTCTCGATACTTTTGGAAAAAATTGTGCGATTCATTAATATGTGACATCTATTTATTTTGGACTTTTTGGTGGGGGAGATCAGCCTCACTGTTGGCTTGTTCAATTTTATTTTCACGTACTTCGCTTGGTCAACTGGGTTGACAACACGTGACTAATGATCCCGCGATTATGTTTCAACAATTGAAAATTCCGTAATACTAACAAGTATTTCAGTGTTCTGGAATAAGAAATTCGCTTTTCACTGAATTATTCATGGCTAGTTTAAAGAATTTACTTTGCACACGAATGGAATCGAAACGGGAAAATATCCATACGGGTCTCAGAGGAACATTTTGACATATAAGTACTTTTAATATGGTGGAACAATTCTACTACAGACTTAAAGGCCAAAATACCACTCTTGTTGTAACTGAATAATATGTCCCAATCTTTATTCTGGTCAACAAATTGTACTATTTTACAATATTCACACAAACGAATTGAAAAGCCTTACGTAAACCTTTTCAAATGTGATCCGGATTTAAAAAAATTTCCGAACCCTCTGGACAATAAAAAAGAATGTAATGAATAATTTACACAACAGGTAGAAAACTTAATCATCTAGTACTCAGAATAAGGCTATTATTATTTTCCAGAGCTGTCAAGCCAGTCAGACTTTTTAATTTCACTTATCAATATATCGTTTTAGCCCTTATAATCCTAAATTTAGTGATTATGTAGAATTTATATATCCTGATGAGCTCGAAATTAAAAACTGACAATGACAATTACGCTCCCTACTTGGATCTGCGTCTCGATTTTGACAATTGCCATTAACTGAGTATTAATGTACGATAAACGGGATGACTCTGACTTTCCGATTGTTAACTTTCCATGTATTAGTAGTAACATTCCAATACCAGTAGCTTATGGAGTGTTTGTGTCTCAGCTAATTCTTTACGCGAGAGCTTGTTCCTTTTATTGTGATTTTTTAAAAAGATCGAGGCATTTGTCATCTAAGCTTCAACTTCAAGGGTAAGCTTGCAATTCTGGACACCTGTTACCACTGTTTGTCGTGTATTTTGTACACGATGAGAAGTCCATTTGCTAATTACACTATTTTACTTGAATACACTATTTTGCCTATAACGTTTTTAAGGACTTCGAATTATTCTGTCTTATGGTTTGGATTGTTCATACTTGTTTTTTTTTATATCAAATCTTTGTTTAAAAATTCGTAAAAACTGTTTAAAATCACCATGAATCGTTTAATTTGTACTTGTGTCCAGTTTAAAGCTGACCATTCCATTTTGATAACAAGTGTTCAATTTACAAGTGTTTAGTTTCTCAAACAAGTATTTAATTTCCTGACCAGTATTTAAAAATTAATCATTATAAATCATTATCGAAATTAATCAGCTTTAAACTGGACACAAGTACAAATTAGATAATCGTTTTTCATTTTAAACGATCTTTACGAGTTTTTAAACAAAGATTTGATATTAAACGAATGTGAAAGCAATTAGTGCTAGATACCCAAGCTAATTATGGAGTCTTTAACATTAAGATGTTTATACTTGATATGTTAGATGAAGAATAAAAATATTATATAAAGTTTAAACCTTCGTTGTTGTCAGGAATCTAACATAAAGACTCAATACTATAACATATAGTAACAACCCAAACATCTTCATATTATTCTCAAACTTACATAATCCATATCATTTGATTTTATATGGTTTCAAATATTTTAAATTTCTTACTTTAAAAAAAATGTGGTGATCACTTTTGGGTTATGGTAAAACGCGTTTAAAATTGATTTTGGTTGCTAGATAAGATAAGATAAGATGTTTATTGCATCAAGACGTCCATTAAGGACAGCATGCATACACATACAATTAGACATAGTCACATACATTTAATAATACATATGCTATGACAACCAAATTTGATAATATATGGCGGTTTAGAAATGTGCAATTTTAAAAATTCATGAACTTTTAAACATGTTCTCGTAATTTCACTTGTATATCTCCATTCTACTTTTTTTAATTAATGACTCAAATAACGCCCTAAATATAAGCATATAAATATTTTTGTTATTATTTTCCGGTTTTAAAATCTTACTTGATAGCTAGTTCTCTGCCCATCTCGTGTACAATGTGGGTGTATCTTGCATGGCAACCGCTTGTTGATGAAAAGAATGACCTAATCACTTTGACAAAATGGATTTTTTGAGAAACCCTATAGTGTAGTTAGGGAAATTCTACATTTCACAAATTTTAACAAATTTTGATGATTTGGATTATTGCCCCTCATTTAGGTTTGGGCGATGTACCGTTTTTTCAGTATATCGCAATAAAACCGTAGACGGTTTTTTCATATCAGACTTTAAAATATCGAAAAAAAAGTTATATCGTGATAACCAAAACTATCGCGATATGATAAATATTATCTCCCAATATTGTCGGAACTGCAACGCGAGAGGTCATGATTGATGTAATGTCAAGGTTGGACAATAATGTATTTCTCAGAGTTAAAAGTAAATACTATTTTGCGCAGCCGAGTCGGACCTTCGTTGTATAGTCTGCATCGAATTGTATATCGATGAAGGTAAAAAAAAGTTTTTTCTCTGTAACTGTCGTCCTACGAAGTACGATGTTGAGTGACATCGTTTGCTAAATATCAAAATAATAGCAATTACTCCCACGACATAGTCAATGCACATGTTTCCAACTTTTGCCAGAATTTATAAATATATATAGTTTGTTTCATTTTAAAAAACATATACATGTATATCCAACATTGAATACAGGATAAAAACATGTCTATCTCTCCTAATTCCTCGCAAGACTTCTACTTTAGTTTTCAAGGGCCCGACTAATCACCGGTATTCTCTTCGACAACCCCCGATGCCTCGCACAAAACTAATTTATTTTAAATGTATAATACATACGGGCTGTAAGTGTATTTATTTGAAAGACTACCGGAATTCATTTCAAATATAGGCATGTCGAATTACCCAATAACTCCAAAACAACACCCAAAAATGTTGCCTGTGGAAACACAAAGTAACAATTTAGTTTAGTTTAAGAAGCCTTTCAGCTTTGTGCCCAAATCAGAGGTTCATGAGAGATAACCCGTGTATGTTATTTTTGTTGACAATAATCTAAGTATACTTTCGTTGTAATTCGTTGTAATGTATTGTAATTAGTGATTGATTAATAGTTTATTAAAACAATAATTATATGCATATATACAACTGGCGATAGTTTTCTCTTTGATGTGCATAGCAGTTATATCTCATAACAACCTGTCATGACGTCATCATAGGTTGATATTCTGTTATATCAACCGCTGATGACGTCGTGACAGGTTGATATAACGACGTCATCTCAGGTCGATGTATTCGACTCATATTAACCGCTGATGATCGAAATAATACAAATAACACAGAAATAATTTTTTTTATTATTTTGACAATTAAAAATTATTATAAAACAGTTTGAAACATTCAATACAGAAATAGACGACGTACTTATCAGCATATTTAAATCGGTTATCCATATCTTTCAGAATCTTCTTTCCGTCCTAGACTTCGATTATAAACTGTTTTTGGGTACAGTCCATGCACTTAAATAAAACAGTCGGCCAAATCCTTCTGTCTATAAGGGGATCACGGTGGCTAAGTGGATAAGGAGCTGGTTCGCTAGCCTGGAGGTTGAGTGTTCGATCCCTGCATTGGCAGAGAAAGTTCATCTCTATTTTCCGGCGTGATTTCCCCTTGTTTGTTCTGACTTGAGTAGTTCTATGAATCTAAAAAATGATTTGTTGTCGATACTTTCTTTAAGTTTGAATGCTAACCTTCAACACTGTTGGTTGTTCTTAAACCTTCACTATAGTCGTCGTCGTCGTATTTGGGTTTAACGGCCATTTCCACCCAGGGTGATATCGTAGACAAATTCAGTATAGAAATGTTCCATAAACTTATATCTACACCTTCGACCCACTGTTCTGTGTATTCAAATTCCCGAACCCCAGGAATATCCATATCCGCGTCTTCTTGTCCTAACACTAAACTTATAATTATCATAAACTAGGCTTCGGGTACCTCTCGAGTTTGGAATGAATCTAACGTTTACCTGTGCATAGGCCATTTTGTATTGACATACAATTTAAACTTTCAGTTATTTAATAAACTTTTATCATAAACAGTGTTCATCTTAATTAAGTATAATAATTAAAGGGGCAGTCCCGAATTAAACAGAGTCTCAAAAAAAAAAGTCCGAGTACGTATGGAATTTAAACGCCAAAATATAGAAGAATTGTGTATATACTCTGACTAAAAATTTCAGCTCAAAATATTGAGTCGTTTGGACATGAGCGTTAAAACAGCTTATCCGGACACGTAACCCTTTTATGATTTCGGGTCAATTCTTTCGTTGGGTGACCCGATAATCGGTTCCCGTTCCTTTAGAGGTCTACACGGTGAATGTTCCATGTGCTGTACTTGATAACAAAAGTAAATTTCACCGGCACGTTAATTTTATAAAATAAAAGTCTGGATTTATCCAATCACCGTATAATACAGCTTGGGACACCGCACTCTATTTCCAGATAAAGACTGGCGGGTTAAAATTGTTTGAAAAGGTATCACATATATTGTGTTAGTTGCTCGGCTCTAAGGTAGGAGATTTTTAGGGATTTTAACACAAAATTAAGCAGTTTTATTCTCAAAAACATTATCGGGATTGACCCTTTAAACGTAATTTTAAAATGAAATAGGTCTGCATAAATCGAGCCGCATTTGCATGTAAATATATATATTTAGAATAACTTAAAACACAGCTAGTTGGACCATAGAGTAAATGATTCTATATGTACATGTTACAATTAAAATTGACTGCCACCCTTATAATTTTTGTCATGAACTTAGCATTGCATTTAAAGGAGCCATCCCGAACACATTTTGGGGGTTAAAACTGCTTAATTTTGTATGAAAAGCCCTTAATAGCCTCTAACTTAGATCCAAGCAACTTCTTCAAGCTATGTGATACGTTTTCAAACAACTTCCTATCGCCGGTACGGCTCGGTGGCCGAAGACTTGTGATATGTTTGCATTACACAGAAGTGTCTGGATAAAACGAGTCTATATTATGTGCAGCTTTCAATCTAACCCTATTGACTCACTTTTAAAGCTCTCTTTTGATTAAGTTAAAATTAGCATCATAACAATTTAAAAGAAAAACTTAAAAGAGCTAATGTCCAGTTAAGCTTTTTTTGCATTCACGTCCAAACTACTCAATATTTTGAACTGAAATTTTCAGACAATGTAAATACACTATTCCTCTATATTTTGGCGTTTAATTTCATACGTCTATGAACGTGTAAATTCAGATTCTTTGAAATTCGGGCTGGTCCCTTTAAACTGACATATGAACGAAAAATCAGACGGTGATTTATAGTTAACACATGTCGTAGGTTAAATTGAACTGTGCAAGCAATAATTTAAACAGAGTATAACTCACTAATCTATAACTAATCCCTACTCCGCTTAATTAGTACGGTTAATCTGCTGGCAAAGTGAGAACAAACCTCCAAAACAGGGCCCTGTTTCACGAAAACTTAAACTAAAATCCTTAAAATCGATTTTAACTAAAATCAAAATGATATTTTAAATCTTATGCGTTTCACGAAGATCGATTGTAACTTAAAATGCAATTTTAATACATTTTAGTTAAAATCGCTTGCGCCCGCGCAGTGCAGATTTCCGCTGCGGGTACTAACGGTGAAAGCAAATACGCTTCGAAACTGAAAACTCTTGACAGACTGAATTAACGGTTACATTATCAATAGGGAGAGTTTCATACGTTGTAAAAATGTTTGCACATGGTCAGAAAGTCGTAGAGAGATGAAATAAATGAGTTTATTGCGTATTATGAGTTTCGAAATGAATTTGGTGGGTTGACCTTGAACTGGGCATTTGATTTCCTCGCGGGCTTCAATGGAAATAATGTGTATCGATAAACTAAAGCGCTTGAATTTCGTAGTTTTATAGTAATTTGGAAAAGAGAAACTATTGAGAATTTTCACAAACAAATTATGATATTTGTCACTCAAACGACTAATCTAGACTGCAAATTTTTTGTCGTATTTTAAAGTGTATTAATATTGAAATTAAATTAATACGCCAAAAAGCCAATGTGTTCGATGCCTATATTTGAAATGTCATTCTCATAGACACTTTTCATGATACTTTGAAAAGGCAGAAGAGTCTATCTATCTTACTTCATTTAATGTTTTTTTCCCAAGATAAATTAGTTTTGGCGCCTATTTTTTTTTGTATTTATGTTGTTTTATTAACGTAACTTCATTAAGAAATAATAATAAATTTATGATATTAAAATTTAATTTCAAATAGGCCTATAACATTTTTGAATAAACTCATTTGAGATTATTGATTTATCTTTTTACAAATCATCATAACCCCAAAAACATGAGTAAATACTACATATGTCATGTCTTTAGGCCTTTAGGCATTCTCATACCAAGAAATTGGCTATATTAAACACGAAGATATTTTCTTTATAGATAAGAGTGCTCTTCTTTTCATGACATTGGATATAAATGTTCTTTTAGTGTGTAGTTTACTGGAGTTTTGGGTGTTTTATTCTTGGAGTTCTTATATGGGGCGCCATCCAAATGCTTTTAAATTACCTTACAATAAAATATACGGGTGGCCGTAGCTGTATATCCCATGCTATGAAAAGAAATTGAATGTAAATTGTTTTTGTGAATGATTGTATGTTAAAATTATGTGCCAATTATATCTGTTTGTCGCAATAGATCAAACAATGTAGCTCTAATCAATGTTTGTTAATGTCGTGATTTTAAGTTAGGAGAGGGTGACAGCTATCCTAAGTTACAATCGATTTTAGTTAGAATTGTCCTTAAAATAATTTTGTGAAACGCCACTATTTTAAGTTAGGATACAATTGTAACTTGCAATATTTTTTTAGTGGATTTTAGCTGCAATGCTTAAAATCGTTTTGTGAAACGCTTCTATCCTAAGTTAATATGAAATTTTAGTTTACAATGATTTTAAGGAGATTTAAGTTTTTGTGAAACAGGGCCCTGAATGCTAGTCATCTTGTTATTATTGTCATAATCGTTAGTTGTTGTATCTGTCTGTTTTTTGTTCTTCTACTCGGGGACACAGAATGACAATTCCCCCCGTATGCATAACAATAGACAGGTTCGCCTGTCCAACCTCGTAGGTTTTCCCCGGGTCCTCAGATCCCAATGCGCAAGAGAATTGTTGAAATAAAATTAAACCATACGTTAGTACCTAAATGACCTAGATTGTGTCGGGTGTACGTTAAACCCCTTTTCTTTTTGTTTCGTTCCCAAGTTAACTTTAGTAGTAGTAGACTAGCTCCTTAAACCGGCCCTTGGTCAAATACCCTTATGGCCTGTCTACTCCTGGCTAAAAGTAATAGTTGTTTTTGTGTTTACGTAGTCATTCAATGATATGATGACTCAAAGGCAAATATTCTGTCTGAAAAACCATATTGCATTGTAATACTGATGCTGTACTCCATTTTGTTACAGTAATCCAGTCACCAAACTATCCTGATGATTATAATAACAACAGTTATACGACATGGATTATACCAGGAATTCCTGATAAATATATCCAGTTACAATTTGAAGATTTATTTCAAATTGAAGACAGCAGTTGTGGAGTTGTAGATTATTCTGTGGCTTTTGACTGTACAGACTATATTTTAATACGTTCAAACAGCTATTATGTGAATGTGTAAGTATGCAAACGAGGGCCCGATGGGTTAACGAAATGTCTTGGAACAGACACATGATGTCTTTTCTCTTAAAATATAGATGTGACGTCAACCTTTGATGTTGGCGTACCATTATTTCAAATAATCGTACGGGCAACTTGCCAATCGTACATTATTTATATTGGTGAAATATTGGACTCGCGTGACGCACTGCACTGCAAACACACGTGCGGAGTATGTATTTTAATTTGTTTAACGGTCTCGAGTTTCAGACATTGTGTAATATATTGTAAAAACACTCAGGCCTGTTGTTACAATAGTTATTACTTAATGTCTCGTTCTCGACCATTAAACATTACTTATCATGTACATGTACAGGGGGTTAGGGTGGCCTAGTGGTATACAGTGCCACGCTTCGGCCTCTAGCTGGCAAGTCACCTCTGCCTTACGGCTGTGGTTTCGAGCCCTGGTGTGAGCGTATGTGGCATGGAGATAGGGGTGCCTTTTCAACCTCGTGGGTTTCCCCCGGGCACTCCGGTTTCCTCCAACTGCTAAAGACCCATACACGCAAGCGAATTATTGAAATAAAATCAAACCATGTGTTAGTCCCGAAATGACCGAGTTGTGTTGAGTGGACGTTAAACCCCATTTCTCTCTCTCTGTCTCTTATCATGTACATGTATATGCACCTAAAGGGGCTGAAATATTTTCTTAATGTCAATGAATTATCACTGTCTACCACTACCACATGGTAGAATCCATGTCTATCCCTATAACTTAATAAACTAGTGTCAAAAAGAAACGATACCACCTGTTTGCAACGGCAGAAAAGAAAAACTGAATAACGCAGAAGTTTAGGATTTCAAAACATCTGTGCACAAAATCATTTTAATCAAATCTGTACAATCAATATGACAATCCGTTAAAGATCGGTGGGGTTGAAAAAAAAACATTTTGTTAGAACACTGATTACAGAAACAACGGGAAATGACAAACCACATGTCTAAAAGTTAAGTCAGTAGCGGGTATGTCAACCGTGAGCATCAATACTTGCCAAAACACGCCTGCGGACTGATGACGTTGGGAGTGATTTTTTGCCATTCCTCGAGGAGACACCCTCCAAGCCCTGCACGTTGACTGGAGGCACAAGGCGACGTCGAATTTGCCGCTCGAGGTGTTTCCATAAGTGCATGATGGGATTCATGTCCTGTGAATATGCGGGCCATGGCAAAACGTGTACGTTGGCGTTGGCAAGGAAGTTCTGTGTCAACCTTGCTGTGTATGGCCTTGTATTGTCATGTTGGAAAATGGTTCTACGAGGCTTTTAGGCGCCAAACGTTCACCAACTCCTCGGTATACAAGCTGCCGTCCATCGTTTCGAAAGTGATGCGTGCGCAGCCCAACCTTCTGGCGACGTCGACACGTGACGCTCCTTGTTGAACCATTCCAACGGCTCTCTCTCTCTCTCGATGGCTGTTATACGTGGCATATCTTGTGTTATTTGTGTTGCTGTGACTTCAACGTGTCTGATCAGCCGTTTTATACATTTTTCATGCACGTGCAGAACACGCTAGAGAGGGGAAATGTCACTTTCACGAAATTTACGTTTTTTCCCTGAAGTGATCAAGTGTTCCCGGTAATTTTACGGACTATGCTGTGTTAGGGGTGTACAATACGAATTGGCATGTTTTCATACCAAAAATTTCACTTAGAAAAAAAATAATTGGAAAAAAACTTGATATCGTTTCTTTTGAACACTAGTTTATAATGCCCGTCTAGCCTCTACTAATAACTTGGTATAATCCCTGTCTAGTATAATATCTTGGTATAATCCCTGTCCAGCCTAATATCTTGGTCCATGTCCAGCCTTATGTCTAGCTTTAGTATAATCCCTGTCTTGCCTATACTAATACCTTAGTATAATCCCTGTCTTGCCTATACTAATACCTTAGTATAATCCCTGTCTTGCCTATCTCATATCTTGATTCCTGTATGTGGTCATTGTTTATTTCAATGTTTGTATTTGTAGTAAATATTGTGGAGGTGCACGGCCATCATCTTTAACAGTTAACAAGGGAACGGGTTTTACCATTATCTTTAGATCCAACAATGAATGCAGTTATAGTGGTTTCAAACTTAACTACACATATATAGGTACGTAAACAATTCAAAATTGCTGAGACTGTGGAATATTATTACAAACATCTTTTAAGGACATTTAAAGGGCACAGCAAGTCGATGTGGGGATTTTTTTGCTGACAGAGCATGGAGCGAATGTTTGGTAAAATTGCTATAATGTTTTAGTGGAGAGGGGGCTGTGTAAGTTAACATGATGACCTGGATTTTTTACAAAAGTATGACCCAGTGATAAAGTCACAAAATATGCCCCATTTTCATTCTATTCCTGAAGCAGTGGTCCGAGAAATCCCTCCCTGCCCATTGCTGGATTGGCTTCTGGTACCTGAGGTTTTGAGGGTGTGTGTTTATTCTTCCCGTTCAATTAAATCTATCAAATATAAGTACAGCAGTATGACATCCCTTGGTTTAATCTGGGGTCTTCAATAAACTTTGGCCAGTGATTTAAGGTATTAAAAACTGATTTCCAATCTTTACTGCCAGAGTTATGACCTTTGATCACCTTAAACCATTCTAGAGGCTAAAGTTAATATCCAATTGATTTTACATTTGTACACAGTGTTTAAGGTCATGATACAAAGAATGTTATTAATTACTGACAGAGTTATGGCCCTTTAATACTTCAAGAAACCTTGTGGATGCTCTACAGTCTAATGTGACAATTCGATTGACTTTAGATTGATACACATAGTTTTAAGGTCTAAAGATGAACAAGTATACTGATTTTCTATAAATCTAACCCTTGGTCTTTTTCGCTTTCCATGGTCAGTTTACTAGGAAATATGTTCCTACCTAAAACGACAGGAAACTTCGTCTTCTTCAAAACATTGCTTCAAGGGTCAAAATCCTTGTCAAGGCATCAAAAATACAATGTGGCACCATGCGTGTGACAATATCGTCGAGTACTTGCTTCTAGGACTTCACGTTATCAATTACTTCAATATTCAATAAAGTCTAAAACACCGTTTATGTTGTTAACTAAGTTTATATATCGAATACAGCAAACTACAAGGTGAAGCACAGGAAAACTACAGCATCTATGATAATACTTTTCGAGTTATCAAAATATTCAATTTCTGAGTTTAACGCCCTCTCAGACCTAACGGCTTAAACGTGACAATAGCCACAAACTTCTCGTAAGTTCTACATAATGATCGTGCTAGGATGATGTGTTCACCCTAGCCTCTAAGACCAGGAGGCTATTGGTATGTTCCCATTAAGCTCCGAATGATTGTCTGAGGTAAATCGAAACCCACCCTATAATATATAGAAGTGTAATGCAACAGCTATAGGGGCGGGACAATTGGGGTAAGTGTTTCATATAGTCAACGTTTAACGTGAAGCTTTATCTATTTAATTGTACTAATCGATTCACGGGATGACTGGACGATAGTAACCTACTTTTCAGAAATGGATTCTGACATAACTGGGGTGAGTAAGGTAGTATTTGGATAATTTAAGCTACTTCAATACCCTAGTTTTCGTCACACATCATGTAGGTAAAGATTTCTATAGTGTACAGAACACCTTTCTTAGACCTTAAATAACCCTATAGTGACATTTTATATTAGAACTCGGATTAATGATCAAATCAAATGGTAAAATTAGACTCATCCATGATGCAAGTCTACCAGTGGATAGGTCATTAAATTCTTTAGTGAAAGATACTTCGGGTTCCTACATGGACCTCAGCTTGGCCCGTAGGCTTGTACGTAAGAACAATTATATGGCTAATATAGATTTGTCAAGTGCATATCGCAGTGTTAAAATTCACCCATCAGACAGACCAAGCTCTTACTGGCTTATGTTGGCGTCTATGTTGACAATTATGATACCTATCTTTGTGACATAAAGTTACCATTTTGGTGTTTTAAAAGCCCACAGATCTTTCAAAAGCTGAGTAGTGCTGTGTGTAGGACCAGTGGTACCAGTATAATGTTACAGTAATGGCCTATCTAGACGACTTCTTGATCATTGCAGATTCCTTCAAACAATGCAACCAGGCACTTTTACAAACACTACGTGTAATACTATCCTAGTGATAACAGATATCAGTTCCGTACTCATAGGATTTATTTACATCAGGTATTTAAAACATCTACAGCTACATACATACAACACGAATACATCAACACTACTAATCTAAAACGGAAACTAGACTTCTACAGGAACACATATAGCAATATTAAATCCACCATTCTGTCCCTCTGCCAGGCAGTGGCTGAACTCGGGTGAGTCCATACAATCGTCCAAGCCTTTCTTCTCCTGTCGGCTCCTCTCCCACTAACTGTCAGTGAACTCCCCAATATATACCCTTGCACTCATGGTCATACATGCAATTGTCTCTTTTATCTCGCCACGGCATGCCTACTGACCAATGCCTATTCCTTTGAAGTCATGTAGATCATGTACACAGATAATGTAAAGCTTGTAATGAACATATTGAATGAATTAGATTTTTTAATAAGATCGTGTCTTAGCAGAAGTTTATAGAGAATTGAAACGCCACATCATATACTGTAAAAATTATGTCCTTAGACAAGTTTGATTTAGTATCAACTGGAATACAGTGATATCGATATCGATTTAACTTCACGAATGAAAATGTCTGTGCTTTTCAAGTTGGCTAATAAAATCACCCCGTGTTTCCCGTGTCTGCCTTGAACAAAGTTTCGCCACTGTTGTGTGACTATCAAGGTCAACCTTTGTCATATCTTCAGTTTATAGCGTTTTGCGGACTATGTTAAAATCTGCAAACTTCATAAATGGGCATCTATGTACAGGCCATTCTTTTCGAAGGAGGGGGGCTCAGTGGGCCTCCCAATGTGGCCTCACAGGTCCCATGATCCAGGATCTTGGGTTTTTAGAAAAAAAACAGGCTAGGGTTAGGGGTTAGGGGCTAGCGCTATTTAGACGTGTCTGATCAAGACAAGATGAAAGCAATGCATTCCTAATTCTTCCCTCTCTCTCCACCTTAATTTGGGTAAGGGGGTGTATTTATTACCATTCATATACATGTATATCCATATGGTTTTATAATGTATATGGTAAAGCCCAGTTATAATTTTCTGTTAATTTGCATATACAAAAACCAAAGAGTGGATTATAGGTTAATTGAATCATGACCCCTGATTGTATAAAAATCACGTTTTAGCTTGTAGACACGCTAGAGGTCACAATTTTCACCCGGTTTTTTTGACGAAACTTTAAATACATGTTCCTTTCGATTATTGCGCATATCGGATTGTCACTTCCTGAATTATGGCCCCTGATTCTACGAAATATTGTGTTTTAACTTGTGTTCCCTCTACAGGTTACAATTATTATTCGATTTAAAAAAACTTTGAATATATCAGCGTTACACCGTAATGACAGTCGAATTAGTTGGTTGACCCTATATAGAGGTCACAATTTTTATTCGATTCTGATGAAACTTGAAATGCATGTTTATAACCTAAAGATTTTGATTCCGGTCGATTTTTGCGCGTATCGGATGGTAACTTCCGGAATTATGGCTCTTAATTGTACAAAAAATCGTCTTTGTTAGCTTGTGGTCCCTCTGCGGGTCACAATTATTATCCGAAATTTAAAAAAAACGTTTGATTATATCCCCTTCACACTGTAATGAACGTTCAGTTCGAATTTCGTGAAGATTGGACCAAAACTGCCGGACACAATGACCGCCCCTCGTTCGCAAATAGTTTAAACATGTGGTATTGTAGTAGAGTAAAATACATACAACCCACAATTTAATTTGAATTATAAAAATACTTTTTTAGACGTTAATTAGAAACGCATTGTTTAATTGATAGCCAGATAACTATGATCACAGAAAGAGATTATGAGAGATTTACGCTTTACCCGAGAAGTAACAAAGATGGGATAATTATGTATTGTTCGGAGACTCGAATGCTGTAGAACTTATTAGACTTGGATTAAAACTCCAATTGTTTATAGGTTACCATCCAAATAAACAATTTAGGGTATATAAGTACAGTTCACATTCGATTCTACAAAACATAACATTACACCATTCAACTGATGTTGTTCTCTCATTTAAGGTATGCAATTTCTACTTCTTGTTTTATTTGTATATTTTACTGGTATGTTTTATTACAATCAGTGTATAATAATTTATTCATGATATATTTAGTATTCCGTTTAATTGCATAATTCACCTGTAGGTCAATTGTTCAAGTGTTCGGCAACACATTAGCATGCGCTAAATAAATTACTCGTACACATTATATTGAATAATATTACTAGAGCACAATATGCATATTAAGACTTAGTCTAGTGATGCCGTGTTAAGTATGTATTCATGTACCGTAATTTTTAGCAGTATTGCATGCATTAGCTTTTATATGAACCGATCAAACAGATGAATTATGTATATACTATGATCTATATGGTTTAAATCCATTACGCGCTAAATAATAATTAATGATACAGCGCATGTTTTAAAGGTGCCTTGTATATCAAAGGCTTATTAAGGTGTTGACTCCTTGGAATACAAATAGTGCCCCTCACTGCCATAGTCTTAAATATCAGGTCCTCCCAGAGTGACTTGTTATTCAAGACTAACTTTGCGAGTCTAACTCATAAATAATTCCCCCACCCCAACCTTTTTATATTATAATATTCGATGTTTAAATTATATATGTGTAATCGAATATTTTATCTTGTTTAGTGTTGAAAGTTATTTAATATTTTTTATGATAATAAACAAAAAACATAACATTACACCATTCAACTGATGTTGTTCTCTCATTTAAGATTTCCTTAATGTATCCAGAAAGTGAGGTATAAACGAACCTTCACAATTGGCGGATTTGTTAACAAGGAACACCACAGAACTACAAAGTACAAACGAGACAACAATTAGTGGATGGCAAGAGAAAGAAAAGAGAAAGAAAAGAGCCCAATCTAGTGCAAAAGACGATACAGCGCCACCACAAATTATACCTGCAATTTCAACGAGTGTAGCAACATCAACACAGGTAGCAACATCAACACAGGTATTTAAAATGGCTCTTCAACGTAATTTGAAAAACTTTTACGGACATTCTATTGAAAGTGCTAAAGAATGGCTGCAGGATTTTAACACATACTATGCACTGCAAAATATCACGGATAAACAACAAATGTGCCACATATTGTTGTATCATTTGAAAGACAGTGCTTGACGATGGTTTGATAAGCTTCCAGGTGCAGCACAAAATGATTTAGACAGTCTGAAAGCTGAATTTGAAAAAGAATTTGGAAATCCTGAAATGCCAGACGTATATGATGTGAAACAAACAGGAGAATCATGCGAACAATATTTAAATAGAGTGGAAAAGTTATTTTACTATCACAAGTTAGATGTACCTTTCATCATTAAAGTGGCCATAAATGGGCTTCATAAAACTTTACACAAAACTGTGAAATACCAGAAGCCGGAAACATGGTCCGAGCTAAAGGAAAGCTGTAAGATGGTCGAGTCAGATCTTGATCAAAGTCAAAGCATAGCTATAGCATCCAGCGACCCATCAAATCATCTAGGCGGTGCTATAAGCAAAATGGTACAGCAACAGGAGTCTTTCTTAAAGAATAAGCCAGTAATGATGCTTCAAATGACCCGACAAAATATCTCCGATCCACACCAGCAACACCAAGAAGAGTTTAGAAACGATTCCTACAACCAAGGGCAGTTCAAACAGAGGTATGATAACAGATCAAATAAAGGCCAGAGAAACAACCAGAGGAACTTAAATCGAAGTCACGGAAGAAACTCTAGAGGTCAGTACTATAATTCTAACTCGTTTGATGGCAAACCCCCTTTCTGTCAAAATTGTCGAATTGTCGGCCATTCAAGCTATAACTGTCGAAATAGGCAATCCCAAAATCCCCAATAGGGCGAGGCGCCTGTGTCAAAGACCCCTTTGAACAGACAATACGATAAAAACTTATTTTCAGTTGTAGCACCTATTTATCTCAATCTAATTAATGTTCAAATTAACAAAATTAATCTATCAAGTTTACTGGATACAGGAGCACAAATAACATATAGGGTATAAAAATACAAAATTAAGCCAAACTGATATTCCCGAGATTGTTGGTGTAGGAGGAGAAACGCACGACGTATTAGGAACAATTAATTTAACTTTGCAAATACAAAATCATGCCTATGAAAATAAATTTTATGTCATGCAGCACGTGCATCATCCGTTAATATTGGGCATTGACGTCATGACGAACTACAAATTTAAATTAAATTTCGAAAACAAGACAGTTGAGATTGAAAACACAGTCTCTGTTCCAATTTTAAAGAAAGACACATCATCCGAGGGCATAAGAGATAAATGTTTCTTCGGGCTTGTGCGCACTGTTAACTCAATCACAATTGACCCGCGTGGAGAACTTGAAATACCGGTCTATATATCAAAAGCTACGGATAAAGCTTTAGCGCTCTTGGAACCAATCCCAAACCTGCGCGAAAATAACATTGCTGGAAGTAAATGCGTAGTTAGTATTAATAAAGGGAAGAGTGTATACTTACTTTTGAATCCTACTGATTCTCAGGTTACACTCCCCAAAAAAAAAATCATCGCTAGAGCTATGCAGATCGATGCAGGAGATATTCATTCGGAACATTTATGCATGCCAGAATGCGCAACAGAAATAACCGACAAACACAGTCTGCCTTTCCTGAGGAAATAGATTTTGATCTTTCTGATGCAGCGCTTAATGAGGAGCAAAAGCGGCGCTTAGTAGACCTTTTACGGGATAACAGACATGTCTTCGCAGCAAATCTCAACGAATTGGATAAAACCAATGTTTACAAGCATCATATCGAAACAACTGTAGATGCAAAACCAGTAAGGATTCCATTCTATCGCCAGTCACCAGAAATGCGGGAAGAATGTTCCAACCAAGTCAGCAAAATGTTAGAAGCTGATATCATTAGAAAGTCAAATTCTACATGGAGGTCACCAGTGGTTATGGTCAAAAAGGCAAGTGGTGAGTACCGATTCGCAGTAGATTATAGGAAACTGAACAGTGTAACAAAGCCAACTTTTTTCCCTCTCATTCGATTTTAGGATGTTATTGATACTATTGGTAGAGCAAAGGCTAAAATGTTTTCAGTCCAAGATTGTGCGAGTGGATTTTGGCAAATTGGCATGGATGAACGTTCCAAACATAAAGCAGCGTTCATAACACCAGAGGGTGTGTTTGAATGGCAGCGTATGCCGTTTGGATTAGCCAACGCGCCTATGAGCTTCCAAATGGTCATGACAGATATCCTTCGTGACATGAATTGGCAGTATGTACTAGTGTATGTTAGGGAAGATTTTGAACAGCATTTAGGGCACTTGTCTAATGTGTTTGAGAAGCTTGAAGAAGCCGGTATTACCTTAAAACCGTCAAAGTGCCGATTTGCTTGTAAAAAAGTTAAATATCTCGGACATTACTTTTCTTCTAACGGCATAGAGGTAGATAATTCTAAAGTAGACGCCATACAAACCATACCAACGCCAAAATCGCAACATGATATAGGCCATTTCCTCGATCTCTGCAATTATTATAGAAAGTTCATACCTAATTATGCCAAAATTGCCACACCACTCAATCAATTGCTCCAGAAGAATGTTGATTTTAAATGGTCGGATGCATGTCAACTAGCTTTTGACAAACTCAAACAATCCCTGACGACTTCACCAGTCCTTGTTTATCCAGATATGGCCGAAGAATTTATACTAATTACTGATGCGTCTGGTGATGCAATTGGTTATATACTTGGCCAAAAGGATGATATGGGAAAAGAAAGGGTAATCTACTACGGAGGACGCTCACTTAGCAAATTTGAAGCTAAATGAAGCATTTCTGAACTAGAGTGCCTTGCTGTGATTGATGGTATACGTGCCTTTAAAGTTTACCTGTCCATCACCAAGTTCACGGTTATCACTGATCACAAAGCATTAACAGCACTGAAAGACAGTAAATCAACAGGAAGATTAGCTCGATGGTCTCTTGAAATACAGGGGTAAAGCTGATGCTTTGTCTCGAAGAGTATATCCAGAAAACACTACCACGGACGATGAATGTCAAATTCCTGCTATACAAGCAGTGACCACCCCAAATGAGGAATGGATTGAGGTTACGCTGTGTCCGAAAACTATAAATGCAACGCCGTTTGTCGGACAAGTAACAGGATATCAGCCAGAAGACAATCTGCCAGAAATAGCTGTCAAACAGAGGAAATGTCCCGATTTCAAATACATAATTGAATTTTTGGAAAGCCAAACAATTCCTGCGGCATTTACCACAGAAGAAGCAAGAGGATTAGTGAGCATGGCCGATCAATATAACATGAAAGATGGCGTCCCATACCACTTTTTTCCAACCTCGCCGCAGAAAACCTACAAGCAACTACTTGCAATTCAGTCAGCTGGCGCTACCAAGAGAGGATCAAACTCCTGCGCTACAGGCTTACCATGATGCCATGGCAGGAGGTTGTCACAAAGGTAGGGAAGCTACACGTCAGTCTTTAATCACCAAGTATTATTGGCCAAGGATGTACCAGTCCATTTGTTATTACATAGCCAAATGTGAGACTTGTCAACATATAAAGCCAGGAGCTAACACAAATGTTCCACTCACTCCTTTACCAATAGAAGGCCCATTCTCCCGTCTTCATATCGAATTCCTGGGTCCATTGCCGGCTAGCCCAGATGGTTACAAACACATTCTACTCATCGTAGACGCCTACACAGGATGGTGTGAAGCCTTCCCAACAAAGGCCCAAGAAGCCGTTGAAGCTAGTAATAAGCTTTATAATGAAATCTTCACAAGGTACGGATGTCCAAATTCATTAGTCAGCGACCGGGAAGCCGCCTTTATGTCACAACTTGTAAATGCGGTATGCAATCTCTTCCAAGTGCGCCATAAATGTACAAGTTCATACCACCCTGCTACCAACGGAACATGCGAGAAAAGAAATGCTGACATCGAGAAAGCTCTTCGGGCATACTGTAATGAAAAACAGAACAACTGTCCGGACATTCTTCCATCCATTTCGATACACTGTGTCACAAACTACAAAGTTATCTCCTTATCAGCTCCTCTTCGGACGAGAAATGACGTTGATCTTTGACACCAACATCATCCCCAAAGACTCAGTAGGAAAGAATGCTAACGCATACTTAAACGATTTGATAGAAAAGCTTAAAGTTTCCAGAACAATAGCGGATGAAAATATTTTAAGAGCTCAAGAACGCAACAAAGAGTATCATGACCAGAAAGCAAAGTCTTCCGAATTCGCCATAAGTGACAAAGTCTGGTTATCAAATATGAAGAAAGTCAAAGGGTTGTCTACAAAGCTTCAAGCGAAGTACATAGGACCATACTATATTACAGACTTCGGGCCAAATCATACATTCCGAATAAGAACCTGTTCAGACGATAAGGAGTATGGTTCCTTTGTTAATGCGTGTCGCCTAAAACCCCTCCTTTCTGAAAAAGACAGGATTCTCCAAGACAACGACCAGAACACACAGCCAGAAGTGCCCATTACAGAAGACAAGGCAGATGTACCTAGCGATGAACAGTCAAATCCAACCACCCCAGACCTACCAGCATCTGCTCCCGACACAAGCAAGCCATTAGACATTGAGCGTATAATTACCGCAAAGTATCAAGGTGATAAACGCCAATACCGCGTCAAAGTCAAGGATCAGCGAGAAACAATATGGTGTCCTGTTCATGACCAAGACCTTATACAAGATTTCCATATTCGAAAAACTATCTCGGGTAAACGACGGAAGCGTCCACTACAACCTAAGTACTTTATTCGCTCCCGGACATAGATACAGCATGGCATAAGTGACTCCTCTCCCAGCACATACTCTCCTATTCCTTTTTTTCTATATGAGTTAAGCCTTTAGAGCAGGTTCTTCTGTTTAATAGTGCTAGGGTTGATGTCTTGATCACACATTAATCCACAAATTCTGCTTAACTCCTTTTGTTTCCTCTCCCTTTTAGGGTCACCCGTTTCGTGGTTGATGCGAACGTTCTTAGCTTTTCTCCTGATGCTGCCTATACATTCAATGGAGATGGTTCATCGAATCAACTATGGAGTCATATTTAAACCCACTGTACCGGCGAATACTGTTTCCTTTGGAGTTGATTACTGGATGCACACCTTCGAATTCTCGCTACCGGAAACACACGCTCTCCAGGAAGATGTCAAGTGCGAACACAACAACTTTACATGTTCGTTAATCAAACAAGTCATCCAGGAAATTAATCTAGTGAAGAGCAAAACCGCAATCGTGCTGAACAACACAAATAACCATCTTAAACGGTTAGTACCCAAACACAAATTTGACACGACAAGTCGCTCAAAACCTGGCATTTTAGATTTTGTTGGACAAATATCCAAATCCCTGTTTGGAACGGCAACAGAAGAGGATGCCCAGTTACTTGCAAAGCATGTAAATGCTCCCAGCCAACAAAATTACAAAATTGCGAATGAACTTACGCAACACGCCAAACACTTTTCATCGTTTATGTCGACAGTAAACAAAAAATTGGACAATACGATCACCGGTGTACGACAAAACCATGACGCTGTTTTATTCGCTACAAATAATATGCAGTCAACGATTAGGAGTGTCGAAGAAACATTTATCACTATGGCTCACCTCGTGACTGATCAAATTGAACAGTCAATGTTAATTGTGTCTTATTTAGATGAACTCAAATTTGGTATTCGTGCTTTAGTTCAGGGAAAATTGTCACCCTTAATAGTATCACCGCAAATTTTAGAACGGACAATTCACAAAATTCAGGCGATTTTAGATAAGCAATACCCAAACTTTAAGGTGCTCCAAACGGAGACGCAATTTTATAACGCCCACGCCAAATTTTTTCTGTCTAGGTCACACAACAAGATATATATATCTTTAGCAATTCATGTTATGAGTCATGCAAATCATTTATCTCTTTACGAAATTGAAACTTTACCGGTACCATTTAACAACTCGTCTCCTCATGCCACCCAACTTCTCGATTTACAGAATTATTTGGCACTCTCTCGTGATTATCAGCATTATGCTACATTTTCTTATGCTAAAATTAAGTCGTGCTTGGGAGAGAAAAATATTTATTGTAAAAATAAGTTGGCACTGTCAGCTGGTGCTGTACCTTCATGCGAACTTGCTCTATTCTTGGATAATTAGAACATGATAAAGACTTCCTGCAATTTTAGGTTTAAGATAAACGCGACGCCAACTTCTATTCTTGAGCTTACTCCGTCTTCAGTTATTGTTTACAACATCCCTGTACTTACATTGAATTGTGCCTCTAAACAAAAGATGATTTCAGGGTGTACCTTTTGTATAATGAAGCTTCCATGTCAGTGTTCATTATCTACTCAGAAATTTTATTTAGCAGAGAGTTTAGAATCTTGCGAGGCAAATTCATAACATGTTACCAAGCTCCATCCAGTTAATCTTGCCTTATTACAGCACTTCTTTAACCCAAAAGAACTAGCATCTATTGCAGGGGACACAGCTTTCAAAACCCCTATTAATATTACTAATCTTCCAGAATTCCAACTCTATAACCATAAGTTTTCATCTATTGTTGCTAATGATAACACAGACCATCTTAGCCTAGAGCGTATGGTACAAAGAGCTAAAAACGATGAGACAATTTTTAAATCCTTGTCCGAATCTACTCTAGATAGCCAAATCCAAATGCAAACGTCATTCTTAGACGTTAAGTCACTGTTAACTATTACACAGTTGGTGTTGTCAGCGATAACAACAAATTTTTCGTGTATGTATTTGCTACTTAAAATACGCTCCCTGACAGCTGCTTTGGTTTTAGCTAACAAGGTAAATTCGGCCACCCTGACAGGATCAAAGGTACCAAATCTCGTGTATCATGGTGATGGTTTACAACCAACAACACCAAGAAGTTTCCAAATTGACCACATAGACTGGGTCATCGCGGTTTTATGCATCATTATTTTGGTTATATTTGTGCGGCTTTTTTATAAACGAAAAAGGTCTCATTCGGTTCTAGTACTTGAGGTTACATCAGGGTCCAACTGTGTAACATTTCCAATAACTAACCTACCTCTCTGTCCTTCTTACTTACAAATCATTCACCCTTCTACTATCGAGGACCTCTACCTCTCAATCACGCCATTACCTTATATCACAGTAAAATGGCCCAATTTTCAAGTGATTAACCTCATAACATCACAAACACAACCCATCGCCATTAAGTTCCCCATCTCTTTCTATAATGCTTATCGACTACGTGCCATTCTAAAATAACAATGTTTCCAGGCGTATATTTTAGTAACCCACCAAGGTTACGCATTCCCCATTACGGAAAGACAAATTCCTTCCTACCCACAGGGAATAAATGCTAAATAATCTAAGCCATCAAACGTTAGAATATAGTACTGAAATTGATACTATAATACATAGCTTGTGATTTATTCTTACATGTATATTTGATATATAGTTTTCAATTAATTCTTATATTTATATTCTCAATAATTCTTATATTTTTATTTGATATGTATTTTTCATTTTATTCTTACATTCCTATGTAATATAATCCATTTTTATTTTAATACAAAAGTATTTTATATATATATATAGGTCTCAATTTATAATTTCTTATTGTAAGATGTATACACACGTTTATTTGTATTACACTCGTGTAGGTGTTCATAGTTATCAAGGCATCCGTGTTCCTACTTTCACAACGGCCCATTCTTATTGGTAGCTTTTGAGGGCAAAAGCAAAGTAGACGGTGGAGATATTGCAGTAGAGTAAAATACATACAACCTACAACTTACTTTGAATTATAAAAATACTATTTTAGACGTTTAATTAGAAACGCATTGTTTAACAGAAAGAGATTATGAGATTAAGAGATTTACGCTTTACCTGAGAAGCAACAAAGATGGGATAATTATGTATTGTTCGGAGACTCGAATGCTGTAGAACTTATTAGACTTGGATTAAAACTCCAATTGTTTATAGGTTACCATCCAAATAAACAATTTAGGGTATATAAGTACAGTTCACATTCGATTCTCCAAAACATAACATTACACCATTCAACTGATGTTGTTCTCTCATTTAAGGTATGCAATTTCTACTTCTTGTTTTATTTGTATATTTTACTTGTATCTTTTATTACAATCAGTGTATAATAATTTATTCATGATATATTTAGTATTCGGTTTAATTGCATAATTCACCTGTAGGTCAATCGTTCAAGTGTTCGGCGACACATTAGCATGCGCTAAATAAATTACTCGTACACATTATATTGAATAATATTACTAGAGCACAATATGCATATTAAGACTTAGTCTCGTGATGCCGTGTTAAGTATGTATTCATATACCGTAACTATTAGCAGTATTGCAAGCATTAGCTTTTATATGAACCGATCAAACAGATGAATTATGTATATACTATGATCTATCTGGTTTGAATCCATTACGCGCTAAATAATAATTAATGATACAGCGCATGTTTTAAGGTGCCTTGTATATCAAAGGCTAATTAAGGTGTTACCACCTTGGACTACAAATAGTGCCCCGCACTGCCATAGTCTTGAATATCAGGTCCTCCCAGAGTGACTTGTTATTCAAGACTAACTTTGCGAGTCCAACTCATAAATAATTCCCCAACCCCCAACCTTTTTATATTATAATATTCGATGTTTAAATTATATATGTGTAATCGAATATTTTATCTTGTTTTGTGTTGAAAGTTATTTAATATTTGTATATGATAATAAACAAAAAACATAACATTACACCATTCAACTGATGTTGTTCTCTCATTTAAGATTTCCTTAATGTATCCAGAAAGTGGGGTATAAACGAACCTTCACAGAATATCAAGGTTGTGGACCCTTTAGAGGTCACAAATTTGATTCGATTTTGATGAAACGTAAAATGCATGTTTATAACCAACCAAAAGATCTTGGTTTCTTTCGATATTCGTGCATATCGGATAGTAACTTCCTGAATTATGGCCCCTGATTGTACGAAAAATCGCGTTTCAGCTTGTGGTTCATCTTATTATCCGATTTAAATATATATCAACGTTACATCGAATTGTTGGTTGTGATCGAATGTCGTGAAAATAAGACCAAAACTGCTGGACGAATTGATTGCACCTCGTACGCAAAAGTGTAAACATCTGGTATATCAAGGTTTTGGACTCTCTAGAGGTCACAATTTTGATCCGATTTTGAGGAAACTTGAAATACATGGTTACTTTCGATATTCGCACATATCGGATCGTAACTTCACAATTTATATCCGATTTAAAAAATATGTTTAAATATATCACCGTTTCAAACTAAGATCTTACTTCATTCCGATAATCGCGCATATCCGAACATAATGTCTTCGATTTAGGCCCCTGATTGGTCGAAAAATAGCATATTTAGCTTGTGGATTCTCTACAAGTCTTTCCGATTTTAAAAATGGTTAATATATATCCCCATTCAACCATGATGTAGATTGAATTGTTTAAACTTCGTTAAATTTGAAATGAAACTGCCAAACAAAATGAAAGAATAGATACGGTCCTTGCCATGCCCCAAATTTCTGCACCCCTGACAAGGTACACCACCTCAGAAAATCCGGAGTAACTTTATCGGCAAATACAGGCAGCAAACCTGATACCTCCAGGTTAACAAACCAAAATCATATTTAAGTACCATGAACCGTAATTAATAATATACATGTACATGCATTTATGATTATGTTACGTATTTCAGACACATCTTTTCCACCAAATCCGATTGCTTCAATGAACTATCCTGCTAATTATAATGACAACAGTTATATGATATGGGTTATATCAGGAATTCCTGATAAATATATCCACTTACAATTTGAAGATGTATTTGAAATAGAAGATGCTAACGTAAATGGGTGTGGAAATGTTTCACATTATTGGGTTGTCGATGGATGTCATGATAATGTCAGGATAATGTCAGAGGGTATTGATGTGTAAGTATATCTAAGTTTCATTTCAAAATTACTTGAAAAATTACTCGCAATCCAACTAAAGAGTTGGACAACTGCTTAGATGAGCCATTTCAAAGTGCATATAAGCAATTCCATAGCACTGAAACTTCCCTAACGAGGGTATCCAATGATATACTTCTTGAATAAGATGATAAAAAGTGTGTCTTTTTGCTTTTATTGGACCTATCTGCAGCATTTGACACTGTTGACCATTAAATTACTCTTCATAGATTACGTTTTAGATTTGGTATACAAAGTGATGCATTGAAACTGATATTTAGTGGGTAGGACACAATCTATTTTATTAGATGGCAAATTATCAAAGAAACTGTTTTTATCTTTGTGTTCCACAAGGATCAGTTTCAGCCCCGATACTTTTTATATTATACTCATCACATATTAGCAACATTGTAGATGAATATAACCTTAAATTTTACTTATATGCTGATGATACTTAGTTATATATTTCTTTTAACCCTAAATATCCATGTTCTTTTAACCTATCTAAACAACAACTTGAGGACTGTGTTAGTGAATTAAGACTATGGATGTCTAAGCATTTTCTTAAATTAAACGATGATAAAACATAATTTCTTCTTTTGGGACCTAAATATCAATTAAATAAACATGTACATTCTAACTTATCCATTGTTATAGGTAATTATGAGATTAACCCCACTGCCTTTAGTTGAAATATTGAAGCGATGTTTGATAATTTTATGAATATTGAGGCACAAGTTAATCATATATCTAATGTTTGTTATTTTAATATTCGATATATTGGTAAAATACGAAACTTTCTATCAAGAGATGCAACAAAATCTCTTATTAACTCCCCTGTGACGTCAAGACTCGATAATTTCAACCCTCTACTAGCTGGCTTACCCATTAAACTTATAAACAAACTCCAACGAATACAAATACTGCTGCTAGATTAATAACCTTGACGAATAAATATACAAGTATAACCCCTGTTCTCTTTCAGCTGCACTGGTTGCCCATTAAGTATAGAACAGATTTTAAGATTTTAAGATTTTACTTTTAACTTTCAAATGCCTTCATAATTTAGCACCTAAGTATTTATCTGTACTTTTAGAATTATATACCCCAGACAGAACCCTACGTTCATCTGATTAAAAATTGTAAACCTTTCTGGTTATAGGGCACGTTCTTTTAGTTATCAGGCGCCTATTCTATGGAATCAATTACGTTTAAATATTCGAATTTCATCATCACTAGTTATTTTTAAAAAACAGACTAAAACTTTCTTATTTTTAAAGGCTTATAATTATAACAAATTGTAATACCTAATATTTTGTGCATCGTAGTTCTTTTATGTATTTTTTAGAAATAATTGCTTATTTAATGTATTTCTAACACTCTTGATGTTATTTACGTTTTGTATGTATGTTTTTGTTACACTGTAAAGTGCCCTTGAACACTCCTGTGATAGGGGCGCTATATAAATTTTGTAAACATACTATATGGCGGTCGATGTTCACTAGTATCAACAACTATAGCAAGTTATCATGTCCTGCATTAAATACGGTACGTTTATTATTTGTTAGTACACTGTATACGTATGGGAATTTATGTTACGTGGGTGCTAATGAATATTGTGATGATTACCTACAGATAGTTACAGAAAGTGTTGCAGTCAAAATCAATTAACCACAGCAACTACAGACTTCACTTCATCTGTGGATATAATCCCTGTCTAGCCCTCAGCCTATTTTCCATGTACTTGGTTTCATTCCATTTGCATTAGATCCACATTTTTCTTGGAGAAACGACTCAATAACATGTACGATGTGCGTTAGACCAGCCTTTGCAAATGTAATTGGACTGATTCCATAAAGGTGTTTTCAGTAGTGTTTTCCCCTTGAAAGTGTGCGCATACGTTTTCAATTGGGTGTTTACTTTCTGGCTCATAAACACAGATTCTCTTTCCCTACGTAATTCAGCCGCTCTTGTTACTGAAAATGTAGCTTGCAAATGGCAGATTTCTTGGGTGTCGTGTTTTTATAAAAAGGTGGCGAATTTTCTGCACATCTGGAAGTACAAAAAGTCATGCCTCCAAAACACTTCCTGTAACTATCTGTAGGTAATCATCACAATATCCATCAGCACCCACGAAATATAAATTCTCAACACCATATTATAATCCCTGTCTAGCCTTTACCTTAGTATAACCCCTGTCTAGTCTAATATCTTTATCTCTGTCTGTGTTCAAGTTTTATTTCAATATTTGTATTTGTAGTAGTTATTGTGGAGGTGCACGACCATCACCTGCAACGATACTAGAGGGATTTGATGTTTTGATTATCTTTCGTTCTAAGAATGGATGCAGTTATAGTGGTTTCAAACTTAACTACACATATATAGGTACGTAACGAATTCAAAATTGCTGAGACAGCGGAATATTATTACAAACATCTTTTAAGGACATATAAAGGGCACAGGAAGTCGATGTGGGGATTTTTTTGCTGACAGGGCATGGAGCAAATGTTTGGTAAATTGCTATAATGTTTTAGTGGGGAGGGGGCTGTGTAAGTTAACTTTGTGTAAGAGTTATCCCTTTGTTCATGCCTCGTTTTCAAGTTAATTATTTACCTTTGATCTACCAACATGTCCTTTTCAGCCACTTTTGCAGAGGTTGATATTCTACCAGCATGCAATTACATACCTAAACTAGAATGTTTATCGCCGTTTTATAGGTACTGTTTAGTAACTGGCACAATATTTTCAGTACCTTTAAAAAATCAACTAGTTTGTAACAATAAAAATCTAAAAAATAAGATCTGTTATCCCAGGTATGAGAAAATATTTGGTAAAGGAAAAATAATCTACTTACATGAATTTATCGGAAATAAAGCGAACTTACATATAAAAGATGAGAATGACCAATTTCCATGTAAAAAATACAGAGTTAGTAATTTAAAAAATGCGTAAAGCCCAAGTGAATCAAAATGATACGCCAAATAGAACGGATAACAAAGCAATAGACGAAATCAACAGAAATTTGAAAGCATGGTATAAAAAAGATTTAATAAATATAACTGCTAAAGACATTTATAACCACTTGGTATTAGCTAAATACTAAAAAGCAAAATCGATCACTAAATGGTAGAAAGAATTAAATATACACCAATTTGGGGAAAATGATATACAAATGATGTTCAAATTAGCCCACAGTGTAAATGCTAACTCTTAATTACAGAACTTTCAGTATAAGTACATCAATAAAATAATTTATAAAAAAAATTACTTTGTAAATTAAGACTGACTGGATTAAGACTGACTGTGGTCCTTCTGTTTTTCAGATATTGAAACTGTAAATCATTTGTTTATATACTGTACTTACACGCAACGGATATGGAACGAAAAGTATGAAATCCTTACAAAAGCAAATATTAATGTAAATATAACACACAAGGAAATTAACCTTGGTTGCCTAGATAAATCAGTTTTGACAATATTCACAAATGGAATTTTGTATATCAAATAATCTTTTTAACTAAATATTACGTATATAAATCAAAACTAGAAGCAACTATTTCTACCTGCGAAAGGTACAGATAATTTTTACAAAGTCGAAAAGTCCTAGAACTGGAAAGTTTTAAAACTAATAAGAAAATACTTAATAAATGGACATTGTTACCGCATACCCAACCAAAAAGGAAATAACCAATTATTGTTATTAAATTATATGACAAGAACGTTGACTAAAAGTACTTAAGTCCTTTCATCTTTCGACTTTTTATATTTTATTTTTGAAATGATCAGTACTTTTTAATCTACCGCTTAAAATATTCCCCTATTATGTACCCAACAAGTTGCCAAAAAGGTCAAGTCAATGACCTCCTTAAGGGGAGATAACACATCTTAGGGGTAAACTAAGCTAAATATAATTACACATAACAATAAAACGGTACTCTTTTAGAATAATAGAAGTAACGTATCCCCTGCACACAAATGCTAAAGATAAACATGCCAAAAATAAATGAATGTTAAAAAAATGTTTTTGAAATTGTATAATATATAATTATATGTGCAGATAATGTAATGATGGGCCCTAAATTGTAATATACTGTATGATGTGATTGCCATTATGTTATATTTTTTTTGAATAAATATTGTTTTTTAAAAATAAAACATATGAAAAGATCTTTGCTGCTGTTAACTTCATGGATAAGATTACTGAACTCGTTTAAGAAATCAGTTTGCCCGGAAGAAGGGGGTCTGTAAAGACATACAATTAGTATACGATATGGATTAAACCAAGAATCTCTGATAAATATATCCAGTTACAAATTGAAGATGTATTTCTAATACAAGGTCTTTAAACGTACACGGGTGTGGAAATGTTTCATAACAAACCAGAATCATATTGAAGTACCATGAACCGTAATTAACAATATACATCATTTATAATTAGATAAAATAGGACACAAATTCCTGAAAGCTACTTCGTGCTCAATATGCACACCACTTTGTTTACTCTTTAACAAATAATTGAAGAAGGGATATTCCCAGCGTCGTGGAAAATCGCAAATGTGATACCAATTTTTAAGAGCGGATCCAAAAACATAACTGCAAATTATAGACCAATATCACTACTGAGCTGTATAAGTAAACTCCTAGAAAGGATTGTATTCAAACACCTGCACAACTATTTTAAAGATAATGATCTACTATACAGTTTTCAATCTGGATTTAGGCCTAATCACTCTACTGTACACCAACTAATAGAAATTTATCAAGATTGTGTTAGTGCTATTGAAACTCATAAAATTTCTTGCTATGTTTTTCTTGATATATCAAAAGCTTTCGATCGTGTATGCCATTCTGGTCTAGTATATAAACTAAGCAAATATGGAATCGATGAAGCCTGTCTGACTTGGGTAAAAAGCTATATAAAAGGAAGGAAACAAAAAGTATTAGTAAATAATGTTTTCTCAAATCAGATTAACCTAAATTCTGGTGTGCCACAGGGATCGGTGCTGGGTCCGTTCTTGTTCCTTGTTTTCATAAATGACATCTATGAAGTACTGAACAACATCGCCAGGCTATTCGCTGATGATACTGCCATTGGTTGTACTAAATCTAGTATCGAAGACATAGAAAATTCGCTCAATAGTGATCTTTACCGATTACACATTTGGTCACAGAAATGGTTGATAAATTTTAATCCGAATAAGACTAAAGTCGTGCTATTTTCACCGAAGAAGCTTAGGAAACTGCCCTCCCTCAAATTCGGGGGAACGGAACTTGATGTTGTTCAGTACCAAAAACATCTAGGCATTACTTTGTCGCAAGATTTAAAATGGGCTAACCATATTGAGAGAATTTGTAATACTGCAGGAAAGCAATTAAACATTTCAGAAAACTCAAGTACAAATTGGATCAAAACACGTTAGACAAAATCTATAAAGCATACATTAGATCGATCTTGGAATATGCTAGTCCGGTCTGGGATAACTGTACCAACAATGATAGTATCCGTATAGAAAAAATTCAGTTAGAAGCTTCCCGTATAGTTACGGGTTTGCCCAAGTTTGCGAGTAAAGAAGCCCTCTATCAAGAAACGGGATGGGACAAACTATCAACCAGACGTTTCAGACAGAAACTTATACTTTTTTACGATATATACAACAATAATTGTCCTGCATTTCTAACAAATATCTTGCAACAATATAGTAACAAAAACACAACGTATCCTTTGCGAAAAACCAACGATCTATTGACTCCACGTTGTCGAACCTCACGGTTTGAAAATTCGTTTTTCCCTAGCACGATTCGCGCCTGGAATTCGTTAGACTCGTCAACAAAAGCTGCCGCTAATAGAGCAGTATTCAAATAAAAAATAACCCAATTTGATCAACAGAAACCTCCACCTAACTATTTATTAACATGTAACAGGAAACTTAATATCTTGCATACAAGACTTCGTCACGGCTGTAGCCCATTAAAATCACATCTTTATAAATCTAACCTTGTAAATGACCAGAAATGTCGCTGTGGCCATGAAACGGAAGACACGCAACATTATTTCCAAAATTGTCCTTTGTATGATGAGCAAAGGATTATATTATTTGATCAATTAAAAAACTATCATAACCTAAATCTGACGACACTGCTTTCCGGGGACCCGGAATTAACGACAATTCAAAATATGTATTTAGTTAAGCAAGTACAGAAATACATACAGAATACAGAGCGATTTAAATCATGATGTAGTTCTAGACTGGAAAAACACGCTACCGCCCACCCGCAAAAAAGAAAAAAAAAATTATATTTGAAATATAAATTGATTTAATATTTGAACCTCACCAAATAAACCTTACACACCTTTCGTATATTTCGCTGTTGTAAGGTATATTATACCGTGGTGTTCTCCCTTGTCCATTTTTTAAATTACACTGAACTTCTGTAAATATGTTTGTTTTGTTAATTTATTATTTATTAGTATTTGATATGTATATGTATTGACTTTGCTTCACTGACCACCTACAACAATTATATTGTATTGGAGAGGACTCTTTTGTAAGTTCTAGTAACTTTTGTCCAATCCGTTTACTTTAAAGTAATAAAATATGTTTAAATTATAATTATGTTACGTATTTCAGACACATCTTTTCCACCAAATCCGATTGCTTCAATGAACTATCCTGCTAATTATAATGACAACAGTTATGTGGCATGGGTTATATCAGGAATTCCTGATAAATATATCCACTTACAATTTGAAGATGTATTTGAAATAGAAGAAATAGAAGATACTAACGTAAATGGGTGTGGAAATGTTTCACATTATTCGGTGGCCAATTATTGTAATGATTACATAGCGATATGGACAGGAAATATTTTTATGTAAGTATAACATTGTCTACGTATGGCGGTCGATATTCTCTAGCATCAACAACCATAACAATTTATCTTGCCCTGCAGTATATACGGCATGTTGATTATTGGTTAGTACATTGTATTTGTTTTGAAAATTTATATTACGTGGGTGCATATGAACATTGTGTTTCAGTAATGTTTTTCTTCCGGAAACATCCAATCGGGTGTTTACCTCCTGGCACATAAACACAGTTATTTTTCCACTAAGTCCATCAGCCATTCTTGTTACTGAAAATGAAGCTTGCAAATAGCAGATTTCGTGAGCTTTAGCATCATGTTATTTTAAAATAAAGATAGCATGCTGTAAAGATAAATCTTTACTTGTGACTTTTCAGCGATTTTCTGCATATCTTGAAATACAACAAATAGCGGGTGTAAACATAGGGTGCACGGAAGGCAGGCATACTTGACATCCTCAGGTATTAATATAATCCATGTCTAGCCTTATATCTTGGTATAATCCATTTCCAGCCTTATATCTTGGTATAATCCCTATCTAGCCTTATATCTTAGTATAATCCATGTCTTGCTTTATATCTTAGTATAATCCATGTCTTGCCTTATATCTTAGTATAATCCATTTCTTGCCTTATATCTTATTTCAATATTTGTATTTGTAGTGAATATTGTGGAGGTGCACGACCATCACCTATAACAGTAGAAAAGGGATCTGATGTTTTAATTACCTTTACTTCTAACAATGAATGTAGTTATAGTGGTTTCAAACTTAACTACACACATATAGGTACGTAAACAATTCAAAATTGCTGAGACAGCGGAATATTATTACAAACATCTTTTAAGGACATATAAAGGGCACAGGAAGGCAGTGTTTTTTTTCTGACAAGAGCATTGTCGCAAGATTTAAAATGGGCTAACCATATTGAGAGAATTTGTAATACTGCAGGAAAGCAATTAAACATTTTAAGAAAACTCAAGTACAAATTGGATCAAAACACGTTATACAAAATCTATAAAGCATACATTAGATCGGTCTTGGAATATGCTAGTCCGGTCTGGGATAACTGTACCAACAATGATAGTATCCGTATAGAAAAAATTCAGTTAGAAGCTTCCCGTATAGTTACGGGTTTGCCCAAGTTTGCGAGTAAAGAGGCCTTCTATCAAGAAACGGGATGGGACAAACTATCAACCAGACGTTTCAGACAGAAACTGATACTTTTTTACGATATATACAACAATAATTGTCCTGCATTTCTTACAAATATGGGATCACGGTGGCTAAGTGGATAAGGCGCTGGTTCGCTAGCCTGGAGGTTGAGTGTTCGATCCCTGCATTGGCCGAGAAAGTTCATCTCGATTTTCCGGCGTGATTTCCCCTTGTCAGTGATGCAGAAGGAGGGCCTGCCAAGGACAGCTGCCTAGTCGTTCGGATGGGACGAAAAACCGAGGTCCCGTGTACAAATTGGAGTGCACGTAAAAGATCCCTTGGCAGTTGGAATTCGATATAAGAGTAGGCCGTAGCGCCGCTGCCCGGGCAAAATTTCCCTCATTGCACACTGTGGCGTATGCCCGTCTTCAATTAGCCCAGGTTAGGTGCTTAAGCGTAGGACGTTAAACCCCATTTCATTCATTCATTCTTACAAATATCTTGCAACAATATAGTAACAAAAACACAACGTATCCTCTGCGAAAAACCAACGATCTATTGACTCCACGTTGTCGAACCTCACGGTTTGAAAATTCGTTTTTCCCTAGCACGATTCGCGCCTGGAATTCGTTAGACTCGTCAACAAAAGCTGCCGCTAATAGAGCAGTATTCAAATCAAAAATAACCCAATTTGATCAACAGAAACCTCCACCTAACTATTTATTAACATGTAACAGGAAACTTAATATCTTGCATACAAGACTTCGTCACGGCTGTAGCCCATTAAAATCACATCTTTATAAATCTAACCTTGTAAATGACCAGAAATGTCGCTGTGGCCATGAAACGGAAGACACGCAACATTATTTCCAAAATTGTCCTTTGTATGATGAGCAAAGGATTATATTATTTGATCAATTAAAAAACTATCATAACCTAAATCTGACGACACTGCTTTCCGGGGACCCGGAATTAACGACAATTCAAAATATGTATTTAGTTAAGCAAGTACAGAAATACATACAGAATACAGAGCGATTTAAATCATGATGTAGTTCTAGACTGGAAAAACACGCTACCGCCCACCCGCAAAAAAGAAAAAAAAAAAAAATTATATTTGAAATATAAATTGATTTAATATTTGAACCTCACCAAATAAACCTTACACGCCTTTCGTATATTTCGCTGTTGTAAGGTATATTATACCGTGGTGTTCTCCCTTGTCCATTTTTTAAATTACACTGAACTTCTGTAAATATGTTTGTTTTGTTAATTTATTATTTATTAGTATTTGATATGTATATGTATTGACTTTGCTTCACTGACCACCTACAACAATTATATTGTATTGGAGAGGACTCTTTTGTAAGTTCTAGTAACTTTTGTCCAATCCGTTTACTTTAGAGTAATAAAATATGTTTAAATTATAATTATGTTACGTATTTCAGACACATCTTTTCCACCAAATCCGATTGCTTCAATGAACTATCCTGCTAATTATAATGACAACAGTTATATGGCATGGGTTATATCAGGAATTCCTGATAAATATATCCACTTACAATTTGAAGATGTATTTGAAATAGAAGATGCTAACGTAATTGGGTGTGGAAATGTTTCACATTATTCGGTGGCCAGTTATTGTAATGATTACATAGCGATATGGACAGGAATTATTTTTATGTAAGTATAACATTGTCTACGTATGGCGGTCGATATTCTCTAGTATCAACAACCATAACAATTTATCTTGCCCTGCAGTATATACGGCATGTTGATTATTGGTTAGTACATTGTATTTGTTACTGAAAATGAAGCTTGCAAATAGCAGATTTCGTGAGCTTTAGCATCATGTTATTTTAAAATAAAGATAGCATGCTGTAAAGATAAATCTTTACTTGTGACTTTTCAGCGATTTTCTGCATATCTTGAAATACAACAAATAGCGGGTGTAAACATAGGGTGCACGGAAGGCAGGCATACTTGACATCCTCAGATATTAATATAATCCATGTCTAGCCTTATATCTTGGTATAATCCATGTCCAGCCTTATATCTTGGTATAATCCCTATCTAGCCTTATATCTTAGTATATTCCATGACTTGCTTTATATCTTAGTATAATCCATGTATTGCCTTATATCTTAGTATAATCCATGTCTTGCCTTATATCTTATTTCAATATTTGTATTTGTAGTGAATATTGTGGAGGTGCACGACCATCACCTATAACAGTAGAAGAGGGATCTGATGTTTTAATTACCTTTACTTCTTACGATGAATGTAGTTATAGTGGTTTCAAACTTAACTACACACATATAGGTACGTAAACAATTCAAAATTGCTGAGACAGCGGAATATTATTACAAACATCTTTTAAGGACATATAAAGGGCACAGGAAGGCAGTGTTTTTTTTCTGACAAGAGCATGGAGCAAATGTTTGGTAAATTGCTATGATGTGTTAGTGAGGCGGGGGCTGTGAAGTTAACTCGGTGTAAGAGTTATACTTTTGTTCATGCCTCGTTTTCAAGTTAATTATCTCCTTTTGATCTACTTTTGTTTATGTTTGTGAAGGAACATACCCAACATGTGAAGGGAAATACCCAACATGTGAAGGGAAATACCCAACATGTTGTTTAAATTTAAACGAGAAGTCGCAGCGTTTTTAACGGCGATTTTATTAGTTGTAAAATGATGTTTCGTAACCCAGCAATTTACGGTTGATAAAGTCCGTTGAACTATGTGTTTTCCATTATCACTATCAGACAGATTAGGGAAAGGGGTGTAATTTAACAGGATCACCTGGATTTACAATGGACCTTTCATTTATAGTGTCGTCTGATCTGACAATACAATGTCAAGCGACAAAAGCCGAGAAAAACAACTGCTTTTAATACGCCCACATTGAAATTTGAAACAGGTAACACAAACCAATTACAGACGGGTCAACTATCCTGATTATTATGATAAAAGCATACAATATACATGCATTTATAATGATGTTACGTATTTCAGGCACCCCATCTTTTCCACCAAATCCGATTACTTCAATGAACTATCCTGATAATTATAATGACAACACTTATATGACATGGATTATCCGAGGAATTCCTGATAAATATATCCATTTACAATTTGAAGATGTATTTGAAATAGAAGATGATAACGTAAATGGGTGTGGAAATGTTTCACATTATTCGGTGGCCAGTGATTGTTATGATTACATAGCGATACGGACAGGAATTTTGTATATGTAAGTATAACATTGTCTACGTATGGCGGTCGATATTCTCTAGCATCAACAACCATAACAATTTATCTTGCCCTGCAGTATATACGGCATGTTGATTATTGGTTAGTACATTGTATTTGTGTTGGGAATTTATATTATGTGGGTGCTAATGAATATTGTGATGATTATCTACAGATGGTTTATTCCCGGGAAGGCGCAGTTAGTGACCGTAACGGATTAAAGAAGGTCGTTTTCGACGACTTAACCGAAAAGGATTAAAATGGATTTTAAAAAGTAACTATGGTGTTATAGAGTGTTATGATAAGAATTTACCCTCTCATAATCCCCACTATAATTAATTAACCAACATTTTAGCATCAGTGGTGGAATAAGAAATAAAAACGTAACTATACTATAACAAAAATCCATTTAATTTCTTCAAAAAAATAAAAAACATAACTATACTATAAAAAATTTAATTTCGTCAAATAAATAAAAAGATAGTAAGCTGGCACTGCCAGGCAGGATACGCCCACATTTTCGAGAGATGGTTAGAGAACAAGCAAAACCGCAAGTGATTTTTCCTCCAATCAAAGGCTATAATTCATTAAATTACAATTTGATATGCGCAAATATCGAAAAGAATCAAGATCTTTAGGTTATAAACATGCATTTCAAGTTTCATCAAAATCGAATCAAAATTGTGACCTATACTTGGTCCACAACCTTGATATACCATATTTTAACACTATTAGAGTACAAACGGCGGCCATTTTGTCTGGCAATTGTGGTCCGATTTCCCGGAAATTCAAACTCAACCTTCGGTATGGTGTAACGGTGATAGAGTCAAGCTTTTTTTCAATCGGATAATAATCATAACCTCCAGAGGGACCATAGGCGATTTTTCGGGCAATCAGGGGCCATAATTCAAAAAGCTACGATATGATATGCGCAAATAACGAAAGGGACCAAGATCTTTGGGTTATAACCATGCATTTTAAGTTTTATCAAAATTGAATCAAAATTGTGACCTATTCTGAGTCCACAACCTTGATATACCTTTTTATAACAGCATTCACGTACATGCGGCGGCCATTTTGTATGGCAATTTTGTTCCGAATTTTTTCGAAATTCAAACTCAACCATCCTTAGGGTGTAACGGTGATATAATCAAACGATTTTTTTAAATCGGATAATAATTGTGACCTCCAGAGGGACCACAAGCTAAACAAAGACGATTTTGCGTATAATCAGGGGCCATAATTCAGGAAGTTACAATCCGATATGCCCAAATATCGAAAGGAACCAAGATCTTTGGGTTATAACCATACATTTCAAGTTTCATCAAAATCGAATTAAAATTGTGACCTCTACAGGGTCCACAACCTTGATATACCATATTTTAACAGTATTCGCGTACGAATGGCGGCCATTTTGTATGGCAATTTTGGTCCAATTTTACCGAAATTCGAACTCAACCTTTCTTAGGGTGTAACGGTGATATAAATCAAACGATTTCTTAAATCGGATAATTATTGTAACCTCCAGAGGGACCACAAGCTAATTAAAGACGATTTTGCGTATAATTAGGGGCCATAATTCAGGAAGTTACGATCTGATATGCGCAAATATTGAAAGGAACCAAGATCTTTGGGTTATAACCATGCATTTCAAGTTTCATCAAAATAAAATTAAAATTGTGATCCCTACAGGGTCCACAACCTGGATATACCATTTTTAACAGTATTCGCGTACGAACGGCGGCCATTTTGTATGGTAATTTTGGTACGATTTTTCCGAAATTTGAACTCAACCGTCCTTAGGGTGTAACGGTGATATAATCGAACGGTTTTTCAAATCGGATAATAATTATGACCTCAAGAGGTACCACGAGCTAAAATAGGTGATTTTTTAAATCGGATAATTATTGTAACCTCCAGAGGGACCACAAGCTAATTTTGCGTATAATTAGGGGCCATAATTCAGGAAATTACGTTCCGATAGGCGCAAATATCGAAAGGAACCAAGATCTTTGGGATATAAACATGCATGTCAAGTTTCATCAAAATCGGTTCAAAATTGTGACCTCTATAGGGTCCACAAGCTAAAAACGTGATTTTTCGTACAATCAGGGACCATAATCCATGAGGTTTTGATCCGATACGTGCCAATATCGAAAGCAGCCGAGATCTTTGGAGGATAAACCTATATTTCAAGTTTCGTCGAAATCGGGTAAGAATTGTGACCTGTAGAGAGTCCACAAACAATTGTGGACGGACGGACGGATGTCCGGACGGACGGACAGGGGCGACGACATAATACGTCCACATGAAAATGTGGGCGTATAAAAACATATCTATACTATAACAAACTCTTCGCCTAATAAGAAATTAAAGCAACTATATATAATAAATAACAAAAATCAGTTCAGTTTCGCCAAATAAGACTCCCTGTCTTAATACTCGACTAAAGTCAATTCATGAACCTCGTGTCTTCGTTTCTGCTATACAATGTGAATGTATGCATCTTCAACCTGGGTGAACACTGGTTTGATGATATTCACCATTAGTTGTCAATTGGTGAATAAAATTCAGAGTGAACATAAATTCAAAAAATCTTTAACACCGTTAATTGGGTACTTATAACAACATGTCTCTCATCAAACGAAAGCCGATAAGTCGATATCTGCGCCTTCCCGGGAAGGATTAATTTTGGTTACGTTCTGTAACTGCGCGTTCCCGGGAATACACCCTGCAGATAGTTACAGAAAGTGTTAAGCATAACATGTTCTATAAGACAGTCAATATCAATTAACCACAACAGCTACAGGCTAATACACTCCCCTAATTCCACTTCCCCCAAGATATAACCCCCGTTTAGTCTCAAACCTTTTTCCATGTTCTTGCTTTCATTACATTTGCATTTAACAAACACTTTCGTTGGAGAGACACCCCAATAACATGGACCGCTTCCATGAAGGTATTTTCAGTACTGTTTTTATACGCCCACATTTACAAATCTAAAAAAACATCGTCTTATCCAACGTTTCGTGAGTAAAAATACTAACTTCTTAAGGGAAAAGAAATAAATACAAAATGGTTGGAAGTAAGTTATGACATCGTGGGAATGATGACGTCATATACTTAGATACATAACATGATAGGTTAGCTCAACTCAAATTTCACTAACCTTTCAGTTTTCTTCCCTGTGTCATTTAGTTCCTTCATCATATGTAATAGTGATCTCTCAAGTCTAGAGCTTTAATATACAGCCCTGTTTAGGTATGGGTAGGATCACGGCGGCTAAGTGGATAAGGCTCTGGTTCGCTAGCCTGGAGGTCGAGTGTTCGATCCCTGCATTTGCCGAGAAAGTTCATCTCGATTTTCCGACGTGATTTCCCCTTGTCAGTGATAGAGAAGGAGGACCTGACAAGGACAGCTGCATAGTCGTTTGGATGGGACGAAAAACCGAGGTCCTGTGTACACATTGGAGTGCACGTAAGAGATCCCCTGGCAGTTGGAATTCGATATAAGAGTAGGTCGTAGCGTCGCTGCCCGGGCAAAATTCCCCTCATAGCACACCGTATGGCGTATGCCCGTCTTCAATTAGGTCAGGTTAAGTGCATAACAGTAGGACGTTAAACCCCATTCCATTCATTGTTTAGGTATGTGAAACTTCCAATCAATAGAAACAGGAAACACAAACCAACTGCAGACGGTTTGATGGGATCAATTTCGACTAAATGATGGCACAATACTAGATCTTTGTACCTTCTGAGAAGTATCTTTCCGATTGGGTTTATAAATTACATGTCAAAGGTAAAAAATGAAGCTATAACAACAGTGGATTGTGGCTAAAACTATTCTGATCGTACAAAGATCCAGTATCGTGCAATTGTAAGTATATTGTTGTCGCTCCTGTCCGTCCACAATTGTCTGTGAACACTCTACAGGTCATAATTTTTATCCGATTTTAATTAAACTTAAAATATAGGTTATTTATTATTATTATTATTAAGACAATTTATATAGCGCACAATTTATATAGTGTAAACATCTGGTATATCAAAGTTGTGGAGCCACAATTTTGATATACCAGATGTTGATGAAGCTTGATATGCAAGTTTATATCCAAAAGATATCGGCTCCTTTCAATATTCGCACATATAGGATCGTAATTCCCTGAATTGTGACCTCTGATTGTACGAAAAACCGCGTTTTGAGCTTGTGGACCCTGTAAAGGTCACAATTTTTAAACCGATTTCAAAAACTTTTGAATATATCACTGTTACACCTTAAAGGATGGTTGAGGTCTAATTACATAAAAATCGGTCTAAAACTACGGGACAAAATAGCTGCCCCCCGCACGCACATAGTGTAAACGGTAAATCAAGGTTGTTGACCCCCTAGAGGTCATAATTTTGATCCGATTTAGATGAAACTTCAAATACATGTTTATGACTCAGCAGATATTGGTTCCTTTCAATATTCACGCATACCGGATTGTAACGTCCTGAATTATTGCCCTTATGGTCCCTCTAGAGGTAACAATTTTATTCGATTTAATCAAAAACGTGTTAATATATCACAATTACACACTAAGATCTTGGTTCCTTTTGACAATCGTGAATACCCGAAGTTAACTTTCTAGATTATGGCCCCTGATTGTTCAAAAAATCGCATTTTTAGCTTGTGGATTCCCGATTTTTAAAACCATTAAAATACAGCACCATTCCACCATAATAAAGTTCAATCGAATTCGAAATTATCTTGTACGCCAATTGTGTGTAATACAGAGGTTGTGGACTCTATAAAGTTCACAATTTTATCCGATTTTGATGAAACTTAAAACATATTTTTATACCCCAAAGACCTCAGTCCCTGTTGATAATTGCACATTTCAGGCCATAACTTTCTTGATTTTTACCCCTGATTGTACAAAAAATCGTGTTTGCTTTTAGCTTGTTCCATATCAATCTCTTGAAAATGTGGGCGTATCCTGCCTGGCAATCGATGTTTCCTCTTGAAAGTGTGCGCATCCGTTTCCAATCGGGTGTTTACTTTCTGGCACATAAACACGTGTTCTCTTACACTAAGTCATTAACTGAATATTTAGCTTGCAAATGGCAGATTTCTTTGGCGTCGTGTTTTTATAAAAAGGTAAATGTTGTAAAAAGAAAGCTTCACTTGTGACTTTTTAGCGATTTTCTGCACACATGGAAATACAAAAATAAAATCGTGCGTGGAAACATGTAGGTACATGGAAATCAGGCTTAACTACTTAACATAATCAATGTCTATCCTAAAAGCTTGATATAATCCCTGTCTAGCTCTCGTATCTTGTTATAATCCCTATTTAGCCTTATATCTTGATATAATCCATGTCTTGCCTTATATCTTGATATAATCCATGTCTAGCCTTATATCTTGGTATAATCCCTGTCTAGCTCTCGTATCTTGTTATAATCCCTATTTAGCCTTATATCTTGATATAATCCATGTCTTGCCTTATATCTTGGTATAATCCATGTCTAGCCTTATATCTTGATATAATCCCTGTCTAGCCTTATATCTTAGTATAATCCATGTCGAGCCTTATGTCTAGCTTTAGTATAATCCATGCCTAGCCTTATGTCTTGCTTTAGTATAATCCCTGTCTAGCCTCTACTAATACCTTAGTATAATCCCTGTCTAGCCTCTACTAATACCTTAGTATAATCCCTGTCTAGCCTCTACTAATACCTTAGTATAATCCCTGTCTTGCCTATCTCATATCTTGATTCCTGTCTGTGTTCAAGTTTTATTTCAATATTTGTATTTGTAGTAAATATTGTGGAGGTGCACGACCATCATCTTTAACGGCGCATGAGGGATCTGATGTTTTTATTATCTTTAGTTCCAACTATGAATGCAGTTTTAATGGATTTAAACTTAACTACACGTATATAGGTACGTAAAGAAACATTTGACTATAATAAACCCTATAATCCTATATGCTAATATCTCACTATTATAGTTACGTTAATTGACTATAATAAGCCCTCTGAAAATATGATACTGAATTATTCGTATGTAAACAACTTTTGGATATAATAATAAGTTTTGTGGGTTCTGTTAACAAACACCGCCTGTGAGTTCATATTCCTGGAGACATCTTACTCACTATAGGCGCCGTGTGTCAACTAAAAAAGGCCCAAAAATGCCCGAAAAAAAGGCCGAAAGTAACGTCCTGGAATGTGATCCCTGATTGTTCGGAAAATCAAATTTGTAGACGCCCCCATATCCATGTGGACGTATATTGTCGTCGCCCCTATCCGCCTGTCTGTTAACATTTTGTTTATGGGTACCTGATTGTACCACAAATACGTGTTTTGGCTTGCGGTCATTCTAAAAGGTCCCAATTACTATCTGATTTTGATGGAACTTTAAATGTCTGTTTATAAGCTAAGGTTCTCGATTCCTGTCTATATTCACACATATCGAACCTTGACCGTCAAGATATTGATGTAATGAAACTATACATTGAATTAGAACTAAAGTTATCATGTCCCAAAGCATCAGCCAATCAAATTGCTTATCTCTGCTTACCCGTAGCAGAAAATGCACATCTTTGAACTCCATCGAGGCATTGACTTAATAAACACCTACATAAGGTTGAACATTCTAGCTCAATTAGAAGGAGAGATATTGTGTCCAAAAAGTGTGACGAACAGACAGACGGACGGACAGACAGGTGGACCATATTAATAGTTCCCCGCTTTCTTCGAAAGGCGGGGAATAAAAATAATATTTGCTTATGAAAAGTGGTACGGAATTGTCAAATTGTAGTTTTTGGTAGAATTACGTCACTACTGGTGCCTACAGGAAACAAATAAATGACACATTGGACCACGGAGCATACGAATTTAGTTTACAAATCGAACAAGACATAATGAATCTAGGAGCGGCTAACGCCTATTATTGTGGGCGGTAAAGCAAAAAATCGTGCATTTTTGAGTAAAAGCATGAAACTTGGCACATAGATGGAATGAACCCTACTGATAATTTTTGGATGTGGATCCACCTCAGCAGCTCCCCCAGACGCCAAAAGTGGACACATTGTGTTAAAAGAATGAAACTTGGCACATAGATGGCATGAAGCCTACTAATTATTATTTTGTGATGTGGATCCACATCAGCAGCCCCCCCCCCCTGGTCGTTACGGCCATATTTTCCAAAATGGCCGCCGATAGTGTGACGGTTAAGCAAAAAATCGTGCATTTTTTAATAAAAGCATAAAACTTGGCACATAGATAGAATGAACCTTACTGATTATTTTTGGATGTGGACTTACCTGAACAGCTCCCCCTGGTGGACGTTACGGCCATTTTGTTTTCCAAAATGGCCGCCTATAGTGGACCGGTTAAGCAATAAATCTTGCACTTTGTGTTAAAAGCGTGAAACTTGGCACATGGATGACATGCACCCTACTAATTATTATTTTGCTACCCACCTCAGCCTCCCCCCCCCTCCCCCTGGTGGCGATTACGGACATATTTTCCAAAATGGCCACCTATAGTGGGCCGGTTAAGCAAAACATCGTGCACGTTGGGTTAAATGCATGAAACTTGACACATAGATGGCATGAACCCTACTAATTATTATTTTGGGATGTGGATCCTCCCCAGCCCCCCCCCCCCCCCCACCGGTAGTCGTTACGGCCATTTTGTCCAAAATGTCCGCCTATCCATTGAAAAACATATAACTTTGGAACTATACATTGTAGAATAATAATGTCAGTGTCCATGTGTATAGATCTGGGGTTAACACAGAAGAAACATGACTCCAAATACAATCAAAGAAGTAAAATCATTTAATGATAAGTCACTTTTGATAACAGTTGCCTTCACAAAGGCAAAGAGAAGTGCACTGGAGGCTGGCCTTGTGACACTTGCACAGACCCCTGCATGCCTTTCTTCAGTTGCAATGAATTAGTTCATAGCATGAATCTGAGCTTGACCAATGGTGATCCACTTTGGTTGCCATGATCCATCACACTTGTTTTATCCCCAATCTGTAGGACTTGGTAACATGTACTTGCCCCAAACATGCACGTCTTGGTAGGTTGCCCTTAGTATATGCTGCATTAGTGCTGCTTCTGTTGGATGGATATTCTCCAAAGCTCTGGATCGTCTTGCAAAGAGATGCTGCCTTGCCTCATTCACTTTGGACAGTCCATATTTGCTGTCATACATGAGGACAACATATGACGTCAGGGATAATTAACGGAGCATCGGCAAGTAACAGGAATGCATCAGTGACATCTTGGAATACAGCCCATGTGCCCCACACTGTCTTTTTGCCTTTGCCATTAAAAAGGGATGTGTTTGCCTTTGCCTTTGCCATTAAAAAGGGATGTGTTATCACTCCCTGTGAATGCATGGAACATTGCCAATGTGGGTGCTTTAGGTGGGCGGGTGCTTTGGGTGCTTTATATGTCCTCACAGTAATTTTCTTGTGTCCTACATGTGCAGCATCCCACAGCTGGCAGAACAGCTAAAAAGCACCAAATTCCAAGGCAAAGAGGTGTACAGCACTCGAGAGAACCAGGTACTATCAACACTCTGGAGAGATGACAAAACTTGGATAGAACCATGCTCACACCACGAGGAAGCGGATACACGATTGTTACTGCATCTGTGTGATGCTGCACATGCAGACACGATAAAATTATGGTAAGGACATCCGACACTGATGTGGTGGTATTGATTCTGTCCAAACTTCACAGCATTCAAGTTAGTGAGGTGTGGATATCATTTGGAGTAGGGAAACACCACAGATACATTGCATCACATGATATTGCTGCTACCCTTGGTCCATCTAAAGCACCCGCATTGGCAATACTCCATGCATTCACAGGGAGTGATAACACATCCCTTTTAATGGCAAAGGCAAAAAGACAGTGTGGGGAACATAGGCTGTATTCCAAGATGTCACTGATGCATTCCTGTTACTTGCCGATGCTCCGTAAATTATCCCTGACAACATCTTCGCCCTGTGGAGAAATATGTTGTCCTCATGTATGATAGGAAATGTGGACTGTCCAAAGTGAATGAGGCGAGGCAACATCTCTTTGCAAGACGATCCAGAGCTTTGGAGAATATCCATCCAACACATATACTAAGGGCAACCTACCAAGGAGGGCATGTTTGGGGGCAAGTACTGCGAAAAGGGCCCATGCTACCAAGTCCTACAGATTGGGGATGAAACAAGTGTGATGAATCATGGCAACCAAAGCGGACCGCCATTGGTCAACCCCAAGATGCATGCTATGAACTAATTCATTGCAAATGCAGAAAGGTATGCAGGGGTTTGTGCAAGTGCACTTCTCTTTGCCTTTGTGAAGGCAACTGTTATCAAAAGTGACTTATCATTAAATGATTTTACTTCTTTGATTGTATTTGGAGTCATGTTTCTTCCGTGTTAACCTCAGATCTATACACATGGACACTAAAATTATTATTCTACAAAAGTTATATGTATTTCAATGGATAGGTGGCCATTTTGGAAAAAATGGCCATAACGACTACCGGTGGTGGGGGGGGGTGCTGAGGAAGATCCACATCCCAAAATAATAATTAGTAGGGTTCCTGCCATCTATGTGCCAAGTTTCATGCATTTAACCCAAAGTGCACGATGTTTTGCTTAATCAGCCCACTATAGGCGGTCATTTTTCTATGCTTAAATGGTGATAAAACTGAATTTATTTTGCTTGGATCTAATCATAACCTCAACACCATAACTGATTCCACTTCTATTAAGATTGATAGAAATGAAATTACTCCTAGTAACTCTGTTCGCAATATTGGAGCTTATTTTGATAGTAAACCCATGTAAATCCTGCTACTTTCATATCCGTAATATTGGCAAAATTCGTATATTTCTATCCCCTGATTCAACTAAAACGCTTGTTCATGCTTTTATTACTTCAAGACTTGATACTTTTAACTCATTTTTATCCGGCTTACCCAATAAATTAATATACCAATTGCAAAAAGTTCAAAACACCGCTGCACGACTTATTACCCTCACGAAAATATTACTCCCATACATAAACAACTTCACTGGCTTCCCATTCCATATCGTATTCAATTTAAGATTCTTTTAACTGCTTATAAATGTTTTCATGGCTTAGCCCCATCTTATTTATATCATCTAATGAAAAACAAACAAATGCTCGTAGTCTCCGTAGTTCAAATGACATTTATTGTCTCAAACCAAGATCTGCGAGAATGCTTACATATATGGTGAAAGATCGTTTTCATTTCTAGCCCCAAACCAGTGGAATGATTCAAAACCATCTGGTTCTGATACTGATATTCGTTCCAGCCCTTAATCAGTACAATCTTTTAAATGTGCTCTTAAAACTTACTTATCTTATATTGCATCTTTTTGTAGTCTTTTAGTTGTTTTATATATTTTCCGTTTTACTGGTATATGATTTTAAAGCGCTTCTAAACACCGTCGGTGGAATTGGCGCTATATAAATGTTTTAATAATAATAATAACGGCCACCAGGGGAAGGGGGGGTCTGCTGAGTTGGGTCCACTTCCCAAAATAATAATTTGTAGGGTGCATGTCATCTATGTGCCAAGTTTCATGCTTTTAACACAAAGTGCATGATTTATTGCTTAACCGGTCCACTATAGGCGGCCATTTTGGAAAACAAAATGGCCGTAACGTCCACCAGGGGGAGCTGCTGAAGTAAGTCCACATCCAAAATTAATCAGTAGGGTTCATTCTATCTATGTGCCAAGTTTCATGCTTTTATTAAAAAATGTACGATTTTTTGAGACCCACTTTAGGCGGCTATTTTGGAAAAGATGGCCGCAACGACCACCAAGGGGTTGCTGCTGATGTGGATCAATTTTCATAAAATAATAATTAGTAGGTTACATGCCATCTATGTGCCAAGTTTCATTCTTTTAACACAAAGTGCACCATTTTTTGCTTAACCGGTCCACTTTTGGCGGCCATTTTGGAAAGAATGACCAGGGGGAGCTGCTGAGGTGGATCCACATCCCAAAATAATCAGTAGGGTTCATGCTATCTATATGTTTCATGCTTTTACTCAAAAATGCACGATTCTACCAAAAATGCTTCCTTAACCGCCCCACTATTACTAGGTCATTTCTTTTTTACATTTTTATACGCCCACTATTAAACATGGTCATATATTGTCGTTGCCCCTGTTCGTCGCTCCGGCATCCACATCTTGATCGTTTTGAAATATCTTGTGACCACTCTAGAGTCTTCAGTAAATATCCGTTTGACTTTAAACTGATACATAGTGTTTAAGGTCACAAGACAAAGAATGCTATACCTTTTAAACGATTTCCGATAAATACGGCCAGAGTTAAGACCCTTGATCACGTTGAAAAATCTTGTGGGTGCTCTAAGAGGCTAGAATTGATATAAATTGACTTAGGTCATGAGACAAACAATCGAAACAAATTATAATGTTTCCTGATAATGGCTTCGTGGGTTATTACTCGTAATCAGATTTTCATGTTTTGTAAATGTTCTCATTACTGACGAAATAAAAATGATGAGACAATACTTGTTGACTGTCCGGACGACTTAGCTGCTGTGGGCGTTGTCTACCAAGCTATCCTTTCTCAAATCAGATGATCATTTAATCCTGTGTAAAAATGCTACAAAAGGTTTTCTTTTAAAAAAAGTAAATTTTCTTATTTTAGGTCATCAAAAATTAAAAGTAGCATAGCTGTGTGCCCTGTGTCCCGCTATGCCAAAATGTATCGAAAGTTAAAATCCGACGATTTCAGACATTTCGCATTGTCGCCGAAAATTCAAAATAGCTTTATTCTCTTAGGGACTCCCACTTTCCCAATAATAATAACTAGATCTACCAGACAGAAATGAAAGCCTGCATATTCACGGTCACTGTCGCATGTTCAACACGAAAAAATAATCATCATGAAAATCGGTAAAAAATATAGCGAGAAACGTTTCACCGTTGCACAATAAAACAATCTCAAAAATAAAATGTATTGCTGCAATCGGATTGACTTCCCGTTCCAGAAAAATCGATCAAGACAATAATAATAATAATAAGGTGAAGAAGAAAAAGAATAATCCGAACAATAACATTAGTGATTCACGCAAGCTACGTAGTGTGAAACCTTAATTAATTTGGACCCACACTGGGAGAATAGTCGTGAGAAAGATGGGGTTTAACGTCCACTTGACACAAACTAGGTCATTTAGGGACTAGTATGGTTCAATTTTATTTCAATAATTTGCTAGCGCGTAGGAATCTTTAGCAGTGGGAGGCAACCAGAAGACTCAGAGAAAACCAACGAGGTTGTACAGGCGACCCCACTCCTTGTCACGCTACTTCACTGAATGACAGATCTTGTGATCAAACACGCACGTGCTAACTATTCCGCCATCCGATCCCTCGACAGAATAGTAAACATGAGGACGGTGGTCACTTAATGGAACATCTAGAAGTAGAATACCACAAGTATATAATATGGGTTATATCAGGAATTCCTGATCAGTGACAATTTGATGATGCATTTGAAATGGAAGATAAAAGCAGGAATGGTTGTGGAAACATTTTATATTACGCCATGTCCATTGCTTGTTGGTGACTATTTTGAAGGAAAGGGAGTCAATGGAATTTACTGCTCCTCTGATACATCAGCCAGAGACTGTGGCAGGATTCACGTTTGAATAGAATGAGACTTATGATAAACAGATTGGTCTATAATACTGTAATAGAATAATTATATAATATTTTGGTAGATTTTACAATCTGTATCAACAAGTTAGGGGATCCGTTCATACATTTTAAATACAGCAGACCCAATACAACCCCTAAACCAAATTAACTATCACTTTTTGTTTACGCTCACATTGAAATGTGTTCCTATATTGTCGTTACCTCCGTCCGTCCGCCGACCGTGGGCCCAGCTTCCAGCTTGTGACTTGTGTACGCTCTAGAGGCCAAAGTTAATATCCAATTGACTTGAAATGAATACACAGTGTTTAAAGTCGTGAGACGAAGAAACCTATTGATATTTTCATTGAATTTTGATAACTTGAACAACTAAATCCATGATATTAAATATTTCGTATACTAAACGTTACCATGGAGGAGAACTTTGTCAAATCCATACAAATTCTAATGATTCTCTGAGAATTACCGCCAGAATTATGGCCCTTAATCATTTAGAAAACCTTGTGGACGCTATAGAGGCTAAAATTAATATCCGATTGACTTTAAATTATAATCAGTGTTTAAGGTCATAAGACGAAAAAGTCTATTCATTTTCATTGAATTTTGTTGAAATCCATGATATTAAATGTTTCGTATACTAAAGTAAGCATGGTGGAGAACTTTATCAAAGCCAAACAGATTCTAATGGTTTTAAATAATTACTTAATGAGTTGTTACTCTTAATCAGATATTAGTGTATTCTAAATATTTAATTGCCGAAAAAAAATAAAATATGCAACAACTCTTGTTGACTGCCCGGACGATTTAGCTGACGTGGGCGTATGTCTCGTTGCCTGGAAACCTACCTTTTCAGACTCAGTACCATCTTTAAAGTCGAGTAGGTAATATTTCTTTTCAGACACAATACCACATTTTAACCCAATTAACTCTTCTTTCCTCTCTCCTAAGTATTACTATCTTACTTTTCAGACCACCCAATACCTGTAAACCCGATTACGTCTCCATCATACCCCAATGATTACCCTAATAGTACGTTTCTGACATGGTTGGTTCCTGGACGTCATGGGTTTAACATATCCTTTACATTCAATGGTGTTTTTGGTGTGGATAATAGACATGGGGGAAATTGTGCTGATTATGTGATAGTTTATACGGATGACAAGTAAGTAGTGGTGATGGCAATGTCCAAAATCGAGGGAGGGAGGGGCGAGAGGTTGTGGTCCACACAACACAAACTAGGTCATTTCGGGACTAATATATGGTTCAATTATATTTCAATAATACAAGTAAGTAGTGGGGAGAATCAAGCTACCTGACTCAATGACAGACTTTATAATCTAAAACATATGCGTTAAACCATTTCGGGAGCCACCCACGAACCCACGCACCCTGTCCTTAATCCAGCATAAATTGTGAGCAGTGTACAGTCTTCAAATATGCGCCAAGCTCTTCAACCTGGACATCCTACACATTGTTAGGCTTGGGGTTAAACCCATGTTAAACCATGTATGTTCCCTTGTCCATTATGTTTTCTGCATTTTGTTTAAATCAAAATTTAACCAATACCAATTTCTTTTGACAAGGATGAAGGCGTTGGGTGTTTTTGCAATATTTAATTTTATGTCAATTTCACAATTGTTAGTATAAATATAGAATTTACTTGACAATTATCACAATTTACATAAAGCCCTAAATCGCGTTATTCCAGACATTTTGTTTGGAACTCTTTGGATATGTATTCTTAGTGTTATAAACTTTCCAAAAATGTATACCGGTAGTTTGTTTATTACACTATAAACCTCAGAATGCCACGTTTGGCATTTTTGTCCAAATGTAGCTAAAACGTTGAAACGTGGCAAAAAAATTGCAACGTTTTTCTGGAGTCCCAAAACGTAGCTTTTTGTCCAGAACGAGGCTGGGAAAAAATGATACGTTTTCTAAACGTAGTTTTTTTCCAAATAATTATTAGCTGTACTTGCTATCACCAAAATAAGAGCCACACAAATAGTGTTCCGATCATCACGTGACCAATGGTCTACAAATTAGATTATTTATTGGAACATGATATGATTAATTATTATGATTTACTTTGCTGAAATTCAAGCGAAATAAAACAGTACAATGTCACGTGACAATATTACAAATGGCGGATAAAGCCGTTCTTTGATTACATGTTGTCTATTTTGATTATTAAAATCGACTTGTACCATTACAAGACGAAAAACGATAGTTAAATAATACGACATTACGTAAAAGAATCATCTGGTGGGTACACTCATAATTAAATGAGTTTTAACTATTGTTGTAGGAAAAATTGTGTATTCCCCGTAGTTTTATGATATCGCGGCATTGTAAGGGTGTGCTATATAAAGGGTGTTGTATGTTGGAATTGGATTTACTGGGAAAAGAGAATTAGTTTTCTCAAATCAAAAAGTAGATTACTTGAACATTTATTAAAAGGAAAGTGAATTTGTAGTTTTCTAGACTGGGCGGATTTGTGATTTGAATCCATGTCGGGACAGTAAGGACACGGTGCAGCATAGTAAACTTTTACATTAGTTTTTCGTGGCATATCTGTATTATAATACTGCTTGTGAACTACACTACAACCTTCGTATTGTCAATAAATTCAACCAAATACGCTAGTCAAAACCGAAGTCAGTGTTTTATACATTTAATTAGGTTTTACATGAATGATTAATAAAATAATATCAAAACCAACAATCTAAAACTGAACAATAATGTTTAAATTGGACGCCGCCCTACTAATCACTGGAAGTATAACAAGTGTCACTCCTCAAAGTTTTTTTTCCATTGCAGGAAATTCCAAATCGCAAAACACACTTGACTGGTTTCTTTGTTGTATTTAAGTTATTTTTAAAAAATATATTAAAAAAGAATACGTCGTTTAAAAATTTCAATGTAACCACAAATAAGTGCTTATTTTGATACACACTGTCATGCTAAGATGGGTATTAATGGTTTGTATTTGAAAAATAAATTATACAAGAGAAAATATATCTAGATGACGACAAGGACAGCTGCCTAGTCGTTCAGATGGGACGAAAAACCGATGTACCGTGTACACATTGGTGTGCACGTAAAAGAACACTTCGCAGTTGCAATTCAGTTGCTACCCGAGCAAAATTTCCCTCATGGCACACTGTATGGCGTATGTCCGTCTTAAATTAGCCCAGGTTAGGTGCTTAAGCGTAGGACGTTAAACCCCATTTCATTCATTCTTTCATTCTCAGTTACTGCTTGATAATTTAGGTTATCAGCCCTGAACAGACGAATTTCCGATGCCCCGTGTAGACATTGGCGTGCACGTAAAAGACCCATTAGCAGTTGGAATTCAGTTGCTGTCCGGGAAAAAAATTCCCTCATAGCACACTGTATGGCGTATGCCCGTCTTCAATTAGCCCAGGTTAGGTGCAAAAGAGTAGGACGTTAAACCCCATTTCATTCTTTCATTCTGTTTTGCTATATTATCATTTTTGAATAAATAGGGTGGGGAGTATACTTAATTAGGGGACTCGATTGGAGAATTACAGCTTCGACCTTATATATTTATATTATTTAAGCAGGTTTAGTGTGTGGAGCCGATAAGGTCGTATAAAGATCTATTCTTAATACACATGTAGTAAATAAATGCTAAAGATCTAATAGTAAAATCTCATTCGTATAATTGAAGCCCGTTTACTTCTGAATAACCAAAATGGATTTATTACGGCTTAATATTATATTAGAATTACGTGTAAGGATAATTTTTAACAATTCCCTGCAGTTTTTTTCGTTCAGAGGGTGGATTGGGTCAATTTCATTTAACATAGTATTGTCTGTATGTCTTTTATATGACATTGGAAGTGCAAGATTAAAGATCGTTCATTTATTTCGATTTATACTTCTTGTTCCCATTTTAAACTAGTCAAAGATTGATCCACGCGGAATTGTTTTAGCCTCAATCATTTTAATTCATGTTTATGCCAAGATGTGGGTAAGTATTTATTTTTAACCAGAAAAAATTCCATGTTTTCTGAATTTGTCTGTGGATTAACGTTCTCTTTACGTAAAGTTTGGAATAATTAATCATTCCCAGACGTAAGTTAATAATTTACAAAGGGCATAATTATTTTCAACAACCAATCAATGTATAAAGGTAAGGACAAATATATTTTTATAGCAATGAAATAATTAGAATATGAATCATGTTGTCTATGCAGGACTATAAGTTAGCAATAAAATTAGTCATTGCGGGGGATCTCATTTTAGACATTAGAGGCTCTTGGCAAGCGTAAATTCTCGATCCGTATCGCGTATCCTTATCGATTTTACGTGATACGGCACACTAATACGGCAACACGTATTCAGCACTTTTCATAGTACGACGCTGAAATGTAGCGTTTTTATGAATCTATGTGTATCCTACTAATCCTAGAACACGACGGTGTATATTTGATGTGATTATTTTTAACCATAATAAAAACTTCAATTCAATCATAACTTTAGAGTAGGGTCGCCTGTATAGCCTCGTGCGTTTCCTCCGGGTCCCCCGGTTTCCCTAACACTGCTAAAGACCCCTACGCGCAAGCGATTTATTCAAATAAGATTAAACCATATGTTGGTCCCGAAATGACCTAGTTTGATCATTATCTTTGATGAGCTTCTCGCAGATTTGCGGGGAGTTAGATGGCCGAATGGTTACCACGTGCGGGCTGTATAAAGCCCGCCATTGAGTCAACTGGCGTGGTTTCGAATCGCCAGTTGTACGTGACATTGAGTAGGGTCGCCTGTCCAACCTCGTGGGTTTTCTCCGGGTCCTCTCGTTTCCTTCCACTGCTAAAAGACCCCTACGCGCGAGCCAATTATTGAAAAAAAATTAAACCGTATAATATTCCCGAAATTAGCTCAGGTTAAGTGCATAACAGTAGGACGTTAAACCCCATTTCATTCATACTCTGCCATCTTGCCGTAATAGAACTACGCTCAGCTCGCCTACGCATACATACGCGGTGCTAAATCACGTGACGATGCGGATACGTGATACGGTTGGGGAAAATTCCATTTGCCAAAAGTTTCTTTTATTTTAGTTTGGTGACACGCATCAATTCAAATACAAGCATCGAAGGACGACCGGTTCGGGCCAAATTGAGATAATTTGCTACTTAACGCCTATACATAGCGTGTTATAACCCCACCAAAAGGTATAATCAATGGCGAACGGGATTAACCTGATATAAAGATGTCAAATCTAACTCTAGATTGGCATGCGCGTGATAAATGATCCATTGGCAGTTCGAATTCGATTTAAGAGAAGGTCATAGTGCCGCTGCTCCGGCAAAATTTCCGTTACAACACACTATGGCATATGCAATTCTTCATTAACCCATTTTGAGTGGACATTAAACCCGATTTCTATCTCTCATTAACCCATTTCCTTTCATTTAATGACAGAAATGCTCCTTGTTCTTAGGCCGAGGCAATACACTTAGAAAGACTGAAAATTAGTTGGCTGAAATTTTGCAATTTTTACCGGGGACGGTTTATTCCATTATGGTCAAGTACAACACAATAACGAGTGGGGGGGAATGGTTAGCACGTGTATGCTGTATCATAAAGCCTGTCATTGGGTCATTTGGCTTGGTTTCGAATGCCCGGTTTTAAGTGACAAGGAGTAGAGTCGCCTGTCCAACATCGTGGGTTTTCTCCGGGTCCTCCGGTTTCCTATCACTGCTAAAGACCCCTACGCACGAGCGAGTTATAGAAATATAATTGAACCATACGTTAGTCCCGAAAGACAAAGTTTGTGTCGAGTGGACGTTAAACCCCAGTTATAGAAATAAAATTGAACCATATGTTAGTCCCGAAATGACAAAGTTTGTGTCGAGTGGACGTTAAACCCTATTTCTCTCTCTCTCTCTCTCACAACAAAACACAATTGTTTGTATTGTGTGTGAATATTATGACCTATCCAATGTTGGTCTTATTGCAATCAATTGCAGAAATCTTATATAAATAAAGCTTGCTATTTATCAAATTGTATTTCTCATCGGTAACATCTGAAAAGAAAATAACACAAGCCCAAGCTATAACAATAATGGTTAGCACGTGCGCGCTGTATCACACAGTCTGTTAACGGTCGTTGTTTCGAAACCTCGGTTGTACGTGACAAGGAGTAATTCGCCTGGCAAACCTCGTGGGTTTTCTCCGTGTCCTCTGGTTTCCTCCGATTGCTAAAGACACCTACCTACCTACGCGCAAGCGAATTAGTGAAATGAAATTGAACCATCTTAGTCCCGAAATGACCTAGTTGGTGATGAGTTACCGTTAAACCCCCATTTCTCTCTCTCTCTCTCTTATTATAATAAGAAAAATGTTAAAACAAAGAAACAGACAAGAAAAGAACACATGCAATACCATAAATTATTATTACACTATTGATATTCATGTCTTCATAATTAAACGTTTAAATAAAATTTTAATCTATGAATTGTGTGCTTTATTCTCCATTTAATTAGCAATTGGTATGGTCCGAAACATTCATCGCTGCGCCGCTGCGCGTATATATAGCTTTGTGCTAATAATGACATTGTGTGCCATGTTACAGGGTTTCGAAAGACTTAAGTTATTTGTCTACAGTAAATATGAAAAAAATAGATCGCCGTATCGGAGTGTGAAATGGTATTCCCTTTTCAATAATGATGGATTATTTGTTGTGTTTTACGGTTCTCCTCCTTGAATATGTTACATTAAATAAACATTAATTTATTTTCTGCGATATCATTTAGCAGACGTCAGGTAAAACTAGTTCATACACACAGCGTTCTTAATTAATTTATGGCTCCAATCAGGTATCACAACACCAGTTCTTTCTTACTTAATACCCACACGTATATAGGTCAACGTTATCAAGAATTCTAATCATCAATCAACCATGACATAAAATGACAATATTTGTTACCCATTTAGACCGTATATGCTTGATACTAGTGTACGAATATTCTATTTAAAATGGTTAGAAATATCAAAGGTCTTATTTATGAATAATTGAAATGTTTAGGAACAATTTAAATGTTTAGGTCACATCCCAAGTAATATATCGTCCAGTATAAATTAGTAATTATACATAATTTATAGAACATAATATAACCTTAGCCGAATCCACAGGACTGATACAATTCGTTGATGATTGTTGATTTTCAATTAGGCACCAACCGATTGCCCTTTGATGCATATAATACAAGGTTATTTAAATTCAAAGAATGACCCGGTTGGTTCTTTGCTTATTAATCGTTTGATTTCTTCCAATTAAATATAACGCACGCTTCCACCTAACTGATATGCAGATAAGGAATGAGTGTTTATCTAATATGCAAACCCAACAAAAAATCCATTATAATTATTAAAAAAAGCACAACATTTCAAATTTTCAATACGCCGGTTTATTTTTTTTAATGTACTGTAGAAAAATAACTTGACTATAGCATTGGCTATGTTTCTTTTGAAACCCTATAACATTGCACAAAATGTCATAATTGGAACACAACTGTGTACGTGTAGCGATGCATGTTTTAGCTCATACGAATTGTCAATTAAATGGAAAATAAAGCACACAATTCATACATTAAAATTTTATTTAAACGTTTAATTATAAAGACACATGGATATCAATAATGTGATAATAATTTATGGTATGGTATGTGTTCTTGTCTTGTCTAAATCTTTGTTTGAACATTTCTCTGATTATAGTGTTATGGTTTGGACTGGTTTTATTTTCGTTGCAGACATTTCCTATGAGAAAGAAGAAAATATGAATAAATTTTAATAAATAACAAGCTTTATTCAAATCAGATTTGTGCCATTGCAATGAGACTACCATTGGATAGATCACAATATTCACACACAATACAAAACGGCGATTTTGTTGTACTTGATCATACTGGAATAAACTGTCATGTGTAAAAATGGTCAAATTTCAGCCAACTAAATTTCAGTATTTCAAACTGCATTGCCTCGGCCTAACAACAATGAACAGTTATGTGTGAAATAAAATGAAATTTCCTAATGAAGATAGGCATACGCCATAGTGTGCTACGAGTGTATGGCCTACTCTTATATCGAATTCCAACTGCCAAGGAATCTTTTACGAGCATGCCAATGTATTTTCGTCCCATCTGAACGACTAAACAGTTGTCCTTGTCAGACCCTCCGTCCTGCACCAATGACAAAGGAAAACCAATCGAACACGCGAACTCCATCCTAGCGAGCCAGCGTCTTACCCACTTAGGTATCCATGCAGTTGTATGTGAAAAGCCGTCACTCCGTTAGTAAATTATGTAATAACGAAGGAACTGAAGCCAATGAACCCTTTGATATTTGGCTTGTTTTGTGTTATCCCATGAATAATATATTCGTATTCAAAGTTAGATTTGACATCTATACAGTCAAAATATGTGAATATATTGTCAGGGTTCATTGTTCATAATCCCCGAAAAGGTCGACCTAAATAGGGTTTTTTTTTTGCAATAACTGCGGTGATAACTGATTGAATCCATAAACTTATTAACAACGCCGTATATACACTGTACGTAATTGGACACAACAGTCGGTAAAAAAGAGTGATTTGAATTGCTAAATAAAAGATGAAATGAAATGAAATGGGGTTTAACGTCCTACTCCTATGCTCCTAAACTGGGCTAATGAAGACGGGGAATAAAATATGAAATATTTAGAATATGGATCATGTTGTCAATCTACATTTGAATAAGAAAAATAATTGTGTACTTAATCAAAAGATTATTCATGGGTTAACGAAACAAGCCAAATATTAAAGGGTATACAGTACATATAAAAAATAAACCGGCGTATTGGAAATATGAAATTTTATTAAAAAAGGATTTTTTATTGTGTTTGGTGGTTCGTCGTTTGCATATTAGATAAACACTAATTTCTTGTCTGCATATCAGTTAGGTGGAAGCGTGCTTTATATTTAATTGAAGAAATCAAACGGTTAAAAAGCAAAGAACCAATCAGGTGATCCTTTGAATTTAAATAGCCTTTGATTATATGCATTTTGTGCAATGTTATAGGGTTTCAAAAGAAACATAGTCAATACTATAGTCAAGTTATTTGTCTACAGTACATTAAAAAAATAAACCGGCGTATTGAAAATTTGAAATGTTGTGCTTATTTTAATAATAATAATGGATTTTTTGTTGGGTTTGCATATTAGATAAACACTAATTCCTTGTCTGCATATCAGTTAGGTGGAAGCGTGCGTTATATTAAATTGAAAGAAATCAAACGATTAATAAGCATAGAACCAACCGGGTCATTCTTTGAATTTAAATAACCTTGGATTATATGCATCCAAGGGCAATCGATTGGCGCCGAACTAAAAATCAACAATCATCGCCGAATTGTATCAGTCTTGTGGATTCACATAAGGTTATATGTTCCATAAATGTATAATGACTTATTTATATATGGCAATATATTACTTGGGATGTGATCTGAACATTTAAATTGTTCATAAATAAGACCTTTGATATTTCTAACCATTTTAAATAGAATATTCGTACACTAGTATCAAGCATATACGGTCTAAATGGGTAACAAATATTGTCATTTTATGTCATGGTTGATTGATGATTAGAATTCTTGATAACGTTGACCTATATACGTGTGGGTATTAAGTAAGAAAGAACTGGTGTTGTGATACCTGATTGGAGCCATAAATTAATTAAGAACGCTGTGTGTATGAACTAGTTTTACCTGACGTCTGCTAAATGATATCGCAGAAAATAAATTAATGTTTATTTAATGTAACATATTCAAGGAGGAGAACCGTAAAACACAACAAATAATCCATCATTATTGAAAAGGGAATACCATTTCACACTCCGATACGGCGATCTATTTTTTTCATATTTACTGTAGACAAATAACTTAAGTCTTTCGAAACCCTGTAACATGGCACACAATGTCATTATTAGCACAAAGCTATATATACGCGCAGCGGCGCAGCGATGAATGTTTCGGACCATACCAATTGCTAATTAAATGGAGAATAAAGCACACAATTCATAGATTAAAATTTTATTTAAACGTTTAATTATGAAGACATGAATATCAATAGTGTAATAATAATTTATGGTATTGCATGTGTTCTTTTCTTGTCTGTTTCTTTGTTTTAACATTTTTCTTATTATAATAAGAGAGAGAGAGAGAGAAATGGGGGTTTAACGGTAACTCATCACCAACTAGGTCATTTCGGGACTAAGATGGTTCAATTTCATTTCACTAATTCGCTTGCGCGTAGGTAGGTAGGTGTCTTTAGCAATCGGAGGAAACCAGAGGACACGGAGAAAACCCACGAGGTTTGCCAGGCGAATTACTCCTTGTCACGTACAACCGAGGTTTCGAAACAACGACCGTTAACAGACTGTGTGATACAGCGCGCACGTGCTAACCATTATTGTTATAGCTTGGGCTTGTGTTATTTTCTTTTCAGATGTTACCGATGAGAAATACAATTTGATAAATAGCAAGCTTTATTTATATAAGATTTCTGCAATTGATTGCAATAAGACCAACATTGGATAGGTCATAATATTCACACACAATACAAACAATTGTGTTTTGTTGTGAGAGAGAGAGAGAGAGAAATAGGGTTTAACGTCCACTCGACACAAACTTTGTCATTTCGGGACTAACATATGGTTCAATTTTATTTCTATAACTGGGGTTTAACGTCCACTCGACACAAACTTTGTCTTTCGGGACTAACGTATGGTTCAATTATATTTCTATAACTCGCTCGTGCGTAGGGGTCTTTAGCAGTGATAGGAAACCGGAGGACCCGGAGAAAACCCACGATGTTGGACAGGCGACTCTACTCCTTGTCACTTAAAACCGGGCATTCGAAACCAAGCCAAATGACCCAATGACAGGCTTTATGATACAGCATACACGTGCTAACCATTCCCCCCCACTCGTTATTGTGTTGTACTTGACCATAATGGAATAAACCGTCCCCGGTAAAAATTGCAAAATTTCAGCCAACTAATTTTCAGTCTTTCTAAGTGTATTGCCTCGGCCTAAGAACAAGGAGCATTTCTGTCATTAAATGAAAGGAAATGGGTTAATGAGAGATAGAAATCGGGTTTAATGTCCACTCAAAATGGGTTAATGAAGAATTGCATATGCCATAGTGTGTTGTAACGGAAATTTTGCCGGAGCAGCGGCACTATGACCTTCTCTTAAATCGAATTCGAACTGCCAATGGATCATTTATCACGCGCATGCCAATCTAGAGTTAGATTTGACATCTTTATATCAGGTTAATCCCGTTCGCCATTGATTATACCTTTTGGTGGGGTTATAACACGCTATGTATAGGCGTTAAGTAGCAAATTATCTCAATTTGGCCCGAACCGGTCGTCCTTCGATGCTTGTATTTGAATTGATGCGTGTCACCAAACTAAAATAAAAGAAACTTTTGGCAAATGGAATTTTCCCCAACCGTATCACGTATCCGCATCGTCACGTGATTTAGCACCGCGTATGTATGCGTAGGCGAGCTGAGCGTAGTTCTATTACGGCAAGATGGCAGAGTATGAATGAAATGGGGTTTAACGTCCTACTGTTATGCACTTAACCTGAGCTAATTTCGGGAATATTATACGGTTTAATTTTTTTTCAATAATTGGCTCGCGCGTAGGGGTCTTTTAGCAGTGGAAGGAAACGAGAGGACCCGGAGAAAACCCACGAGGTTGGACAGGCGACCCTACTCAATGTCACGTACAACTGGCGATTCGAAACCACGCCAGTTGACTCAATGGCGGGCTTTATACAGCCCGCACGTGGTAACCATTCGGCCATCTAACTCCCCGCAAATCTGCGAGAAGCTCATCAAAGATAATGATCAAACTAGGTCATTTCGGGACCAACATATGGTTTAATCTTATTTGAATAAATCGCTTGCGCGTAGGGGTCTTTAGCAGTGTTAGGGAAACCGGGGGACCCGGAGGAAACGCACGAGGCTATACAGGCGACCCTACTCTAAAGTTATGATTGAATTGAAGTTTTTATTATGGTTAAAAATAATCACATCAAAGATACACCGTCGTGTTCTAGGATTAGTAGGATACACATAGATTCATAAAAACGCTACATTTCAGCGTCGTACTATGAAAAGTGCTGAATACGTGTTGCCGTATTAGTGTGCCGTATCACGTAAAATCGATAAGGATACGCGATACGGATCGAGAATTTACGCTTGCCAAGAGCCTCTAATGTCTAAAATGAGATCCCCCGCAATGACTAATTTTATTGCTAACTTATAGTCCTGCATAGACAACATGATTCATATTCTAATTATTTCATTGCTATAAAAATATATTTGTCCTTACCTTTATACATTGATTGGTTGTTGAAAATAATTATGCCCTTTGTAAATTATTAACTTACGTCTGGGAATGATTAATTATTCTAAACTTTACGTAAAGAGAACGTTAATCCACAGACAAATTCAGAAAACATGGAATTTTTTCTGGTTAAAAATAAATACTTACCCACATCTTGGCATAAACATGAATTAAAATGATTGAGGCTAAAACAATTCCGCGTGGATCAATCTTTGACTAGTTTAAAATGGGAACAAGAAGTATAAATCGAAATAAATGAACGATCTTTAATCTTGCACTTCCAATGTCATATAAAAGACATACAGACAATACTATGTTAAATGAAATTGACCCAATCCACCCTCTGAACGAAAAAAACTGCAGGGAATTGTTAAAAATTATCCTTACACGTAATTCTAATATAATATTAAGCCGTAATAAATCCATTTTGGTTATTCAGAAGTAAACGGGCTTCAATTATACGAATGAGATTTTACTATTAGATCTTTAGCATTTATTTACTACATGTGTATTAAGAATAGATCTTTATACGACCTTATCGGCTCCACACACTAAACCTGCTTAAATAATATAAATATATAAGGTCGAAGCTGTAATTCTCCAATCGAGTCCCCTAATTAAGTATACTCCCCACCCTATTTATTCAAAAATGATAATATAGCAAAACAGAATGAAAGAATGAAATGGGGTTTAACGTCCTACTCTTTTGCACCTAACCTGGGCTAATTGAAGACGGGCATACGCCATACAGTGTGCTATGAGGGAATTTTTTTCCCGGACAGCAACTGAATTCCAACTGCTAATGGGTCTTTCACGTGCACGCCAATGTGTACACGGGGCATCGGAAATTCGTCTGTTCAGGGCTGATAACCTAAATTATCAAGCAGTAACTGAGAATGAAAGAATGAATGAAATGGGGTTTAACGTCCTACGCTTAAGCACCTAACCTGGGCTAATTTAAGACGGACATACGCCATACAGTGTGCCATGAGGGAAATTTTGCTCGGGTAGCAACTGAATTGCAACTGCGAAGTGTTCTTTTACGTGCACACCAATGTGTACACGGTACATCGGTTTTTCGTCCCATCTGAACGACTAGGCAGCTGTCCTTGTCGTCATCTAGATATATTTTCTCTTGTATAATTTATTTTTCAAATACAAACCATTAATACCCATCTTAGCATGACAGTGTGTATCAAAATAAGCACTTATTTTTTAAGTAGATCGAGGCATTTGTCATCTAAGCTTCTACTACAAGGATACTTGCGCACTAAACTTATTAAGGCCTTTAAAAAGTTTTATGGCCGTCATATTGATTTGATTGGTAAATATAACGTGTCTCTCTCGGCTATTATTCTAGATATTTTTAATTGACACGTATACTGTTACTATCACCCTGTTAATGTCTACAACATCGTTAAGACAGTTCATCACGTGCATTTTGCATACTATAGTTCATTGGCCAATCACGCTATTTGACTGACATTTCGCCTAATAGATTGGATGCAGCTATGGCGGGTGTGGCGCCAGGCAGGGTAAGCTTACTCTTCCGGACACCTGTTACCACTGCTTGTCGTGTATTTTTGTACACGAGGAGCAGTCCATTTGCTGATTACACTATTTTGCTTGAATACACTATTTTGCCTATAACGTTTTTAGGACTTCGAATTCTGTCTTTTGATTTGGATTGTTCGTACTTGGTTTTTATTTTATTGAAATTTTTAAACGACGTATTCTTTTTTAATATATTTTTTAAAAATAACTTAAATACAACAAAGAAACCAGTCAAGTGTGTTTTGCGATTTGGAATTTCCTGCAATGGAAAAAAAACTTTGAGGAGTGACACTTGTTATACTTCCAGTGATTAGTAGGGCGGCGTCCAATTTAAACATTATTGTTCAGTTTTAGATTGTTGGTTTTGATATTATTTTATTAATCATTCATGTAAAACCTAATTAAATGTATAAAACACTGACTTCGGTTTTGACTAGCGTATTTGGTTGAATTTATTGACAATACGAAGGTTGTAGTGTAGTTCACAAGCAGTATTATAATACAGATATGCCACGAAAAACTAATGTAAAAGTTTACTATGCTGCACCGTGTCCTTACTGTCCTGACATGGATTCAAATCACAAATCCGCCCAGTCTAGAAAACCACAAATTCACTTTCCTTTTAATAAATGTTCAAGTAATCTACTTTTTGATTTGAGAAAACTAATTCTCTTTTCCCAGTAAATCCAATTCCAACATACAACACCCTTTATATAGCACACCCTTACAATGCCGCGATATCATAAAACTACGGGGAATACACAATTTTTCCTACAACAATAGTTAAAACTCATTTAATTATGAGTGTACCCACCAGATGATTCTTTTACGTAATGTCGTATTATTTAACTATCGTTTTTCGTCTTGTAATGGTACAAGTCGATTTTAATAATCAAAATAGACAACATGTAATCAAAGAACGGCTTTATCCGCCATTTGTAATATTGTCACGTGACATTGTACTGTTTTATTTCGCTTGAATTTCAGCAAAGTAAATCATAATAATTAATCATATCATGTTCCAATAAATAATCTAATTTGTAGACCATTGGTCACGTGATGATCGGAACACTATTTGTGTGGCTCTTATTTTGGTGATAGCAAGTACAGCTAATAATTATTTGGAAAAAAACTACGTTTAGAAAACGTATCATTTTTTCCCAGCCTCGTTCTGGACAAAAAGCTACGTTTTGGGACTCCAGAAAAACGTTGCAATTTTTTTTGCCACGTTTCAACGTGGCAAAATCGTATCAAAATTTTTAGCTACGTTTTAGCTACGTTTGGACAAAAATGCCAAACGTGGCATTCTGAGGTTTATAGTGTTAGGGAGGACCTTGCAGCGGAATTCTGTTTCTAAGCAAGCTAGAAATTTTGGCTGCATGCCTTATTGTTATCTATGCTATTTTTGCCGTTCGCCGCTCCTTGAGGCTGAAGTTAGACAAACTTTTTTTTTATTCGTTGGGATATTTAATTTTGCAATGTATTTTATTTAACTGGAGATGATTTCAATCACACAGCTAAATTTATAATAACCAAAGTTAAATACATGTAGTTTGTTCACACTCGAAGAAATCCGTTTATAAAATAGGAAAGTTCAGACAGTAGGTGTAGGGTAAAATAAAATGGCCGCCACTTTAACAAAGACAAAGGAAATAAAAAACATTTAAAAGTTAACGCATACCTGTAAATTCTATTACTGCAACTTTACTGAAAACAACTGCACTAGATTATATCAAATTGAAGAAATTACATAAAATGTAAATACCCTCAGTCCTTCGTGAAATCAGTACACTACTAGGAGTGACCATATTGATGGTGTATAAATTCTAAGAAAACTTCAGGTCAAAGTTGAAATAAACTACCAGTGAGTTGGGTGAAGTGGAACAGTGCACTATAAATATGCTGTAATAATAATAATAATGATACTGACTTCTACCCACTACTCACTCAATATTAATAAATACTACCTAGATCTAGCTATATTACTGGCAAGAAATGCTACCCACCTAACTCAATATAACTAAATATTACCTCTGCCAGCGATCTAGCTATATTAACTCAATAATAACCAAAAAAAAGCTCTGACAGCGATCTCGCTATACCGACGGGCCGATATACCCAATACTAACACGGTATAACTAATTTAATATAACCTCTGCCAGCGATCTAGCTATACCGACGGGCCGATGTACCCAATACTAACTCAATATAACCAAATAAACCTCTGACAGCGATCTAGCTATATTACTAACATACCGATATACCTAATATTAACTCAGTATAATCAAATGACACACCAAGACTTTAATCTGATTATACTTTCTAGGTATTGTGGATATGTTAAACCAGAACCTATTGTAGTACCTACTGGTGAAGATGCGAGGGTTATTTTCAAAGCAGATTCCACTGACGCTTTCCAAGGATTTAATTTAACGTATGAGTACCAAGGTTTGTAAATACTTCTATTGGCATTCTATATAACTGACTGAGGTGATGAGCGATAACAGATACAGAGGATATCTGACAATTAAGTAACAGTGAATTTCTGTCTTGAATTGTCAGATATCCTCTGACAGTCTCATATAACAACGTATAGTAAGTGCAGGGGGACTGCTCCACATATGATTTACATAAAAGACAAATATAACGACAAGACATCATACTCAGAAACAACAAACAAACAAACAATTCAAAAAGAGTGATTTTTGAGCACAAATTCGCCTGTGAAACTGTTACTTCAGTCAGTTATATAGAAGGATAACTCATGTTTTCCTGCATTCGTCACTTTCGTTAGTTGAAACCTTGATAATGCATCTATCGTAAAAATGATCTCGTGTTAAAATTTATTTGAAACGTGTTAAATCTGTTCTTTCACAAATGTGATAATGACTGACACCAATAGTGTCCTTTCAGCTAGTGATTGTTCCAAAGAAAACTTCAGAATATCTTCACCAAATGAGTTATTTGTATATATTTCCTTGTTTTCAGTTCAATGGTAGAGTTAATCATGAAAAGAAAATCCAATAAACGAGCTTAATTTGGGTCTTTTTTTAAAAACTGTTATAAGACGGACGAACGGCCACCTCTATAGCCACATATTTCTCATCACAAGTCAAAAACAAACATTTAACATGATTTATTACCGGTAACAAAACAAAAACATATATACAAATACAAAATACACATATAAGTAATTGTCCAACCCCGCGTCGAAAAGCTGTATCACCCGGAACGAACCACTGTCCAAATAAAGTTCACTTTTGATTCTGTCGTACACCGTATATAGAAGCACAAAATACCACTTGATACAAGCTGTTTTCACCAAATATAGAAGCACAAACACTACTTGATACAAGCTCTGTTCGATCAAATATAGAAGCACATACACTACTTGATATAAGCTCGTTTCTACATCAAGTATAGAAGCACAAACACTACTTGATACAAGCTCGGTACATTATTTAAACATTTTATAATCTACTGCCATCTACAAGAGAAAGTATTTTCGGTTAACAAAATTATATGCAAATATGCAAGTTTACCTCACCGCATGATATATAGCACTAAAATTAAACATCATACTACATACGGTAAAATTACCTAATTTTTAAGTACAAGCTTAAAATAATAATACTTACAGATTGTCATCATTTAACCCCCAATGTCAGTCGCTTAGACTATCTACACCATGTCACCAAGACCATCATTTGTCAACAAGACAAGAAATATTGTGTCACCAAGACTATCATTTGTCACCAAGACTATCATTATATTCACCTAGGACTTTTCACAAACACAATTAAACATTACATATATAACAACGATTAGACATTAGACATGTCGCTTACTCCCTACTTCACTTCAGGAACAGCGACTCCCAAATTCAAAGTTACTTCTTAAATAACCTGCATCAAACTCACACACTGCATGCTTTCCAGGCAGTCACATGACATGCTTTATAATTGACAACCAGAACACCTTGTTAAATTGACTGCATTTATTTATGTCTGGATAATCATTAAACAATCTATGGCAGTAAACACAATAAGTACATACATTAAAGAGACAGTAAGTACCTAATTCTATAAAGGGGCAATCCCTCACTCAAAACATGATTTTGTGACAAAAACAAATATGATAAGACTTACAATTAAAATCAGCATTCATGAACAATTAAACTATTGCTAAGTTGGATATTTGTTGATTTAACCATTTGGTTGGGGTTTTCTAATGTGTAGAGAAGTTGATCACCCAGGTAGATTTATCAAAAAGCGTTATGTTTCTTGGCTACATCAAAATTTAACATTTTTCTCTGAAAAAAGAATTCTTAATTTCCTCAGTCGGGATTCTTCGGGTTTTTTTACGTATGCATAAATAACGAATGAACTTAAAATTTGTACGCGTGCGCAACCCTTAGTTAGAGAGAGAAGGGTTGTCTGTATTTATCAGTTACACACAGCGCTCTAAACTATAGAATTATAGAATAAACAGTAAATCAATTGAACCCATTTCAAGGCGGAACTGCGCTCTTTTTGATGTGGTCAAGCTATTTGAGGCGCCAGATAATCTAAAAATAGAAGTCGATACGTGACAATGCGTCGGAAAAATTCTGTTATTAAAAACAACCGACATGAAAATATCTACATAATAAATTGTAAGTTCTACAAATGTTAGATTAATTTAAGTTTAAATATATCCTCTGTGTTTGAATTACCACTTAATGGATGGTTGTGTCATATTATGCTCATCACCGCCACTATTTCCCCGTTATATTTACCCCTTTCCATGTGTGGAGTATATGGTATGTTATTATATAAATCAATAAGTGTATATATCGAGGTTACAGAGTTTTACTAGGAGAGACTGACATTTTCTCTTATCTAAAAGCTCAGGTCGGATCCAAGGTTATCTATTCCATAATATGTAGGAGCTGATCATTTCCTAATTTACCCTGATGCAAGTTGCGCGATCGTGGCGAATATCTACATTCAATCTCCCGCCTCCACCCCCCCCCCCCGGTAGAGATATTTTCATTATTTTTCGTGTACTAAATCAGCCAGCGTATCCATGTCTTTGATTGTACGTGCCAAGGAGTAGGTTCGCCTGTTCAACCTCGTGGGTTAGCCCTCTTTCTCTCGCTCGCGCTCGTCCTGTCCCTCTCGTGTGCGCTCTATCTCTGGAATAATTTCACTATTATCTGTCGATATCCCTGGAACAATTGGGGAGACAAGAAATTCGTCGAGTGCTTTTGTACTTAGCCTTTATTTTGAATGTGTTTGTCACCAATGTGCTTGTCACAGTCGTCATGTAAGCAGTTATGATAGACCGATGCTCCATAGTTGTCGGGAATTTATAAACAATGCCTGGTTTAAGCCTATGTGTAGTTTGGTTACAGCGCTCGAATCATAGGGGTAATTGTCCAATCCAATGCTGTATAGCAAAACATCGGTGGACCCCATCTTGCAGGGCTTAGTCTCAGATCTAGAAAAAAATTAAAAAATTAGTCCGTCGATTAAGCTAAGTCTACACACTAATTAAATAAGATACTATGATTATGTATTAAGATAATTTACACCAAGTTGCCGAAAAATGTCTGGGAAAAAAAGGTTACAAATAAAATTTTTGTTTCGGTTATTTTCCGGTTTCAAAACATATAGTATACGTTAAATTCTCACTATGAACATATTGTATTTGTTTAAAATCATTCTTGTCTTTATAGAAACTGATAATGAATGCTTGACGAATTAGAACATAGAGGACTGAATATGCTGGAAAAGATAACAACGCGGACTGCTATATATTGTAATTTAATTCATTGTTATGAACTGTACAGTATCTTTTATTGCTCTCAATTTTTATCCAATATTGTTGTATGGTCTAATCTAGTTTGTTATTGATTTTAATTGTAATCTGTTATTGCTTTTAATTTTAATCTGTTATTGCTTTCAATTGTAATATGTTATTGCTTTCAATAGTAAGTTGGTATTGATCTCAATTGTAATCTATTATTATTGTATGATGTAATTTAATTTCTTATGTATGTCAATTGTAATCTTTTATTATTATATAATGTAATTTGTTTTTTCTTTAATATGATATGATGTAATATGATATTTATTATACTTTATTTTAGATAGAGGGTTAGAAAGTTAGGTATGATCACATTAAAATTTATATCTATAATGTTATTTAATTGTTTTGGGGTGTTTTGGGTAACTTCTGAGGGATAAAATAAATCAATAAATGGTAAAAATTTCAATGTAACTGGTTATTATTTGTTTACACACTGAGGTGAGGAGGGTTGAATAGGGAGAAGGCGAGAAGGTCGGATTAGGGATGGTCATCTTTACTTATTGCACGGTGACGGAGAAGAGACAGGGGACAAGGGATTGTGCTTTATGGAACATTTTGCCCAAGCAGTGGCTTTACTGTCTACCAAATTATCCAAGGTTATTTACATGCCTACCAAAGAATAAATAGAGCCTCGTTTGATGTTCCATTCGAACGACTAGATACTATGAAGTACAGGGCTCGTCGTACTTCTCGAACACTAACGTTTCTGTCTACTCTTTGTTGAATTCAAACTGCCAATAATTATTGTAGATTCCTGTAAAAAAAGGACACAGGACGACTAGATGTTGTACTTTGTACGTTCGCCCTGCACTGCGGGGGGGGGGGTGGATGGCCGAATGGTTGGCGCGTGTGCGTTGTATCATAAGGTCTGTCAGTGAGTCAATTGGCGTGGTTTCGATTTCCCGGTTGTATGTCACAAGGAGTAGGGTCGCCTGTCCAACCTCGTGGGTTTTCTCCAGGTTCTTCGGTTTCCTCCCACTGCTAAAGACCCCTACGCACAAGCAAATTATTGAAATAAAATAAAAACGAAGTACGAACAATCCAAACCACAAGACAGAATTCGAAGCCCTAAACGTTATAGGCAAAATAGTGTATTCAGGCAAAATAGTGTAATCAGCATAATATGGACTGTTCGCCGTGTACCAAATACACGACAAACAGTGGTAACAGGTGTCTAGAAGAGTAAGCTTACACCGCGTGGCGCGCCACACCCGCCATAGCTGCATCCAAACTATTAGGCATGTAACAGATACATGGGCGAATGTCTGCTCACTAATAACTTCTGCTCACTAAAAGACGAAAAGTTGTTATAGAGTATATCTGACAATTCATAATAGTAATTGAATGTCATTAAATAAAACACAAGAAAAATAGAAACATTCGGTAGATTCACGTGTCTTTATTCATTCTATACTTATAAAAACATGGCAATGTCCGGACTTTTTCTATTTTTCTTTCATGTTCTTTTATCTAGTGACAGTCCATTGTTTTATGAATTTTAAGATATCCTTTGACAGTCTCACACAACAACTTTTGGTCTTTAAAGGTAATATTAGTAAGGAGCAATTCGCCCACGTATCTGTTACCACCCGTCTCTCCAGTTGGTTGTATAAAGGGATAAACTCGTGTTTTCCTTTGGCGTTCTGTAGTACCACGGGTCATAAATCTGACATGGAGAGCAGTAATCGTCCGACTGGTCGCCATATTGTACATTCGACTCGTGCATCTGTTTCTTGCTACATATTAGAACAGCCCTTGAACGTCTTTGCTCATCTTTCACGTTGTGTACTTTTACTGGTTCCTTATTTCTTAAAGACGTTCGTCTTCTCAGTTTAAACAATACGAGAGTTCGTTTTTACCTTTTATGTAGCATATATAGGTATACATACAAGCGAAGTACAGATTACAATTACAGTAACTACTAGCTAAACTCTTCCCAAACCTAGCTAGCCGCTCGGCTAGCTAGTAAGATGGAACCCGTCTGGAAGTCTAATCGAAGTCTGAACTAAAACTTTACAAATGGCATTTTTTATAAAGAAACCTGTTAGTCACGCGTGACAGTGCGTGTTTATTAGCCTTGACTGAGATAACTTACAAAACGATTGGTTAAATTTACAACTGGCCTGATTCCTATCACGTTTATTTCGTTTACCAAAAACAGGTAATATTACAAGCTATTAATGTTTTTTATGCCACAACGTGTCACTCAAACTCTGAGTTGATTTCAGTACTTTAAGTGCATATTACATATCATGTGAATAATTTTAAGACTTGCCAAATGATTAATATAATATAATTGAATTTCATCTTAAACGTTAATCTTAGAAGCACAAAGTCTACTAAAAGTATTACATTCGTCCCTTTCTTTAAGACTTTTTGCTCGGTATTAGATAAAAGATCCATTGAATCCTTCCCAATAACCATACCAACATCTGTAGAATAATAAAACTATTCATGAATGTAGCAGAAATCTAAAAATCAACATATATCACCTCCCCCCCCCCCCTAACAAGATTTATGCGAAATGATCAGGTAGGAGACTCCTAAAACTTATATGTGCTAAACCCTACAATTATTCATGCATCAGGCAAATCTAAATGATTACTATACTATAAAAGAAAACTTTGAAAAACAAACACAAATAATCAACATCAAAAAATCAAAAGTCGCATGCAAAAAAATCTCCAAAAGTTCATCAATGTACTTCAAAGTCCTATGAAAATTCACTTTAATCTAAACCTAAACACAGAAAACACAAATTGTCTTTTTAAAATCTTGAAGTGTCCTAATTTCAAAGCACTATAACACATCACGTAATATTTTCAAAGTTCAGTTTCACATTAATGTCTGTATCAGGAACTCTCAATTTGGTAAACTGGTAAACCATATCTTCTTGGAGTTGTAGTGGTCATTCTCAGCTACCATAGTCTCAAGTTGAAAACTTTCTTTTTCTCTTCTCGAAGGACGATTGGTTTGTACAAGTTTATTCGTCAATCAAACATGTCATTGCTATCAGACCATGAACTAACTATTTACCAAATTATTACAACTTTATTGTGCTATTAATCTAATATAATATTAATATATTATTCCAAAAACATACTAGCAAATATTTATCTAATTAAAATTAAACTTTATATAATTAGTATAAACTTTGATGTGTCCCTTTAACTTTAAATTGTCAGTCATTGTGACCTCTTGACCTTACTTTAGTAATCTACAATTTTATTATGTCATAATTCAAGAATTAGGTTTTTATAATTTCTGTTTCTGTTTATCGAATTCCGCCAAAACAATTACAATATTATTTATAATTGCGTTTACGTTTGTTTTAAAATTCCTAGTGTTAGTTTATATTTCTCGTAGGTAAAATGACCTTTTTTGACCTAAACATTATAATTTCGTATTTCTATTTCACACTCATCCAAAACAAATTATACTGTTACATCATCGAGAATGTCAATCAAATATGGCCACTATATGAACGACATTTCAATTTATAACTTCCGGTTTCGCCATTATTATTTAATACTTCCTTATCAAAACTATGTGATCTTTTGACCTAATTATATTAATCTACCATTTTGTATATAGGTCAAAAACAAATACGACAACACATAAAATAAGTCCATGGTTACTTATTCCACATTTTTATTATATAAAACACTATTTAGAAACATGTTCCAAGCAAATGACTCGAGTTTCATTCACCGGGAACACACTCTATATTTATCCAAACATGACAGTCCTATATATAGTGACTTTTACACACCTCAACTTTAAACAATAGGAATACTATTGTGTAATATAATTCGACCTCATGTCAAATTACACATTCTAATCATCCGTATTATGTCGACAGCTTATAACAGCAAAAAATATATTAAACGTAGCCTATATATCACGTTTATAAGCAAAAAAATGAATTACATAAAATTATATACGGACCAAAATGTACCGCATATATCCTACACTTTTCTATAAAGTGTGCTATTCTAATCTTAACTACCTTTAAAACTCGTATTAATGACTTTGCGATATTCACACAATTGAACGAGCCAAAAATCTTAGTTGTTTTTTTTCCAGGAAAACCATACCTACATCCCAAGATTTTGACCACATGGGATTTTAACATAACCCAATCCCTAGATTTAATTAATTGGGATCTTAACATAACCTAACTTTTTATTCAAAAGCTAAATTACCATAACTTTGAAACCTGGAATAATGATCTCAAAATTACCCTACTCTTACGTATCTACACGTAACCACATACATGGACAACACAAAACACAAATTATAGCAATTCAACTTTGTATTCAAAAGTTGAATTACCCCATTTAGTCTTGCTCGACAAAAACAATAATTAATGAGACTTTGGACAAGGATCTCAAAAACTAGATTATATACGAAACAAACGAAAAACACATTTTAACGAATTTACAGTAGCGAGCACAGCCATCTTGAAAAACTAGAGTTAAACACTCCGAAAATCTTAGATCTGCCGTCCAACCACTGCAATCCGGAGACAACATTAGTTCCTATTTTTTTCTTATACCGGTTCTGTATCCTTATTAATTCTTAGTGATATCAAAGAAAATTTTGTTTGTTTTAAAACCTACTCTCTACAGACCCTAACTTTAAAAACTTTTATTACTCGAATTAACTTTAGGTCATATTGACCTCGCAATATACATACTACACATGTTTATTAGACCTATCAATCAAAACTTATGAATGAATATTATTTATTCTCGTACAGTTAATTTTAACTATTTAGCTTCAAAATAGATTTTCAACCAAAACGAATATTATTTGGTCATTAAACAATTTGAACATATTTAATTTAACAAACAAAATGTATTTACCAAGATTTTTGGAATATCGTCATCAGGTCTCGTATTTCCACCAAAATATTTCCCGTCTCTGGATGTACAGATCTGGTTTTGTTTTCTTCTCTGAACGTCTTCAACCATGTATTTTCCTTCTAAAGTGACGTCTTAACCCAAAGGTCGAAACTTGCACGGCATCAAATCGTATATGTAGTACCACGGGTCATAAATCCGACATGGAGAGCAGGAATCGTCCGACTGGTCGCCATATTGTACATTCGACTCGTGCATCTGCTTCTTGCTACATATTAGAACAGCCCTTGAACGTCTTTGCTCATCTTTCACGTTGTGTACTTTTACTGGTTACTTATTTCTTAAGACGTTCGTCTTCTCAGTTAAAACAATACGAGAGTTCGTTTTTACATTTTATGTAGCATATATAGGTATACATACAAGCGAAGTACAGATTACAATTACAGTTACTACTAGCTAAACTCTTCCCAAACCTAGCTAGCCGCTCGGCTAGCTAGTAAGATGGAACCCGTCTGGAAGTCTAATCGAAGTCTGAACTAAAACTTTACAAATGGCATTTTTATTAAGAAACCTGTTAGCCACGCGTAACAGTGCGTGTTCATTAGCCTTGACTGAGATAACTAACAAAACGATTGGTTAAATTAACAACTGGCCTGATTCCTATCACGTGTATTTCGTTTACCAAAAACAGGTAATATTACAAGCTATTAATGTATTTTATATTATGCCACAACATGTCACTCAAACTCTGAGTTGATTTCAGTACTTTAAGTGCATATTACATATCATGTGAATAATTTTAAGACTTGCCAAATGATTAATATAATATAATTGAATTTCATCTTAAACGTTAATCTTAGAAGCACAAAGTCTACTAAAAGTATTACAGTTCGTCACTTTCGATTGATGTATGTGGTAAAATAATATTTGGAACGTGTTTAACCAGCTCTTTCACATATGTGACAATGACTGGCACCAATATTGTCCTTTACTAATATGTCTGTCACATAACTCAGAATATGCCATGCCAGTATTCTTATTTTGTATGTACAGATGCGTTTTAGGTTCAAAATCTTATATAATCAAACGGTTTTGGAAATCGGATAACAAGCTAAAATATATGATTTTTTTCGGACAATCGGGGGCTATACTTCAAGAAACCCGATAATGTAGCGACGTTTAAAAAGACGTGAAATGCCCCAAGCGTCAGTTGTTCAGGTGTATATAAGTAATGTTCTTAGACAACTCTGTACTATTCCGTATTTAACTCACTGGCCCACAAACCCTCGAAGTCCTGGTTTTTATTCTCCTATTCATCTAGAAAATTCCTGGGATTTCCCTGCCTTCAAGAATTTCTTCCCTTAAATATCACTTTTTTACTTACCGAAATTCTAAAATGTCTAAAATTGTAACAGTATTAATTTTTTCCGCTGTGTATCGTCCACAACAAGCTTCGAGTATTGTTATATGTTCGACATAATTATCTACCTCAATATATGCCAACCACCCCATACGGTTATCTTAATGTAGCCACGTAAAACACATTCATTAGATGTACGTCAGACACCTGGTAGGTAGGCGTGGGTTATATTAATTTTAATCAATATAACACTTAAAACACCTATACATAGAGAGAGAGGTGGGTAACGTCCGCTAAACACAAATTATGTCATTTCTGGACTATTCACGTAACATTTACAGTGGGAATTTGGAATAAAAATAAGTCAATCATTCATTCCTTTTTGTGAAAGCGACTTTTTTCCAATGAACGCTGTTCAATTGATTTCAGTTTTTTGAATAAAATATTATTTAAACTAACACGATTGGGACTATCGCGGAGTAATGAGAGGGCGAATTATATTGGTACCCAGCATGGCGCTACGTTCCGTTCCGAGGTTACTCCCTACCCCCTTTCTGAAAACTGTTTGAACGGAATATAGACAATAGTTTAAACAGGTAGTTTGCAAATTTGGTGGGGGGGTAGCAATAGAGTCATTAGAGGACAAACCCCATTTTTGATCCAGAAATACCTGCCCTTGCCGAAAATCTTGTAAACGCGATAAAAGTCAATAATAACATTGTTAAGGACTTGCTGGAGTAGACACGGTGCCCCAGTAACCTGTCCCATTGCTATGTTGACTGAGAAAGTACATCCGGGTTATTCGGCCTTGCTCCCATTATCAGTGGTGCATGACAGAGGACCTGGCAAGGGACAATGGAAATTGAACCATTAGTTGTAGCGCGACTGTTATGACGAGTTCTCCCTAATGGCGTATGTCCATCTTCATTATTAGCCCAGTCGGAGTCGGACAAGAGGACGTTAAACACCACTTCAGTTAATTTTGCCGAAAACCTTGTGAACGCAATATACACTTTACTTCTTAACATGTTGTTTCAAATTTGGGGAAAGCATTGTGGTCGTGATCAGACGAACAATATCCATGCTCAGTGTTTCATGGCTTTCCGTTCAAACGCCACCCTCTTTTCTGAAAAGCTATTGTGAATACAAACGAGAATATAATTTTTAAAATACATTTTCAAAATTGGGGAGTGGCATTTAGGTCAAAGGGGGACGAACCCTATTGCGTTTTGAAATGTTTCATTGCAGAGTCATGCCTCTTTGCTAAAACATTCGTTAATTCGATAATCATAATAATGAATGGATGACATATTGTTCAATGGCACGTCAGATTCTAACCGGCCATATTGCTCCAAACATTGGTGAATTTAACGAGACAAATTAAAACAATATCACAGAAATGTACTTATATATGTAAATAAAAACAAATATCACAGAAAATATAATTTAAAAAATATATATCAAATTCTTTACAAATATAAATAGTTAAAACGTAATACATGATAAAATTTATACAATTATAATTTTGAATAAAAGTTCGGTTCTTTTTAAATAAAATCTAGCACTTTACAAAAAAATCCTGGTTAAGAAACAATTGATGTAAAGAGTGGGCTCCCATTCTGGCTGGGACTCTCACTTTAAGATGAAAATGTGCGTTAACAAAATATGCCCTATGCAAGAGCGACACAAAACAACCTTAATGTGATGAATTTTGTTTGTGTCTGCAAGATTCCACGACCGTTAAACCATCTGTATAAATATGAGTATAATCATCATATTTAGACCTTAACTCTCGAAAGAGGGACTGGAACACCGTCTTTTATGTTGTTTAAGATTCAATCTTAGGTGGAGATATAGCCAACTTTTGTCCCCTAAAGAAAGGGGTATTCACAATACTGTCAAGGCAAAGGGGGTGGAATGCGAATAACGGACAACAGAATAAAGTTTTGGGTATCCCACCAGAAACACCGACGCCAATCATGTGACCACCGGTGGGACCTTTTACTACAACCGGTCAGATCTGCATGTAGTGTAGGCCATCCAAAGTATAAAAAAAGAAACGGAATACCGATCTGTATTTTAATCAGACTGCATATTTTAAAAACCACCTGTACAGTCATCATGTAGATTGTCATTTACTGATATAATTGATTTCAGTCGATAATAATATTTTATCAAGTTACATCCCTTAAAATCAATAGAGATAAGGTACATATGTTGCATGCTGTATAAAGTCAGCATGAATATCAATATATCACAATAGGTTTGAAATCGGCTAGGAGAGAGAGAGAGAGAGGGGGGTATTCAACGATAGTACCGTATCACGACTGTCGTTGTATGTTTTTGTACATGTTTCTATGTTGTGAGGAGGGCCACTATACTATTTTTAAATTAAAAAAATGTCTACGATAACCTTGAGACTAAAGAGGGTTCACGATGGCCAGGAATTCTTAGCCTAATTGTACCTTGTTAGTGGTACAGGCGAAAGATAAGGAACATTTTCTATTCGTGTGGATGGGACAACACACATGGATCCTGTATGCATGTTGGCGTGCACGCACCAGAAATCCATGGTGCAGAGTAGGCATAAACGCTGATTAGACTTTCAATTAATGTAATATTGATTAGACCGGAATAGGAATACAAGACCGACAAGCCCGCTTCAACCTTGGGAAAACATTTTGTTCCGGCTCATTTTAGCAATGTGCATAGCAAATGAATGAATGAAATGGGGTTTAACGTCCTACGCTTAAGCACCTAACCTGGGCCAATTGAAGACGGGCATAGCAAATAACCATATTGTCAAAGATATTGTCAAAGATTTTCGTCTTTTACTTAATTTTTAACATGATTTAGTGCATTTGGTTAGTATTTACCGTATTAGAATCCAGCTTAAAATTATTAACCTTGTGGGATTCGGCGTGGTCAACAATGTAGGTAATTATTTTGCCTTAGGTCACATTGCCCCAACTGCAATCCCAGCAATGGCGGCGCCAAAAGGAGGGCAGGGGCATTTGCCCCCCCCCCCCAATGAATTTGGTCTGCACTCCGTCCCCCCCCCCCCAAAAAAAAAAAAAATGTTTTTAAAAATATTTTTTTTTTTTTTGAAACGTTTCGGTAATCCTTCTAAAGTTATTAAATCCCACATCCCACTCAGTTATAAACTTGCATATTGCTGAGTCAGAGTGATGTCTTACTAAGCCAGGCCTGTGCTAGCAAAAACTCGGCGCCATTTTCCCATGGGCAGACAGAAGATCGGCTCCCTTAATGAGCGCCAAAAGCTCCCTATCCAGTGAACGCAATACGAGGCCAACTAACGTGCTCATATCAGTATTGGGTTAGCAGGGCACTTCGCCAATAATGTCATATAAATGAAATGGAATGGGGTTTAACTTCCTACTGTTATGCACCAAACTGGGGTTTTAGTATCTACTGTTATGCAAGATTTCTTGATGGTTGGTAGAGTCTGAAAATATCATTCAAGTATGCGGTACCAGTTCCATTTAAACAACGATGCACAATCGATAGAATTCGAAAGTCAATCCTTTCAGCGATACGGGGCAAATGAAGGGATTTTAAAACAGGGATTATACTGGATCTAACGGGAGTTTTTGTGACTAGTCGCGCCGCCGAATTTCATTTTTTGCAGCCTTTGTAATAATTCATATCTGTTACACTACAGATAAGAGACTGTCAGCATAGTTGGTAGATCTTTATTGAGAACATAGAATAGACATAGGTCGGAAGGAGCTCTATTCAAGTCTGACTTACTGTCAGTTAATTCTGGCTTTATAAAGCATACAGTAATTGAAAATAATGATACATGACAGATTAACTTATTTGGAATTGAGATTATAGTTTCTATAACCACACCTCGTATTTCCATTTTAAGTCGCGAAGTTCTGCTGAGTGTTCAACACATAGAACATGTGTAGATTATAAATAACATATGGATAATTAAGATATTTAATGAGATCGTGCGTATTGTCAAAACTAAGAGAGGTCATTTGTGTGTTGCCCGTAAATAACATATTGAACACATTAGCAGAAGTTGTTTATAGTTGAAAATGTCCAATATAATATAATGTAAAATCTAGAAAAGTTCTATGTATGTATTACTTTGTCACATTCCTTCATCACCCACGAGTTATGTACCAAAAGGACATAACAAACACAATTCTCACATGTGGGACATTGTCTTCATCTGTATACATTGATGTTTCACACAATAAAATTACATTACACACGAATTAGGAAGAGCACACGCGATATAACACAGCAAACATGATATAATAACAGTACACATGAAATAATAACAGTACATATGATAGACTTCAAACACACGCGATTATATATATATATATTTATAGTACAAAACTGGAACAACCTGGATCCTAGAAGTTTTTGTAGGACGATACCATTCGAAGTGTACACTTGTCACTTCCTGTTACCATTATATTCTGGTACTGACATCATACTATTAAAGTCTTTACTGGCATCCTTCTTCACAACTTATGACAAAGTTAAAGTCACTGGATTATGTCGTAGTGTTGGTGTGGAATCATCTGTTCCATGGAACGTATTTCCGTCTTCGGTCTCTGCCGACACCATCTCCTTATGAGCAGCATACGTTGATCAGTACGGATAATAAATTCTGCATCATGTAAATAGAAATCTAACTTCTGTAATGCATAATGGATAGCATAACATTCTTTTTCAATAGTTGACCAACGACTCTGGGTATTACTTAGTGTATGAGATAGCATATAAACTGGCAATTCGACTTCTTTGCCTTGAGAATTACATTGAGTTTGACAAAGATAAGCCCCCACGGAGAAATTACTCGCGTCCGTATAGAGAATATACGGTTTGTTTGGGTTAGGGTACGATAACATAGGTATTTGAACTAATGTTTGTTTTAATGCCTGAAATGAATTTTCACATTGCAGGGTCCATTCAAATTTAGCATTCTTGCGTGTCAAAGCAATTAATGGTTCAGCAAGTTTAGAAAAATTAGAAAAATAACGACGATAATAAGAACACATGCCAATGAGAGATCTAACTTGTTTCACAGTAGTAGGCTGACTTATATTTTTGATCACACTGACTTTCTGAGGGTCGGGTTGAATGCCATGGGGCGTTATAACAAAACCTAGATAAGTTGTCTCAGTTTGGAGAAAACTACATTTCTTTAACTTCAATTTGAGATTATGAACACGAATCCTATCAAAAACTAAATTAATGTGTTTAAAATGTTCCTCTAATGACGATGAGAATATTAAAATGTCATCCAAGTATGCAATAGCAAATGTTTGCATATCACGAAGCACAATAGCCAATAATCCTTGAAATAATCCGGGGGCGTTAGCGATCCCAAAAGGCATAGTATTGAATTCGTAAAGCCCGCGGTGACATGCAAAGGCTGTTTTTTCTCGGTCAGCTGGGTCCATTAATACCTGCCAATAACCTGATTTCATATCCAATTTTGAAAAATACTGTTTGTTATGTAATTGAGCTAAAATGTCATCGATTAATGGGAGGGGATATGACGAGAATTTGGTGATTTTATTCAATTTCCGGAAATCGACACAGAAACGTTTTGTACCATCTTTCTTGGAAACGATGACTATGGGAAATGACCAAGGGGAACACGAAGGCCGAATAATATTAGCCTGAAGCATATCATCAATTGCTTTATCAACTACAGGGCGCTTATTCAGAGGTGTCCTATACGGTGGAAGTTTAATTGGAGGGTGTGAACCGGTATTAATCGTCATTTTAACTGTGTCAGTTTGACTAAGTTCTAAATCTGTGGCAGCAAAGATATCATTATGACTGGAGATAAGATTATGTAATCTGTCTTTAAATTGTGATGGTACATCAACATCATCGAGTTGAACCGCCGGAGGCGTTTGAACCGAGTTTGGTTTAGTAATTTCAGTGAAAGCTATTAGTTTGCCTGAGGCAATATTTTCAATCTTACCAACTATACATCCCCTTTTAAGTTTAAACGTACGATTAGTACTGTTCGTTATCATAATGGGAAATCTACGGCGTTTAGTCGCATTACTGACACCATTACTAATTAACAACCCGGGTTGAGTACTAATGAAGCCAAAATCTACAGGCGAAATGATAACAGAATCGTCATGCATTAAATTAGCAACTGGTTTGGCGTTGACGAAACATACATGAGACGTTTGAGGTTTAATAATTACTTGGTTGGCTATTCGCACTAAAGAAGATATATGAAAATCTTCAACCAAAGGTATATATTCATCCTTAACTTTTAAGCACCCTAAATCATAATATAATCTAACGCCATTATTAATTAACCAATCGCGCCCTAATATAAAATTCCGATTGATATTTGATACCACATAAAATGTATGTGTCATCTTAGTTTTACCTATAGTAAAGGGTAATTTGATATAGCCATGAATAATTAGCGATTCTCCATTGACCGATTGTAAATTAACCTTATCGGGGATTAAATTAGGTTTATATTGTAACTTTTGATATATGCGATTATTAATTATGCTTACTTCAGCTCCGCTGTCAATTAACGATCGGAAGTTTTGCGATCCTAATGCTAGTAAACAAGAACTTGGATTATTAGAAATATTTAAATTAAATAAAGGCATTTTTTGTGAGCTCTTTCCATTAGCTTCAACATGAAAAGAGCGTTTTAGTTTAAATGGGGATGTCGCCGGGAACCATTAAACCTAGGTGGATGAGGAGGGCGATGAACAAACCTATTATGCTCGCAATTGCGACTGATGTGTCCCTGTTTATTGCAATTCCAACAAATAATATGTGGATTTCGCCGGAAAGGCGGCCGGTGTGTGAAATTTGACCTATTTGGAGAAAAGGGGGGTTTACTTATAAAATTAGACTGGAATAAAAAGGTGGTTTAGTATCCTGAACACTATTAATGGCAGGTGGTAAACTAATTATTGACCGACACTCATTAGTACGATGGCCGTAATTATAACATTTTTGACATTTTTGCATGGGCCGAAGATGATCAATTTCCATTGGTTCATGATTATTGGTAAATCGAGGGGTAGTACGCTGATTGAGACGTAACGCAAATCGAGCTTGCAAATTTTGTTCTGTCATAGCCGAAACTGTGGCTTCCTGAAGAGTGTTAGGATTGTCGCGAATTAATTTTAGTTTTAACCGATCATCTAACAATCCCGTTATGAAATATCCTACTAATTGCCGCTGAACGGGTTCTAAAATAATTTCAGCAGAATTATAAGCTTTATTTGCCAAAGAAAGTAAACGCTCAGCATAGATTTGAACATTTTCAGAAATATATTGTTTTGCTTGTTGTAAGATAACTAAAGCATGTTGCGGGTCAGCAATAGTGTCATATCGCGTGGCCAATTCCTTTTTTACAATGTCCCAAGTACAATCCGGGTGGTCCGTTAAATATCTATTCAAAAAATCGCTCACTGTACCTTTACTGGATTGATACGCCACATATTTAACCTTATCTGTAGCAATTTCTGCCAAAAAGGAATATTTTTCAATACTTTTTATCCAGGGTTCAAAAGTTTTTGGGTCCCCCGAAAAAGACTCAACTAAATTAGAAATGCCATGATGCTTTAAAGTTGTAGACAGCCCACTTAATTCCCCAGTTAAATTCTGAAATAAAGTTGCAACTTCAGGATGTTCAGCCATAATCGAAAATTAACAAAGACAAAAACTAACGTACCTTTGCAATGTGGAGATCAACTGGAGAATTCTGGCGTCTAACAAGATGGCCTACGGCTACATATGAGGACTGGTTCACGTTGTTTTAGGTTCACTGGATCACGAGCACCATTTCTATTATCTGTTACACTACAGATAAGAGACTGTCAGCATAGTTGGTAGATCTTTATTGAGAACATAGAATAGACATAGGTCGGAAGGAGCTCTATTCAAGTCTGACTTACTGTCAGTTAATTCTGGCTTTATAAAGCATACAGTAATTGAAAATAATGATACATGACAGATTAACTTATTTGGAATTGAGATTATAGTTTCTATAACCACACCTCGTATTTCCATTTTAAGTCGCGAAGTTCTGCTGAGTGTTCAACACATAGAACATGTGTAGATTATAAATAACATATGGATAATTAAGATATTTAATGAGATCGTGCGTATTGTCAAAACTAAGAGAGGTCATTTGTGTGTTGCCCGTAAATAACATATTGAACACATTAGCAGAAGTTGTTTATAGTTGAAAATGTCCAATATAATATAATGTAAAATCTAGAAAAGTTCTATGTATGTATTACTTTGTCACATTTCAGACGCCGAGGGGGAGACTGTTACAATAGTCCAGTCGTGACCACATTAGCTAGCGAGTGTAGCTTCAGTTGTGAGAAGCTGACGAATACTACCAAGGCTCTTCATAAAATAGTAGCATGTTTAGTAAGATGGTTCACATTTTTTAATGATTTATGGTGGCTAAATCTATGACATTAAGTGTTTTATATACTAAACATTAGCATGGACCAAACATAATTTTAAAGATTTTAAAATAATTACTTAATGAGTTGTTACTCTTAATCAAATTTGAGTGTATTATAAATGTTTCATTACCAACAAAATTAAACATTTGTGACAACTCTTGTTGACTGTCCTGATGATTTTGTTGCTGTGGGTGTATGTATTTTTCCCTGGCAACCTATCGTTTAATATTTCGTCTGTAAATTTGGCAAAACAAATCCAAAGTCAAGCCTTCTTGACTCCTTGCCATATTACAGTCATTGCAGTCATTTCATATTCCATTCTCTTCAGTCAAAGCAGGAATGTGGAATGTGGACGTATATTGCAGCAAATGGTACTTGAAGGGAGAGAGAGAGAGATGGGGTTTAACGTCCACTCGACACAAACTAGGTCATTTCGGGACTAACATATGGTTTAATTTTATTTTAATAATTCGTCTGCGCGTAGGGGTCTTTTAGCAGTGGGAGGAAATCAGAGGACCCGGAGAAAACCCACAAGGTTGGACAGGCGACCCCACTCCTTGACACGTACAACTGGGAATTCGAAACCACGCCAGTTGACTCAGTGACAGGCTTTATGATACAGCGCGCGCACTCTAACCGTTCATCCTTCCAAAACCCCGGTACTTGAAGGAGACTTTAAGGGAAAGTATTGCCCTTTGAACTAACTATTGCTCCTTCAGAGAACCTGTTGATAGACAAAGGCTGAGTAAGGTTAAGTAAGGTTGGTCAAAACGGTCCAAAACAGAGCAAATCAAATATTTGTTATTTAATTGGAATCTAACAATATTGTTTTCATAACATAAATTTAGCAAAGCATTATATTTAAACACGTTATTTCCATTTATAGTGGCTCAAGAAATTCACCCCGTGTCAGTAGTCAGAACGGAGGAGTGCATTTCAAAGTGTGTAGTTGTTTAGGTGGCGTGGCACGAATGAATGCAGTTCTGTGTACTGATTGGCGCGAACACCAAAGAGAGAGAGAAATGGTGTTTAATGACACAAACCAGGTTCATTCGGGATAAACATATGGTTCAATTTTATTTTGATAATTTCCTTGCGCGTTGGGGCCTTTATCAGTGGGCGAAAACCATTGGACCTGGAGAAAATCCATGTAGTTGGACAAGTGACACTAATACTTGTCACGAACAACCTGGGAATCAAAACCATGCCTCTCAGCCATCATTCTCTTTATAAACAAGATTTTCCCCATAGCACAGTGCATCTTGTTGTACAATAAACACATTTCATGTTCAGCCATCGGAACTGGATAATTCTATATTCTGTACTTGTATACAGTGTGTGTATAATCTGTATTAAATATTGTTTAACCTTCTTCACATAAATCAACAATCTGTTTCACAGAGTATTCGGAAGTCTTCTAATATCTCTGTTAAAGATGACTGCCTTCAACACATGATTACACATCACGCGACGTTAATCATTGTCTTAATGGCGCATACATTTTTTACATAGGACGTTACTCATTGCTCATTTTAATACCCATTAACACTAAACAGGAAATAATTTGAATTTTTACCTACAAATACTCCAAACGTCTTTATTTTATTTTGTAATACAAACATACAACATTTTTTTTTAGAAATTAATTTGTCATAGGAAATAAAGTTATAATATTTGTGGCTTATTTAGTCATGTTAATACCCATTTACACTAAATAGGAAATAATTTTTACCTATACCCCTTGTCAGTGATGCAGACGGATGGCATGACAATGACAGTTTCCTAGTCGTTCGGATGGGACAAAAAAACGAGGTCCCGTGTACACATTGGCGTGCACGTAAAAGATCCCTTGGCAGTTGGAATTCAGTTGCTGTCTGGGCAAAAAATTCCCTCATAGATCACAGTATGGCGTATGCCCGTCTTAAAAAAGCCCAGGTTAGGTACAGAAGCGTAGGACATTAAACCTCATTTCATTCATTCATTCTTCAAACGCCTTCTATTTACTTTTGAAATTAATTAAACATTTTTTTAAAGAATTTAATTTGTCGGAAGAAAAAAAGTTAATATATGTGGCTTATTAAGTCGCATCAATGTCATTCTTATCAGTGATTGTAGCGGCCTAGAGAATATTCACTGGTGATCAGTGTGATGAATCAGATTTAAACAAATTTTCTCTGCTGTGAATTTTTCTGTACATACATATACACTGATATCAAAGCCGGAAATAAGGCACCTGTCACTGACGATGTCAGACACAGATTCGGGCTTGGTCAGGCACAAAACCTCTGGTGGCTGTCATTTTGTCAGGCACTGATTTGTCTTTTTTTTATCGATATTATTAATAAATGTACCAACACTAAGTTAAAAATGTCAGGTAGTACTTCATTACTGCTTCAATTTGTCGGGTACATCTTATAACTTCATTTTACCGTTTAGATCTTGGTGCTTCTTCAGTTGATCTTTGAAAATAAATGATTTACCACAAATGTCACATGTAAAAAGTTTTTCTCCAGTATGAATTCTGGTGTGCCGATTAAGAAGACTGTTAGTTTTAAATGATTTACCACAAACATTACATTTATACGTTTTTTCTCCTGTATGAATGCGCATGTGCTTCTTTTGATTACCATTTTAGTACCAATGACAATCATATTATTTTTATCTGGTATGACTTCTCGTGTGTACTCGTAGAGAACTACCGCGAGTAAATGATCTGTCACATTCATCACATTTAAATTTAAATGATTTTTCTCCTGAATGAACTCGCTTGTGTGTTTGTAGGTTAACAGGATTCCATGAATAGTTTCTAGAATGGGTTCTCGTGTGACTCTGGAGATCATCCTGCCCATATCAACTTATATCTTCATTTTACGTTTTCTCCAGTATGAATTCTGGTGTGGCTCTTAAGAAGACTGTTACTTTTAAATGATTTAGAACAAACATCACATTTATAAGGTTTTTCGCCTGTATGAACTCGCTTGTGTATTTGTAGGTTATTAGACTGAGTGAATGATTTATCACAAACATCACATTTATATGCTTTATCTCCAGTATGTAATCGCATGTGTTGCTGAAGTACATTATTACTGTATAAATACTTGCCACAAACCTCACATTTAACAGGTTTCCATGTATAGGTTCTAGAAAACATATGGGTTGTCATGTGACTCTGAAGATCATCCTGCTGTGTGAATGATTTACAACAAACATCACATTTATAAAGTTTTTCTCCAGTATGAATTCTCATATGGCTGTGTAGTTGACCATTGCCTGTGAATGATTTACTACAAACATCACATTTAAACGGTCTTTCTCCAGTATGAATTATCATGTGTTTTTCTAGGTAATAATTATGAGTGAATAATTTACTACAAACCTCACATTTATATGTTTTGTCTCCTGCATGAGTTCTCATGTGTGCTTTTAGATTATAATTTTCATTAAATAATTTACAACAAACATCACATTGATACGGTTTTTCACCAGTATGAATTCTCATGTGTGATTGTAGAATAGAATAACAAGGGAATGATTTACTACATACATCACATTTAATAGATCTTTCAGATGTCTGTTTTGTCTCATTATTTTGTGAAGCCTGTCCCCTGGTTTCCTCGACTTCAACGCAAATTTTACTGTGTTTCTCCACATCATAGCCTGATTTACTTTCATCATGACAATCCATGAAATGTTGTAAATCAGATTCCTCATCTTTAACATGTATTTCACAGTGTTTTTCTAAATCTGTTTCTGAATTAAATTCTTCATCACACAAATTACACTGATAAACAGTTTTAATATCATCAGTTTTCTCTTCTTTAACATGACAATATTTATCTACTTCGTCAGTTTTTTCTTCTTTAACATCCCAATATTCATCTACATCGTCAGTTTTCTCTTTTTTAACATGCATTTCATTGTGTTTTTCTAATTCAGCATATTGTTGAAAAATTTCATCACATACAACACACTGATGGAAAATTTGAACTTCATCATCATCAGTCTCCTGTAATATATTAAAGTTATAACATCATTAGTTTCCTGTAATATATAAAAGTTATAACATCATTAGTATCCTGTAATATATTAAAGTTATAACACCATTAGTTTCCTGTAATATATTAAAGTTATAACATCATTAGTTTCCTGTAATATATAAAAGTTATAACATCACTAGTTTACTTTAATATATAAAAGTTGTAAGATCTTTTTTGGTAATTAATGAAAGGTATGACACCAAATAGGATATGGTGCAGAACTTCAGATGAAAAGGCATCAAAATTTTAACTAGGTTTTTCTAATTTTGTTTTGGGGGTCGAATAATTCATCTTTTCAAACAATTAATAGAAAAGATAACTTTCCCTTTTCAGCACATATTCCAGATCTAACAGGCCCAATTAGTTAATAATTGCCCAGTAAATGTATTTGCTAATAAATATCAGTCCTAGTGACAATGAAGAGTTTGTTTATTATTGCAACGATGGTAACAATAAACAGTGAGACCTATTGTTTAAACATTCATAACTTTGCTCAGACTGTAATTGTCAGTATCTATTAGGCATCTACCAACACCTGTATATTTTTCAATGTGGAATCATACCCACTGCATTTAGTAGATATTAATAAGTATTCAGGAAATTAAAATCATAATGTCATTAAAGTGTTTATTTGGGAGACGTTTAAACGTATATAGCGCACTCAACAGTTGCATTTACATGACAAGTAAACAGTCACACAGTGGTTTACGGTATACTGGAATTTTACACAGATTTGTTAATGAAATAAAACCAAGTATGAACAATCCAAACCATTAGACAAAATTCGAAGTCCACAAGAATTTTTACAGGTAGTCTGTAGTATTCTTGAAATTTCTTTATTGGTCTACTTTTACTTAAAAAAAATCTCAATTTCCCATTTCTCCTTCATTAAAATTAAATGTTTTCGCTTAAATTAAACATAAACATTATGTAAGAGCTAAATCTGCATATTGCAGGTCTTTCTTGTGGTCTGAAATGGTATATAAACTATTAATCAGACATTTATTAAAAAGACCATGTTCAACCCTCTATGACATTATCGGTCTGATTTTCATTAGATTTGAATCCAATGTTCTGTCCAAGACCCATGACTAACCACAAAAATGGATAATCAAGTGGGGTTTTTTTTATCATCGTAACAGCAGTAAAAAGGCTACAGCAGTAAAAAGACTACAATGTTTCATGAATCAGATTGAATCAATGTCACTGAAATTTTCAACATTTCTCATTTACATTATAATCTATTTTTTAAACTATTATATTATTTATCTAGAATTGTCAGCTCTGTATTTGATCTTGCATAATGCATCGTTAAGTCAAACAATTTCAGGGCAGGTAACCTGAAAATTATTTGTGACAACCTAGATGTTTAAGTGATGAGAAACCATCTTTGTATGGTGTAGGAATTGAGAAGTTAAGAGATTAGAATTATATAAAATTGAGAAATGAAATTTTGTTTTGTTTTTATCTATAATATTTAAAAAGTTTTATGGCCGTCATATTAATTTGATAGGTAAATATAACGTGTCTCTCTCGGCTATTATTCGAGATATTTTGAAATTTTGTTTTGTTTTAATTTATAATATTTAAAAAGTTTTATCCGTCATATTGATTTGATTGGTAAATATAACGTGTCTCTCTCGGCTATTATTTTAGATATTTTTAATTGACACGTATACTATTACTATCACCCTGATAATGTCTACTACATCGTTAAGACAGTTCATCAAGTGCATTTTGCATACTATAGTTCATTGGCCAATCACGCTATTTGACCGACATTTCGCCTAATAAAGTGGACAAATTAAATGAACAGTGCAATCAATTGACTGATATTTGTAGGCCTATTTACCCAGAAAGAACTTACCGGTCACGTCCAATAATCCCAAATAGGGATCACGGTGGCTAAGTGGACAAGGCACTGGTTTGCTAGCCCGGAGAGTCGGGTGTTCGATCCCTGCATTGGCCGAGAAAGTTTATCTCGATTTTCCGACGGGATTTCCCCTTGTCAGTGATGCAGAAGGAGGGCCTGACAAGGACAGCTGCCTAGTCCTTCGGATGGGACAAAAAACCGAGGTCCCGTGTACACATTGGAGTGCATGTAAAAGATCCCTTGGCAGTTGGAATTCGATATAAGAGTAGGCCGTAGCGCCTCTGCCCGGGCAAAATTTCCCTCATAGCACACTGTATGGCGTATGCCCGTCTTCAATTAGCTCTGGTTAAGTGCACAACAGTAGGACGTTAAACCCCATTTCATTCATTCATTCACTGCAATTATGGCGGGTGTGGAGCAGTCCATTTGCTGATTACACTATTTTGCTTGAATACACTATTTTGCCTATTACGTTTTTAGCACTTCGAATACTGTCTTATGGTTTGGATTGTCCGAACCTGGTTTTCCTTTTATTATTATTAAACATGAACATAACTTTGTAACACAGGCCTATCACGATGTCGGCCATTATTAATAAACTAGAAACAAAAAACTTCGTAAAATTGTTGAAATCGTAACTACATGTTGTTATATTAAAATCCTTTTAAATTCACAGACTAATAATCAACTAATACAAAATGTAACCAAAGAATATTCATGGTGATGCGACTATGCAAATTAACATAATTTATCACCCTGCATATCAAACTCAATTATATAAACAGCATTTAAAAAACAACACATTTCTCCAACAACTTATACAGTAGCCTAATAACAAACAAGAAAAATATAACTTACGATTAAATTAATTTTTTAAAAAGTATATCATATTTTCATATTTATGAAGCCATACTTGCAAAGATGCTAAAGCTCCCCCCCCCCCAAGAAAAGTATACGTCATTATCTTGCGCCTATAGCCATTCCAAGAGCTATTTGACTCGAATTCTAATTGTTAGGAATTTTGGGGGAAAATTTCACGTCCGCAAACGCGTTTTCCTGCAATTTCAGCCGGTGAAGAAAGCAACTTCAAAGTGGTTTAATATAGCCTAATTAAGGTGGCTGACTTGAATATAGTCAATCGTCTACAGTTCACGAAGAAAATTGGGAAAATTTAACTGCTGCAAATTCCAGCCTGTTAATATATCAACTTCTATTTGGTCCAATATAGCCTACCTGGCTGACCTGAATTCCAAACAACCAATCAATCGTCGCTACGTGGGGGCTTTGAAAATCTAATCACCGCAAATGCATTTTCTGCAGTCTAGCACCTGTAAGCAACTCCAAAAGTATCCAATGGTTTTGTAACCCGAAAACCCACTTTGAAATCCAATCAGACTGTTGCATCTGCATTTATAATAATCAATGCCCCAAAAATGTCGCACAAAGTAGAGTGACTCCAGACAAAATATTTTAATCCATAGTCAACTCAGTACAAATTTGTGATATTCAATTACAAGAAAGGTAAAATAAGTGTTTTATTGGGGCTCGATAACAGTTAGGGAAGCTAAACTAGAAATGCCCGAAAAATTTGGGGTTTATAGACAGTTGACCTTGTATGGACCATCCTAAGAAAATTTTGGATTATTTGACGGCAGCAGACGCGTTTTACTGCTATTCCAGCCCGTAAAATTAGTGTTTTATTAGATTTCGGGCACTTTATTTTGCCAACTAGATGAAATAATTTTTTTCCACTTTACCCGTCTGCCCGAAAAGTCAGCTTGCCCGAAAGCTAGGGGTCAGCTGCACCCCCCCTCTGCCTTGTACCGCTATGGGCACATTCAGCAGTAAAGGGCACTGTCGCAAATTAGGTGGGACATGCGCCCCTCATTGGATCCGCCTCCGATATGTTAGTCCCGAAATGACCTAGTTTGATTCAAGTGGACTTTAAACCCCATTTCTCACTCTCTCTATTATACAATCAGAGATTATACACATTACAACAGAATTCTCCTTATCACAGACTATAATAAGTTTACCATGAATAAAAAGAAATGGGTTTGTTTATGAAAAAAATTGTGATACATATTTGGAGTTTAAGAAATACGTACTCCACCATTCAAAACAAATGCCAGTCTTTGTAGAGGTTTAAAGTAAAAGAATCGCTCATACATTATTCTTTTTAAAAAAAAATCAAAGAAATCAGGACTGGTTTTTACTAAAGTTGAAGATTATTATGAATACAGCCTGGCTGGTATGTACATGTAACTTGGAAGCTAGATTTTAATGGCTGTAGCCGATTCTGTACCCAAGTTATATAGAGAATATCCTACAAGTTGATAAAGTAAAAAAAACGAGGCTCTGTCAAGTTTTTTTACTTTATCAACGAGTGTTGATATTTTTTGGTATCAAAAAACATGAGTTGGAGATTTTATTTATCACCCAATCCTTTCTTGCATGCACAAATAAATAAATATAATTCTTTGGTATAGATTTCACTTTTACTTAACCTAATTACATTACAGCGTAGTGATATATCATTTTTTGAAAGCAGTTTAGCTATTGTATAGTCCTATATACTGACCTAGTTTAATTACTTCAAGGTCAATTAAATAAAAGCAGTTTCCTTTTTTTTTTTTTAAAAGTCACTCTTTACTTAAACTAAGTGGTTTCTTTAAAATAAAAGAAAGTAGTTCCCTTTTGATTGACCAATCAAATTGATGTAAACCGATATTACCACTGTGTATATATCACAGTAGATTATGTAATTTATCACACAAGCGATATCAACAGTCAAATGTATTATTGGGTGATAAATAATATCTAACCGCGAATACCGGTCAACGAGTCATCCTTAACAACCAATTAAGTCTTTTCCGTAATTGGGTTAATTTTAGATTCTGAAATGCAGCTAGAAGTTAGTACTAACAAGAAACTGTCGAAAATGGTACACATCCGTGCAACCAATTCATAAAATTTAATCAAAGGTAAATTTGTCCCATCCTTTTTATACTATAATAATTATGCTTAATGGTTTTTGGAGTATTACTATTCTTTTCGACAAAGTAAATTAAATTAAAAGTTTCTATATTTTGGAGTATTACTCAACTTTTCGACAAAATGTTCAATGTTTACACAAAGAACGTTTTATTTCTTTATATCTGTACTTTATATAAAAATAGGCTGACGGCTGCCAGACAGGATACTCCCACATTTTCGAGAGATGGATAGAGAACTAGCAATACCGAATGTGATTTTCCCTACAATCGAAGGCCATAATTCATTAAGTTACAATTTGATATGCGCAAATATCGAAAAGAATCAAGATATTTAGGTTATAAACATGCATTTCAAGTTTCATCAAAATCAATATTAAAATTGTGACCTCTACAGGGTGCACAATTTTAATATACCATATTTTTACACAATTCGCGTACAAACGGTGGCCAATTTATCTGGCAATTGTGGTCCGATTTTCTAGAAATTCGAACTCAACCTTCCGTAGGGTGTAACGGTGATAGAGTCAAAGTTTTTTTTTAAAATCAGATAATAATTATTACCTCCAGCGGGACCATAGGAGATTTTTTGGACAATCAGGGGTCATAATTCAGGAAGTTATGATCCGATATGTGCAAAAACAAAAGGAACCAAGATCTTTGTGTTATAACCATGCATTTCAAGTTTCATCAAAATCAAATTAAAATTGTGAGACCTCTACAGGGTCCACAAACTGGATATACCGTTTTTTAACAGTATTGGCGTACAAACGGCAGCCATTTTGTATGGCAATTTTGGTCTTATTTTCCCGAAATTTGAACTCAACCTTTCTTAGCCTGTAACGGTGATATATTCAAATGTTTTTTTTTTTAAATCAGATAATAATTGTGATCCCCAGAGGGACCACAAGCTAACCAAAGGCGATTTTGCGTATAATCAGGGCCATAATTCAGGAAATATCGAAATGAACCAAAATCTTTGGGTTATAACAATGCATTTTAAGTTGCATCACAATCGAATTAAAATTGTGACCTCTACAGGGTCCATAACCTTGATATACCATTTTTTAACAGTATTTGTGTTCAAACGGCGGCCATTTTGTACTGCAATTTTGGTCCGATTTTCCGAAATTTGAACTCCTTAGGGTGTAACAGTGATATAATCAAACGATTTTTGAAATCAGATAATAATTGTGAACTCCAGAGGGACCACAAGCTTAATAAAGGCTATTATGCGTATAATTAGGGGCCATAATTCCGGAAGTTACAATCCGATATGCGCAAGATCTTTGGGTTATAACCATTCATTTCAAGTTTCATCCAAATCGAATTAAAATTGGGACCTCTACAGGGTCCACAAACTTGAAATACCATTTTTTAACAGTATTCGCGTACAACCGTACAAACGGCGGCCATTTTGTATAGCAATTTTGGTTCGATTATCCGAAATTCGACCTCAACCTTCCTTAGGGTGTAACCGTGATATAATCAAACGGTTTTTGGGTTATAAACATGAATGTCAAGTCTCATCAAAATCGGTTTCGAAATTGTGACCTCTATAGGGTGCACAAGCTAAAAACGTGATTTTTCCTACAATCAGGGGCCATAATCCATAAAGTTTCGACCCGATACATGCCAATATCGAAAGCAGCCGAGTTCTTCTGTGGATAAACCTATGTTTTAAGTTTCGTCAAAATCGGACAAGAATTGTGACCTGTAGAGTGTCCACAAACAATTGTGGATGGACGGACAGGGTCAACGACATAATACGTCCACATGAAAATGTGAGCGTATAAAAAGGCGAAGTTACGTTCCGATGGGCACATATATCGACAGGAACCAAGATCTTTGGGTTATAAACTTGCATTTCAAGTTTCATCAAAATCGGTTCAAAATTGTGACCATTACAGCGTTCACGAGCTTAAACGTGATTTTTCGTACAATCAGGGGTCATAATCAATGAAGTTACGGTCCGATATATGCCAATAGAAATTGTTCATGATAATCCGTAAGCTGTACATTGACATGCACTTCTCGACAAGCTTATCAAAGATGACAATACCAGTCGATAAATTAATGCGTACAAAGCAAAGTTTTCTTTTCAGGAAAATATACGAAATGGCAACAATCAAAGCAGGATAATTACAGCTGATTAACCTACAATCCTGATGTTATTGTAAAATGGGGGCCGTGTGTTGATTGCAATTATCCAGTTTCACGAAAATACATTAGCAGTGATTGTCGGTGAATCAAGCTCCTTTACTATGATAAAAGAAAAACAACAAAGTATCTTACAAAATATTGTAGAATTTTCGAGAGAATATCTATATATATAATATATACCAAGTTCACACTGTAAACAATGGACGCGTCATTCAGCCAATGACTGACGCCGCATGCTGTGACTGCACATGTTATAGACAGATATATTATTACTAGACTTGTAATTATCCGCGAAACAGATTGGGGGGGGGGGTAATTAAAGTGTTAATAATTGTCAATTATATATTCTTAATTAATTATTACAAAGCTTTGAGATTGTCAATCCCGTCTTTGAGTATAAAACATCAAACTAATATCATAATAAGTTATTTATAGTATACATGTAGCAATAGCATAGCACGTGTATTTACAAGCATTTACGAGCGTCTTCATTGTTGTAATATATCGCTATTATAAAATCTTTTTACGTCCATGTTCTTCGCTAAATTGCTTCATGTATCAACGATTATGTTAGGCGATTTATGATAATTATAAATTAACCTGAAATATTACTGAAAGGTTATTCAATGATATCGACTTTGCTTCATAATTCATAGAGATGTAAACAGAGGCTGTTCCATACCTTCCCTCATTTTCATACAACTTCAACCTATTAGCAATTTCGCTTGCTTAGGTTTCATACCGGTGTGGCGAAATGGAAAAGCCAAAGATTAAAAACACGTAAATAGTGATGGCGACGGTTTTTGGAAGTTAGTTTCATGACAGTGTTCATTAATTACAAGTTATCAATTATTACAACTACCAATATATCAGGTCGCCACACAAGGGCCAATTGATTTTGAACTTCATTCGCCTGTACCAGTACCGGAACTAATATTTTATCCTGGATTGGACTAAAATAAAGTAAATGAAAACATCATAAGTCAGGGTGTCTAAAATACTCAAATTGTCAAGGAATTCTAAACGTAATTAATACTAATTTTTAAAAGAAAATCCTGGAGAAAAAACCCCCTAGACAATCAAGGGGGGGAGTACATACTAGTAGTCAACATCCAAGTTTCAAAGACCCTGCAGTGAACCGGTCGTGGGTTGAAAGTTGGATGAAAAGACCTTCTCTCCGATTCCCTTAATTATGGGACCTGATGAACAAACCAATAAGACTTTGATTTAATAAACTCACCATGATTGTATCACACTGATGATCCAGCAGCTCGATATTAGAAGACTTTCGATATACTCTCCGGTCATTTCCGGTTGCGCCTTATGTTGAGTTGTATAACAAATTTAGACGAGGATGTACTCAACCCGAATAAGTCATAATTGATTACCAAATATGTGACTGATTCGTGTTTTCCGTCATCTATTAACTTGATAATTTATTTATCTACTTATTTAAGCTATGCGTTTGAGATTTGAACATATTGGTAATTATATTAAAATGACATGAATTTATAAAATCTTTGGCCTATTTCGAATCAACTCCATCATACTCAAGACTTACTCGGAATAAAATATTGTTTAAATAAATGACAGGACAGGGCATCACAATGTAATTTAGAAAAAACAAAGAAGCCTATTGATTTCTAGCAATTTCTGTCAATGACTTCTGTTGTTGTGGCTCTTGATTCACTTTGTAGAAGTTATCATCCGATCGATGAATTATTAAGCCTATCAAATTCAAACAATTTTCTTCAACTGCTTCTAGATTTATGGACCATGTTTCACTTTTTCTAACATTTTGTATAGTATTGATAGCAGTGTCATGTAAATGCTCCTACAAAAGAGGGGGATCCAGAGCCTCATTTAACATTGTAACTAGGCACTGGCCAAACTGTGCCGCCTACTGAGCCCAAAAGTTGAAGACTGGGCGGTAACATACATACGTTTTGAGAATCGCCGACAAGTTATTTTCCATGTGCCAAGCCTGGATTAATCAATCAATGGTTTAACAATAGTGTATCAATGCTCAGAAGACTAAGGGAGTAAATTTTCAAAATTTTTGGGGACGTTGTCTCGCACCTGCAATGTTCGCGCGCACATACGGTGCTAGTGGGTTTGGCTTCGCCCGACATTGCCGTGCACGGCCAAATCCTTAGACGATGCTCTGGGTGGATCACGGTGGCTAAGTGGAGAAGGCGCTGGTTCGCTAGCCTGGAGGTCGGGTGTTTGATCCCTGCATTGGCCGATAAAGTTCAATCCCAGCATTGGCCGATTTTTCTGGCGTGATTTCCCCTTGTCAGTGATGCAGAAGGAGGGCCTGACAAGGACAGCTGCCTAGTCGTTCGGATGGTACAGAAAACAAGGTCCTGTGTACACATTGGAGTGCACGTAAAAGATCCCTTGGCAGTTGGAATTCGATGTTAGAGTAGGCTGTAGCGCCGCTGCCCGAGCAAAAATTTCCCTCATAGCACTCTGTATGGCGTATGCCTGTCTTCCATTAGCCCAGGTTAGGTGCATTATAGTAGGACGTTAAACCCCATTTCATTTATTCCTACCAAAGATTGCGACAAGGAGTAGGGTAACCTGTCTAAGTATACTTCCTTGAAACTAAACTTTGAGGGTAGTAATAGTTGGAAATGTTGATATTTTGCAATCAAGTGTATTTGACACTTTTCCATCACCCCCCCCCCCCCTCCGCAGTTTTTTATTTAGTCTTTGAATAAATGCCTGGCTGAATTGCAATTTATGCATTACAAAATAAGTGCAATACACACAGTATTATATACACAATATTATCATAAACACAATATTATCATATACAATATTATCATACTCACAATATTATCATATACAATATTATCATATACACAATATTATACACACAATATTATCATATACAATATATACATATATACAATATTACCATATACAATATTATCATACACACAATATTATCATACACAATATTATCATACACAATATTATCATATACAATATATACATATATACAATATTACCATATACAATATTATCATATACACAATATTATCATATACACAATATTATCATATACAATATTATCATATACAATATTATCATACCATATTGGCAATATTAGCAGTTATATCTCTCCAAATGCAACTAGGTCTTTAGTAAGCTCACTTATAACTTCAAGGCTCAAAAACTGTAACCCTCTTCTCACAGGACTTCCACTTATAGGGGGAGAGAGAGAATGGGGATTTAAACCAGGTCATTTTGGGACTAACATGGTTCAATTTTATTTTAATAATTGGCTTGCACATAAGGGTCTTTAGCAGTTGGAAGAAATCGGAGAAAACCCACGAGGCTGGATGGGCGACCTTACTCCTTGTTATGATACAATACGCATGCACTAACCATTCAGCCATCAAACCTACCTGGTAAAAGTATAACAAAAGATCTCAAACTCAGCAGCACAATAAATGACCAATTCAAATCCGTAATGTCAGTGCTACTGTTTATATATTTATATAAAAAGACTCTACACAGTGTTCCATTTAAGAACTATTTTAGTTTCTTATCACATGTAATTTTAGCTAAATCACAATTTTTATTGATATATTTGATCAAGTTTGTTTCTTGTTATCTATGTTTATATGTGAATATGTTCACAGAATATTCTAACACTTGTTGTACCTTCAACTAAATTAAAAAATTAAAATCTTTTGGTGATAAGGCCTTCAGTGTATATGGTCCACGACTATGGGAAGACTTACCTGACAAAATCAAGTGTTCAAAACAATTGCTCAATTTCGATCTAGATTTAAGACACATATGTTCACAATGTATTATCCACAGGAGCTATTAACTTACAGCGCTTAGAGCATGCTCTTGGATGGATTAAATGCTATATAAATATACATTATTATTATTATTAATGTATTCTAGTCTTGATATATAAGTGTCTTTGTAGGTCAGCCTTTTTTGCATATGTTTTACTATAAACATCACATTTATAAGGTTTTTCTCCAGTATGAGTTCTGATGTGTGACTTTAGAGTAGGACTATGTGTGAATGATTTACCACAAACATCACATTTAAAAGGTTTTTCTCCAGTATGAATTCTCATGTGATTCTGCAGATACTCAGTTCTAGAGAATGATTGAATACAAACATTACATTTATATGGTTTTTCTCCAGTATGAGTCCTGAAATGTCTCTGCAGATTACCATTATCAGCAAAAGATTTACTACAAACATTACATTTATATGGTTTATCTCCAATATGAATTCTGATGTGTGACTTTAGAATAGAACTATGTGTGAATGATTTACCACAAATATCACATTTAAAAGTTTTTTCTCCAGTATGAAATCTCATGTGTTTCTGCAGAGTCTCAGTTCTAGAGAATAATTTACTACAAACATTACATTTATATGGTTTTTCTCCTGTATGAATTCTCATGTGTAACTTTAATTTTCCAAATTCTGTGTATGATTTACTACAAACATCACATTTATATGGTTTTTCTCCAGTATGAGTCCTGAAATGTCTCTGTAGATGACTACTATAAGCAAAAGATTTACTACAAACATTACATTTATAAGGTTTCTCTCCTGTTTGCCCTTGCTGACTAACATGTATTTCACAGTGTTTTTCTAAATCAGTTTCTAAATTAAATTCTTCATCACACAAATTACACTGATAAATGGTTTCAATATCATCAGTTTTCTCTTCTTTCATATGACAATAGTCATCTACATCATCAGTTTTCTCTTCTTTAACACAACAATATTCATTTACATCTTCAGTTTTCTCTTCTTTAACATGACAATATTCGTTTACATCATCAGTTTTCTCTTCTTTAACACGACAATATTTATCTACATCATCTGTTTTCTCTTCTTTAACATGGCAATATTCATCTAAATCATCAGTTTTCTCTTCTTTAATGTGTAGTTTATTGTGTTTTTTTAAATCATCAAATCGTTGAAAAATCTCATCACATACAACACACTGATGAAAGGTTTTAACATCATTAGTTTCCTGTAATATATTAAAGTTATTTGTGATATTAACATAAATTTGAAGTTTCATTTAAATCTGACAGTTCACAAACCTTGGTATTGCATACTTGTGAACACAAGTCTTACAATCACAGGCCATAATACAAGGATTTTTTCAAGGAGGGGGGGGCCCCATACATTGTAACAAATAGTAATCATTAGAGTGCAGCATGCATTAGTGGTTTGGTGTAATCCCCAGAGCCTTGACGCATTGCCTGGGCGGAGACAAATGCGAAAATCAGTTTATATCATCAATTAAAAAGCATATACACCAGTATCCCCCCCCCCCCTAGATCCGCGCCATAATACATGAAGTCAACATCCGATATATGCCGATAGTAAAAAGAAGCAAATCTGTCGAAGATTAGCAATATACATACATGTAATATAATTGTTTTGTAAAATCAGATAAAAATTGAGATAAATGGTGGACGGATAGACGGACGGACAGGGGCGACATCAATGTGTAGACGTATAAAAATTGTGATCTTTAGAGTGTCCAGATGCTAAAAACATAATTTTCTGTACCATCATTTTTGAGAGAGAGAGAGAAATGGAGTTTAACGTCCACTAAACACAACTTGGTCATTTCGGGACTAATATATGGTTTATTTCAATAATTCGCTTGCGCGTAGGGGTCTTTAGCAGATGGAGGAAACCAGAGTGCCCGGAGGAAACCCATGAAGTTGAGAAGGCGCCCCTATCTCCATGCCACATATGCTCACAGCAGGGTTCGAAACCATAGCCGCAAGCCAGAGATGACCGGCCAGCTAGAGGTCGAAGCGCAGCACTCTAGACCACAAGGCCATCCCACCCCCCCCCCCATCATTTTTGAAACAAAGGTTAGGATTTTAAAATAGGCCTATAAAATATAAATTATTATTCATGGAGGTTGCGTGTTCGATCCTGGCATTGGCCGAGAAAGTTCATTGGGATTTTTCGGCATGATTTTCCATTGTGAATGGCACAGAATGGAGGGCCTGAACAGCTGTCTAGTCGTTCGGATGTTACCAAAAACCGAGGACCCCTGTATACATTGGCATGCATGTAAAAGATCCCTTGTCTAGGCAAACTGTCCCTCGTAGCACATTGTATGGCGTGTGCCCATCTTGATTAGCCCAGTTTGGAGCGGGACAGTAGAACGTTAAACCCCATTTTATTTCTTTTTCATAAATTATTATGTGAGTAGCCTTACAGATTTATACCTTTTCAGAAAACTAAATCCAACTGTTTTTGTGTCAGGGTACTAGCTAATCAAAATACCCAAATTGCGCTCATAGCATGGCTGCATTGCGTATACTCGTCTTCATTAACCTGGCGGGAGCAGACAAATAGGATGTTAAGGCATACATGTGATAACTCCCGCAATTGGCGGGAGACTCCCGCTTTTACCCCTTATCTCCCGACCTCCCGATCGGGAGACAAATACTCCCGCTTTTTCATTTCTTGTAATTTTATTTTTTTTGGAGTCAAAATTCTAATCAAACGAGACAGAATTTTTTACGACAACCGTTCGGCAGTTGTGACTATAATTAGTAACACGTGTTTTCATATTTGGAATAGGCTAATACCATTTAAATAACACGATAATTATTGTTTTTATACGAAATTAATAAAGTTTAGCAATAAGTTGATTTTAATTAAGTTTTTATTGCTCATTTCGAATTATTTATAAGAATGAGAGGTCGCGTATAGCGTGGGTGACCTGATACATTTCCGATGTTTTCGTATTTAATTTGGAACAATACTATTTTATTATAACGAGATAAAGTAGCCTATTTTCCGATTTCATTTCCATTCGTGTGCACATTAAATACTTTAAATTGGGCATGAATACAAGAGAATTTATTAATTCAGAACATAGCACCACGTGTGCAAGTAACGCAATTTTTAATTGTTGAAAAATACTTGGTGTTAAGCGTCCAGATGTGCGTGGGCTGGGAGGAAACTTCCCCTCATCAATTTTATAAGCGCGCGAATATGAGTCACGTGATGTAAATATATCGTGGGCTCTCGAGTCCCGAGGCGTAAAAATAATGGAATTATGTCTTTCCAGGCAAGTCCTTTATTCATGTAACATAATGCTTACTTCATAAATGAACACTGAGTTGCATTTCGACGTAATTAACCGCGAATATGGGTCTGAGGAACTTGTAATTTTATTTTTGCTTCTCGTGTTGAAATGCCGTAATCACGATCACATCCCAAACTACGTTAATAATTTTCTAGAAAATTATCCATTGTATACCATTTTCAAGTGCTCGGCAGGCACACTTACCATGCTCCGATTTTGTTGATTTTAATAGCATCGAAACGACAATAAAACGAACTTTTGATCGGTCGGGAGTACAATATTGACAAATCGCCTCAAAAAAAGATTTCGTGAATTGAATTGTTCAACTTACAAAAAATGCCGGATATATCGAAATGCCAACAAAGCATGAAAAAATAATATTAATAATAAAAATTTTCAGCGTAACGTCAAAACACGGGAAATTTACGTTTATGAAATTGATAAAATGAACACACACACGCACATTATATCAAACCAATAAAAAGGATATCTGCTTCCAAAATATTTAAAAATTATTACACAAAATTAAATAGCCAGTGTATGACGTTACCGTTAATTTTAAAAGGGGTAACAAAAAATATATGAATATAAATATAAAGACATGAGTATGACAAATATATAAACAATGTAAATTAATTTGTCTTTTATTCATGGTGGGTGGGTGGGTAATTTTAACGCGCGATAAAGTCTCCCTCTTTTGACCTTAATCTCCTGACATTTTTACAAAAATCTCCTGACATTTTACCTGTGGCCAATCACATGTATGTGTTAAGGTTGTAAATAAATGTCTTTGGGGACACGTTGTACATTTTCAAAGTTACTCCATTTTACTTTGTCCCCTTTGTCAGCTGTCTAAATGGTGCTATTATTAGTATTTTTGTACCATAAAATACCTGTTTGAAATTTAACAAATATGTTATATCTACATCTATAAATGAAGTGTTTATGTGAAATGATGTATACTTAAAGATTTCTGGTATAAAGTTGCCCAGGCTTGACCTGAATAGACATGCCACATTGACATGCAATTTTTTTTTTTATATCATCTAAGATGGTAGCAAATCGGCTTGCGCCAAGTGCCTGGTGGTAGCAAATCAACTCGCGGACCGATCATAATTGGCAACAGCATTAGCTAACCCAAGCGAGAAATCATTCAACATATTTCTATTGTTTTTATTTCATAAATTAATGGTGATTAAGTAATAAAAATAAATCACCCAATGAAAAGAAATGTTATATTTGCTAATTATCTAATAAAAAACATATGTTTCTACAAAGGATCTCCCAGTATTTACATAATAGGTCAGAGGTGAAAATTCACATTGTGTCAATGACTTTTGCATTATTCAATTATTTTGGTGTTATTATGTGAAGAAGACTGATACTCGAGCTTAGACCAAGCGTGTCGCTGCTATCTTGAATATATTATGCTCAAAAAGACGAGAACACAAAACTTACGGCTAATAATTCTAGACTTTGGAAAACTAAAAAGAATGAAAACTTTTGGGATTTAATACAAGCTAAATAGAGGAATATCATGTGTCGAAGATTTCAACTTTATATTTTTATTTTCGACGCAATATAGCAAAGAAGATGACCATTCCCGTCATATATCTAAAAAAAAGGCAGAAATGTTTAAATGCCGATGGGCGATAGGTGGAACTGACTTTTCAATGTTATTTATAGTGATATAATTTCTTTTTTGTACAATTGAATTTTAGAGGGTTAACAATAATCCACTAATTGGCTTAGGGAGAAGGGCTCTGCTGATTTAAAGAGCTTAGGTGTAGACAGTTAAAGTGCACATAAGACGACAAACTGAAACTCGGCGTAGTGATGGACAGTGGTTATTATATGCACATTACGGAAAATTAACAACAATCTGATTAAAAATAAATCAGCTATCTTCACTCAAAGTCGCAAATATAGACCTCCCGTAAAAACGACTTGGCCAATTATCGAAAACACTCTTAATCCCCTCAGTCCCTAGTGACGTCACAGTGTACGAATGCATATTCGGAATGTTTATTCCTTAATTACCTATATACAGCCGGTGTGTGTATTCATTAACGCTTGACCGATTCCTTAATCCTTGACTACGGAATAATTTGTTTTACTAAATGCCATTCAAAAAATAAAGAATAAATTTGTTTCGTAATTTAGAATTTGTTTTATAAAGCCGGTTGCTGTAGCCATATTCCCCACTTCTTTTTAATCAGAATAAGCACACCGTAAACCAAAAATGTAGCTTACATGGGACCGGTTATCGTCCAGATTTTACGAAAAAGGAATAAACTAACCTTACCACCCAGAATCTTATACACGTATCCAGTTAATAGATTGCCGTCTAGAATATGTTAAATGCCGCCAAGATTTATCAAAAAACGCCCAGTTTGTGTGCTACCGTGTAGATTAAAAAACATCGTTTTGATATCGGTCGTCCACTTCACGACCGTTCAGTTTCTCGGGGTGATGTTAAAAATGAACACTACCATTTAGATTTGAAGGAGTTTATTTTTAGACAAGACATTTATTTTCCCGGACGTTGTGGAGAAATGAACAGTGTTTAAAAGATTTTACGTCAAATTACCACTTGGTCATCGTTTTATTCTTTCTGTTATTCATATCCCCTTACCCCGTGCACCAACAACGATAATTAATTTTTCATTGGGTAGGACCATCTAAACCCGGAAAAATTTACAGTAGCTATTGGCTAACAGCATGTAGGAAAGGTGGGGAAATATCACACGGGTTACGTATGACTGAAATGAAAGATGAAAGCGAGGATTTCCCTTTCATGTCACGTGATTCCGATAAGAATTGAGAGAAATAATTTAGTGATTAGCATTGTTATGCTAGGCTACTTTAAAAATTAGACATAATTCGTATCAACAAATAATAACTTATAAACTTATAATATAGAACATAGTTTATTAATATTACTATAATCTCTACTTCATTCATTAATGATTCGGCATTACACGAAGTTCATAATAAATGGAGTATATTTGTGATTGCGTAGGAACTGTGACCCAAATTTATTACTTCAAAAAGACGTTCTCCGAGGTAAAATAGTACCACGCGTTTAACGACTAATAAAGACAAATATCTACGTAGATCATCATGCAATTCGAGACATTTTAATTATCGGGCTCTCTGATTGGTCAATCTCTTTACGGTGATTGACAGGTCGGAACCATGATATTAACAGATCAAAGAATAAAATTGCACGTAGCCACATTTTCGACACGTTATACCTCAGACTCTGGCGCCTCAAATACTAGGTCAGTATTAAAGCAAAGCATGCAGTGTCCACCTTACAACATATTTCATTGATTTATGATTTATTTATAATGTATTACACAGTGTAGACCACAATGTGTTACGATTCGCATTTTGGTATTCTAAATTGATTCTTATACGGAATTCTTAAATTTGGAACCTTTTAGTTCCATTTCCTGTACGGAAATTAAATCAACGATTAGTTTTTAAATTATTTATGATGCCGAAATAATATCAATCTAATTTGTCTTATCTAAAAGGGCTCCGGCACAATTTAACTAATTACTGGGTAAAAAAAGTATGTATTCACTTGTCGCTATATTATTTTAATTATAGTGCCGAAATAATATCAATCTAATTTGTCTTATCTAAAAGTGACCCCGGCGCTATTTATAGTTGATTATTTAATTATAAGGCGTTCAGTCCGTGATGTATTTTGGCGAGTGATTTAGATGGCAATATGTAGCCTACTTGTAAAATAAACCATGTCTGACATCATAAACTAATCTTATCACAAACATTTATCCATCGAATAATTTATATTCGGATTTCATATCAAGTCAATTAAATATTGTCTAAAGATTAAAAACATAATGCCAATTAACTAACAATACGAATATATTTTATTACAAAAAACATCGGTGAGCTGATCTAATATATAAAATCATATCGGCAGCGAGGAACTAATCTTGTTTGTTACCGGTAATCACCAAAAAATCAACGAGTAAAACTTATTTATTCCATTTAAATTTTAAATTGTGTACGATTCAAGTATAAGTTGTGGACGACTTAACCATTAGTTGTTGTGTACGACTCTATTCAAGTATTAATTGTTTTGGACGACACCACCAATGGACGACTTCGCTTGTAGACGACTTGACTGGCACCCGGCCGGTATATGTTGCTTTCAATATCTGATATCGGAAAAAACTTAATCTACACGGTAACACAAACTTGGCGATTTTTAATGAATGCTGGCGGCATTTAACACACTCTAGACGGCAATCTATTGACTGGAAAAATGTATTAGATTCTGGATGGTAAAGGTAGTATCTTTGCTTTTTTCGTAATATCTGGACAATACCCGGTCCCTCATAGTGATAATTACGAGCTAATGATTACCGACAATACACACTTTTAACTGGTGGTGTTGTGTATACAGTGATATATTATACAGGCAGTGATATATTGGATAGATAATGTGTATACTATTATGTGTAGCGCCTGTGACGTCATCAGCCAATCAACCGGATTAAGGTCGTTTATGAAAATTTGAAAACTGTTTTTGGCTGTCCCATACTAAAACGTAAATAGCTCAGTTAATTTTAATCTGATTGATTTGAACTTTCCGTAATATGGATTTAGTAATCATTGTTTATTATATTATGTAATAGGAAATTATGATCTTATGTGCTCTTTAATATCTTAATTGGCTCTAGGGTTAAATGGGTTTAAGCAAGCATTATTTGATGTCTGGCAAGAGAAGGAAAGATAAGAGGGTAAGTATTTTATAATCTCCTGTAAGATAGAAAAAAAAAGTTAAAAATACTTATTTGCATTCTGCACTCACATTTGCGGCTGTGGTTTCGAACAGTAGTGTGAGCTTATGTGATATGGAGATAGGGGCGCCTTCTCAACCTCGTGGTTTCCCCCACTGCTAAAGACCCCTACGCGATAGCAAATTATTGAAATAAAATTATAACTATATGTTAGTCCCGAAATGACCTAGTTGTGTTAAACCCCATTTCTTTCTCTCTCTAATTTATAAAATAACTAGCACCTGATACAAGCTGATATCAGTAAGTCAGGATGAAATGAAATGAAATGGGGTTTAACGTCCTACAGTTTTGCTTCGAACTGGGCTAATTAAAACGGGCCTACGCCATACAGTGTGCTATGACGGAAATGTTGCCTAGACAGTGGAACTATGTTCCACTCTTAAATCAAATTACGTGCATAGCAATGTGTACACGGGTCCTCGGTTTTTCGTCCCATCCGAACGATAAGACAGCTGTCCTCGTCAGGCGCTCTGTCCTGTATCACTGACAAAGGAGAACCATGCCGATAAATCTGGATTGAACACACAACCTCCAGGCTGGCGTCAGTCAGAATGTAATTGGTAGTTGAAATATAGCTAGACAGGTGTGGACATTGTGCTTGACAAGGCATATACTGAACGTTGGCATGGACTGCTTCTGTTCTTATAAGCATGTTGAAAATTAGAACTCATGTACTAAATATGTTCCCTCAGAAAATAAAGTCATTATTATTATTATTATAATCATTTGCTATGTTTTTTATATAAATTAAAAACAAGTATGGCGACGGTTTAGGGCGGGTATTTTTTCATTTGTCTATTTTTGTAGTTTTGTAAATGGAGTTGAATTTTTAACTCCCGGCTGATCTCTGTTGATTGACCACACTTCAGTTGATTTTAACAAAGGTCAAGCTGATGCCATATTTATAATGGTCAAGTTAAATAATCTCCTGATCGTTTATTGGGATAACTAACTAGTGTTCAGTTGTGACACATCAATGAAAGCCAATTTTATTATGTAGTCTTTATTTAAGTTTTTTTATTCAATATCATAAAAATGTACAATATCATGAACTGAATTGAATATAAATTGGCTTAGGTGTTTGATATAAATCAAAGCTACACCAAGCCTTCTTTTTGTGACTTCTGACAAGTTTCTTAGGAAAACCTTGTCTATGAAATAACCCTTGGTGGAAATGGGCTCCACAAACGAAAAATGTTATTAATCAGATCAGCTCTAGAAGCTTACCAGAGGGTGCTCCTCGTAAATCTTGTTTGTTGATACTGTTGTATAGGTTAGAATAAAATTTGAATCTGAATCTGATTTTATTTACATTTTTTTGAACACGAAAGAGAGAGGGGAATTAGCATGTGTGTGTTGAATCGTGAGGTCTGTCATTGAGTCAACTGATATGGTTTATGATTCTCTGTTTGTAGTTGACTAAATAGGGTCACCTGTCCAACCTCGCGGATTTTCTCCCCAGTACTAGAGACCCCTACGCACAAGCTACATGTAATTGTTGAAGAAAATTGAACCATGTTAGTCCCGAATTGACCAGGTTTGTGTTGAGTAGACTTTAAACTCCTTTTCTCTCTCTACAAAATGTATCTCTGTGCCTTACAAAGTCAGATTCAATAATCAACTAAACCAATTAACTAGACAATAAATCATCTCCCAGGCCATAAATTAAAGGATCAATATTCAATCCCATCGCGAACACAAAACAACACACATAAAAAACCTCAAAATTCTGAGTCTAATTCAACCACTATAGCAAAGAAATCATTAAAATAGGTCAAGTCTGTCGTTAATTCATCTTCTCTGTCGTCTTCAGTGGATCACACACTTGTCTTTGCTGTCACATGTTTATTGATATTCTGTCATTCTTTGTCCAGTTCGTCGTTACAATGTTCAGAGAGATCCGTAGGATGAACAAACTTAGGTATTCAGGTTCAATGAGCATGTGCAACGAATGTTTCAAGTAGGTGCTAGGAGTATTTTTATGACTCTGAATTTGTGGGTATTCTTGATTTTTTGTCACAACTGTCTTATAAAATTATCAAAGAAATCAACAAAGACCTATGCGAGCCAGTTTTAATCTACCGATAATTGATTGGTGATTTGCTTGTGAAGGCCAGGGTATACAATGTTAATTCAATGGAAATCGTGTAACAGGACCGTAGATACTGATTACTCAAATAAAATAAAACCAAGTACGAACAATCCAAACCATTAGACAAAATTCGAAGTTCTAAAAAAATGGTAAAGCTTTTTTGCCTAAAACAAGAAAATCGGGACATGAAAATGATGTCGGATTTCCTAGAATGTCGTAGTATTCAGATGTTGGATGTAACAAGAGTCCACTGTGAATGATTTACCACAAACATCACATTTATAGGGTTTATCACCAGTATGAGATTTCATGTGGTTTTGTAGATGACTTTAGAGGCTGGTTGATTCACCATGGCTCTTGCTTCTGGATGAATTGTGATGTGTTCTTTCAGATTGATAAGATTCATAAAAGATTTACAACAAAAATGGCATTTATACAGGTTTTCCTCGGAACGACTCTTGTGTGTTTGTAGAGTACTAATTCGGGTGAATGATGTTCCACAAACATCACATTTATAAGGTTTTTCTCCTGTATGAATTCTCATGTGTAACTGTAGAGTACTGTTATGTTTGAATGATTTCCGACAAACACCACAGATATAAGGTTTTTCTCCACTATGAGTTCTTTCATGCAGATGTAAATTACTACAGGTAGAAAATGATTTACTACAAACATCACATTTATAAGATTTTTCTCCAGTATGAACGACCATGTGTCTCTGTAGTATGCTGAGGCAACGTAATGTTCTACCACAGACATTACATTCATATATTTTTTCTCCTGTATGAACGACCATGTGGTGCTTTAGGTTACTACCATTAACGAAAGCCTCACCACAAATACCACATTTATATGGGATTTTAGTGTGCATCCAGATATGATTTGGTAATTGCTGAATTTCAATAAATGATTTATTACAAATATCACATTTAAAATTCTTGTCTTTAGATTGTCCTGAGATTTGTTCTGCTTGGTCGTTGGTCGTCTCGACTCTACAAACAGGCATTTCACAATGTTGATTAAATGATTTATTAAAAACATCACATTTAAAATTCTTGTTTTGCTTTGTCATACAATCTTCAGATTGTCCTGAGATTTGTTCCATTTGGTCGTCGATACCAACAACATCAACATGTAGATGTATTTCACAGTGTTTCTCTAAATCAGTTTCAGATTTGAATTCTTCATGACACAAATTACACTGATAAACAGTTTCAATATCATCAGTTTTCTCTTCTTTAACATGATTATATTCATCTACATCATCAGTTTTCTCTTCATTAAAATTGACATGACAATATTCATCTACATCATCAGTTTTCTCACCTTTAACATGTATTTTATTGTGTTTTTCTAAATCATCATATTTTTTAAAAATCTCATCACATACGACACACTGATGAAAGGATATAACATCATTAGTTTCCTGTAATATATAAAAGTTATAACATTATCAGTTTCCTATAATATACAAAAATTAAAACATCATTAGTTTCCTGTAATATACAAAAGTAATAACATCATTAGTTTCCTGTAATATATAAAAGTTATAACATCATTAGTTTAATACATGAAGGGGGGTTGGGATGGCCTAGTGGTCTAAGTGCCGCGCTTCGACCTCTAGCTGGCCGGCTACCTCTGGCTTGCGGCTGTGGTTTCGACCCTGGTGTGAGCGTATGTGGCATGGAGATAGGGGCGCTTTCTTAACCTTGTGGGTTTCCTCCGGGCACTCCGGTTTCCTCCCACTGCTAAAGACCCCTACGCACAACCGAATTAATGAAATAAAATTAAAATCATGAGTTAGTCATTAATCAAAAGACCAAAATCAATTTTCGATGCAATCGGACAGATGTGTCAATTAACCTGTTTCTTCTGCAGCAATTCTCTCGCTAAGAGAAAAGAATTTACAGTTGTAGTATGCAGCGAAACAAAAGTGTTACACAACATGTGCAATGCTACAGCTAAAGCGGCATTATGGGAGATTAGATAAAGAGCTGACAGTTCTCGCTATTTTAGTTAAAATAAGATGAATTTAAGAAAATATGCTGAAAATTTCAGTTAAATAGCCCCACTCTGAACCAAGATTTTAGCGATTGACTTTGCGGTCTTGTATTGATCATCGTCATCACTAAAGTTGGTATGATTAAAAAATAAAGGCTTGATTATCCATTTTAATGTTAAATCATTCATCACAAAGGGTATTCTAATTCGCTAAATATCGCAGGCTAGTGATGGCATTGAAAGTTGATTATGGTCTGGAGGATAAGATAATTAATGTCTCATTAATAATTTAGATAAAATTTCATTCCTAAAAAAAGACCTGCAAGAGGCAGATTTAACTCTGGTATAATATAACTTCTGGTGGCATATCCAATTTATGATAAAATGTAAAATAGGAGGGCTACGGGCCTGATGGCTTGACCTTTTACTGGTGCATGTAAGAAGTGTTGTTTTACAAATTATTTCATGTACATGTAGCTAAACAGGAGGTGGTTTGGACCAATGATAAATAGAAAAATAATTGTGTTCATTTAAATATGACTACTTAGAAAAATAATCATAAAGTGCTGTTTTAATAAATTGATAATGCATTATATCAATAGTAGGGTGGCCGGTGCACTCTTCAAAAAGTTGGTCTCGACACGGGCGATGATCCACGCTTTAGTTGCTTTTGTTGAACTAATTTCTGGCTACCCCGCAGTCTCTTTGAGCCTATAAATAGCCATGGCCCTTGCAATTCTCTACAAATATATTAACTACTGTATTACAGCCGTAAAAAAATTATTGTTGACGATTTTGAATAGCAGTGAAATTGAGCTTCTTGGTTATTACAGCAGCTTTAGAAATTACTTTCGTTTTATGTTTTAAATTGCTTTATCATTAACCGTACCATTAAGAGCGGCATCTTTTAGTTTAGTACAAATAATATCACTGAAACAATTGCGTTAGCAGGCACTTGATACTAGCAGTAGTTTCTTTTTACTTTTACAAGTTTCTTAAAACAATTGTTGAGTTAGCTAATTCTAAATTCAATTTCTTGTTCCAGCTTTCTGTTATGTTTCGTAAAATGTAGTCTTGATTATCCGACTTGTCAATCAGATGTAGAATTGTCGATAGACTGGTTAAGCGTGGCTGATTTCAAAACAAGGGCACGTAACCTATCTTTTACTACAACATCGTTAAGACAGTTCATCACGTGCATTTTGCATACTATAGTTCATTGGCCAATCACGCTATTTGACTGACATTTCGCCTAATAGATTGGATGCAGCTATGGCGGGTGTGGCGCCAGGCAGGGTAAGCTTACTCTTCCGGACACCTGTTACCACTGCTTGTCGTGTATTTTTGTACACGAGGAGCAGTCCATTTGCTGATTACACTATTTTGCTTGAATACACTATTTTGCCTATAACGTTTTTAGGACTTCGATTTTTGTCTTTTGATTTGGATTGTTCGTACTTGGTTTTTATTTTATTACTCAAATTGTCTGCATGTTATGGACGACACTTGGAACCAGTTTTCAGTGTATCATTTATAGATGATTAAATGGTCATAGCTTATTTTTTAAGTACAACATGGTCGTTTATTTAATGACTAATTGTGTGAAACTGGTTTTAGGCTTGGTATATATAAATATTGTGGCCGAATTGTCAAGATATTTGGAGATATTTATTTATGGTGGGTCACCTGTCACCCTATCAATAGACCTACTTTTCGAGTAAAAAATTTGGCATATTAAATTGGTGACAGCCAATTAAGAAAAACATTAATTTCTATGACATGTCTAATCAATTATGACGTCACATATTTTTGACGTCAATGAAACTAATTCCCACACTTTTTTTTAAACAAAATAAATCATACACAATTTAGGACTAAATTAAAATCAATTAAAAACCCCCATTACATTTAATATTTTATGTATCACTTGCAAAACCTAACTATGCCTGAGGTTTATATTCCACATCAGCTTTGCTCCACTACTAAAAAGTCTATGGTGACTAAGGCAATTTCTTATACATATTCATATTATCTCACCATTAGTTGACTTTCTTAAATACGCTGCAATAACTGATTCAGAAAGTTTGCAAGAAATAATTCTTTAAAGTCGGAGAAAAACGTCGCGAGCTGTTCTTAATGACGAGAACAAAGACTACTTCCGGAATAGTGTTGTATCCTGGTTTTAGACGAGGATTGAACAACCTTAATAATTCATAAATGAATACAGAGACCCTATAATACCATTTATATCGTATAACAAAAATCCAATCCACACAACACGCCCTTATTTTACTTTTAATTCTACTGCATGTTATCCTCTTCTACCTTCAATCAGAACAGTTAGACGTTTAACCCTATTTTATTTATATTTTTATAACTTTTTACAAAATTTGTGAGATATTCGGGTTGGGTGGATTTCTTGATTGTCGTAAACCGGAAACCGTCCCAGTTTTTGGAAAAGAAAGAAGGTTGATTTTAATCCAGAACTCGAAGAAAAGAATCGAAAAAAGAATGTTTTAAAGCAGTGACAGGTCAGCAGACAGATGGTAGGTTTTTAAAAAGTTAGATACGACATTTCGGTACCACGACAATTCGGACCTGAAACAGGCAACCTTTCGGACTCAACGACGATTGGTACAGTTTACTTGACGACTTATCATACACTCTGATGAATAATTAAAAGACTGTTGAAAATTTATGAGATATATACTTTATTATATTAACAGCTGTTTGTTTTTTTCGTTTTATGTGAGACTGCTAGTTGTCTTTTGTTTTATTTAATTGTTCACACCGCAACTAACACTATGGTAGAAACTGGAGAATTAATTTTATGATTGTTGGGTCGCAAATAATGCATAATGCCCAGTAAGATTGGTTTGGGCGCCCAAAACGGCATGATTGATATGGTACAGGGATCTTAATTGGCTGTTTTTTGTCAGCTTTAGCCGATTGATCTTTAATTTAGCCGGTTCATAAAACAATGAACCAGCCACTATGGGATCATAAATCAATCAACTTTGGGTCGATAACAAAGAGTTAGTTATTACTCGGCAATTAAGTAACCCATCAAGGAGTCAGTCAATACGTCATTAATCACAAATGGATCTAGAACGAACTGTGGTCGATCTCCAGTGTCGCTCAATGAAGTGCAATCTGATATTTAATGGCCTAATGGAACAAAAAGACGAAGACTCGGAAGGTAAATTAAGAGACTTTATACATAGAGAATTAGGAATAGAACAAAGGGTTGAACTGGGCAATGTTCACCGCTTTGGAAAGTTTCAAGAAAATAAACATAGACCAATTGTAGCCAGATTCTTGTATAACGCTGAACGCTCCTTGGTAAAAAGTCGAGAATTTAAACTGAAGAATAAACCATATGGAATAAACGAACAGTTCCCTGCTTCTATTGAGGCTGAACGCAAGAAATTATATCCAGTCATAAAAGATCTAAAAGCCAAGGGCTACAAGACAAAACTAGTAAGAGATCAACTGTTTGTCAATAACCAACTATATGATAGATCCAATCATACATATCCCTTGAACACACTTGATAATACCCAGTCAGTACCCGAACTACCCTCAAGAGTAGATAGACCGATAGGGGATATAAGACGTCCAGCACCCAAACGACAAGCCATGTTTAGTTCCTCGTCTGAAGAGTCGCCAATTCCCCAGGCCTAGGACAAGTCAGAGAGTGAACTTAAAGTAATTTCGTGGAACATTGGTAAAGGTTTACGAAACAAAATAAAAGACAATAACTTTTTAACGGAAATACGTGGTTATGATATTATTTGCCTATATGAATGTTGGATAAACGATATGGATGTATTAGAGGTCACTGGCTATTCAGTGTACAATTTTGTAAGGACTGCCTGCAGGGGTGGTGGTATTGTTATTTATGTGAAAAATGAAATTTGTAATATATGTAATATTATTGATAGCATATTAGACTGTTTGATCTTCATCCAAATATCACCTAAATTAACCCAAGGACAAAATATCATAATCCTCTCTTGTTATTTCCCCCCATATAATAGCATATTCTATGATAAGAATGATATAAACTTATTTGATTGTCTTGAAAACAATATCATGAAATATAGCACCGCCAACAACACAATAATTGTAACAGGTGATCTCAATAGTAGAACCTCAACTAATTATGATTTCATTGTGCATGATTATCTATCTAAAGCTACTGAAAATATTTTGAGTGATTTAATCCTATATGAGCCCGACCCACCAATCTTAAATATCCAAAATCGCAAAAACATGGACAAAGTGTGCAACCCGTTTGGGAATTTACTGCTGTCAATATGCAAATCGACAGGTCTTAGAATTGCGAACGGAAGGTTTGACGAGGATTGCGAAGGCAATTTTACTTTTAGTACTTCAAAGGGAAGCAGCTTAATTGACTATTTATTAGTTCACTGCACTAAACTTGGTGTTATAAAATCGTTTAAATCAGGTGTATTTACTGAATTCTCAGACCATGCTCCAGTGTGTTTTGTTTTGAACTGTGATCAGATTAAACCACCCGAATCAAGACAGACATCACAACCACAGCTTGTGAACTATGTTAAATGGGACAAGGATGAATGTGAAGCTATCAAAAATCTACTGAACCTTAATCAACAAAGTATTCTAGATAATTGTTTTCTTAATGACTTAAATCAGACTTCAATTGACTCATGTACTGATACATTTTCTAACACATTGTCTGAATTGATATCCCCCTATTGTAATAAATCATTTGTTAAAAACCCTCACAAAAAAACCCCTAATAAATGTAACAAACCATGGTTTGATACTAAATGCGATAAACTGTACAAAATTTATAAAAATGCTTTAAATATCTTTAATAGACACAAATGTTTAGAAAATCGATTAAATCTATCAACAGCCAAACTAAATTACAAAAAAATGGAAATTAAACTTAAACGAACCTATAGGACTCAACAAGGTAATATGTTGAATTACGTACGTAAGTACAATCCAGGCACCTTCCATAAAATATTTAAAAAGAAAAAACAATTAAACCCTTCTATTGGAATTAACGAGTTTCAAGAACACTTTAAAAATCTTTCAAAGAATATTCCAACAAATAATAACCGAATTGTTGACGATTACTTATATATTCATGATAATTATTTAAGTATCAATGATTCTCTGATTGCAGATATTGATAGGCCTATTACAGGTAGTGAAATACTCGAAGCCATTAAACATTTAAAAGCTGGTAAAGCATGCGGCAATGATAACATTTTAAATGAAGTATTTATACATTGTACAAATGAATTATTACCTTGTCTAGTATTATTATTCAATAATGTATTAAGCTCTGAATGTTTTCCAACATCATGGTGTATAGGTAATATTGTGCCAGTACACAAGAAAGGTGACATCAATATACCCGACAATTACAGAGGTATCACCTTATTAAGTTGCCTCGGTAAACTTTTTACATCAATTCTAAATACAAGGATATTAACATTTGATAAATTTAATAACGTCATAACAAATTCACAATTTGGTTTTCGAAAAGGTCTATCCACTATAGACGCCATATTTGTTTTACAAACATTAATTAATTGTACATTAAAACGTAAAAAACGTCTTTATTGTTGTTTCGTTGATTACTCAAAAGCCTTTGATTTTGTTCATCGCTCTAGCCTTTGGTACAAATTAATCCAAGAAGGAATTGATGGTAAAATTCTAAAACTTATTCGTTCACTGTATGACAAAGTTAAATGTCGAGTTAAATACCAAGGTGACTTATCTGATATTTTTAACTGTAATACTGGACTTTTTCAAGGTGAAATTTTATCACCATTACTTTTTTCATTTTATATAAATGATGTTGAAGCAAATCTCAAAAATGATGATTGTCCATCTATATCGTTAGCATCATTAAACCTCTTCCTGTTAATGTACGCCGATGATAAATCCCTATTAGATTCACTGTATGATTATACACTTAAATGGAATTTGACTGTAAATGTCTCTAAAACTAAAATTGTCGTTTTTAGGAACGGAGGTAAATTAACAGGAAAAGATAAATGGCATTACAATGGCCTGAATATTGATACTGTCGATGAATTTAATTATTTAGGTCTGTTATTACACTTCAATGGCAAATTTCTGAAAACACAAAAGCATAGGGCAGATCAAGGCCGTAAAGCTTTATATGCTATTTTAAAAACATGTAACGAGAACTACTTTAACATTGAAACAAAAATTTCTTTATTTGACACATACGTGAACAGTGTTTTAAGCTACGGATCTGAAATCTGGGGCTTTCATAAAGCGTCAGACGTAGAAATAATTCACAGTTCCTTTTGCAAAAAACTCATAAGTGTTCGTCAATCCACAAATAATTGTATGGTGTATTATGAACTTGGTCGTTATCCACTATATATTATTAGAAAAGTTAGAATATTCAAATACTTTATTAAGTTAGCTTCAACTACAAATATATTATTAAAATCATGTTTAAAGAATTAATAAATAATAATTGTACATGGATTGTAAATATAAAAAATGAATTGTTTAATATGGGTCTTGGTTATATCTGGGAAAATAATCTGTTCAATAAGCAGTCAATTATATTAATTAAGAGTAGAGTTTTCGATATTTTCAAGCAAAATTGTTTTGAAAAAATCTGTTCATCTCCCAAAGGCTACTTGTATCAGCACTGTATTTTTAATTTTACTCTTCAGTATTACTTACGTAAACCTATACATTTTAAATATATTAAAAATATTGCAAAAATTAGACTATCAGCACATAGTCTAAATGTAGAAAGTGGTAGGTACAAAAATATAGAAAGACAAAAAAGATTATGTGATTTATGTAACCTAGAAGAAATTGAAGACGAAACGCATCATATCCTAGCATGCCCCTTTTTTGACGATATTCGCAAACGCTATATAAAATCTTATTATGTTACAAATCCAAGTGTATATAAACTGATCCAGCTGCTAAAAGTCAATAATTTCAAAGAATTGTGTAACCTTGGTCTATTTTTACATTTATCTTTTACAAAAAGATCTAAACATTTACAAATTTGAATAATCGGCTATACCTAGCCCAATTTGTTCATCTCTCTATTGTATAAATGCATTAGTTTGTATATTGTAAATAATCTTGTAAATATGTGTATATTTTGTATCTGATGTGTCGTATGACTCAAAGAATAAACAATTTTGAACTTTGAACTTATTGAACTTTTCCTCAGAGAAGGGTAGATTGATTGTTTTAGCTCCTTCATTAGGTTAAATTACTAATGAAGGGTGCTGTGAATAAAAGATTTCCCTTCTCTTCGGGAACTCCGGTGATTGGTTTTCATCTCTGCTTGCATAAGCGAAAGCTTTTGCAAGTAGATCTGCTTTTTCATTGCCGTTGGTAACGTACTCATCTCCAAAAAAAAAAAAAAGAAAAAATCAATCAACTTTTGGCTAAAACAAAGAGTTAATTTATTACTCGTCGATTAAGAAACCAATCAAAGAGTCAGTCAATTAAGGATGTAACGGGTCAAAAAAATTTGAACCGGTTAACTGATGGTCAAAAAAAACCGACCGTGACCGGTCAACCGGAGGTAATAAAATAGTATGCTACCACGTGGTCGTCACTCGCGCAGGTGTATCACATGCCGTTGTGTGACACTAAATACAGGAATATTCTATGGCCCCACATACCTCCACCTCAATATGCAGTGTTATAATAATGTAATCCATTTATTCGCGCGCACAGCATTACTTTCATTTTCATACGCATACCAGCAGTCAATAGTCAACCTGTAGTGTCATGTAGTCAAGATTATCCAGCCCGAAGATACAACGCAATAAGAAACAACGAAAAGATTATACCATTTGGCCATGTGCCAGAGGGACGAAAGATACTTTGTTCACGGCATAATTTTAGTACTACGTTTTCGATCAGTGAATACGGCCGTTTTATTACTGGGAAAGTTTTGTATCAACGTGTAATATGAACAAGAGAGCGTGGGCTAATGCTAGTTTACTACTAGTCGATATACACTGACATTTTTTTCATATAGAACGAGTAACGGTCAGGGGAATATCGAACCGGTCAGCTTACCAAACTGAACCGTAACCGGTCAACTGAGTGACTGTTTACATCCTTACAGTCAATACAATATGAATACCTTCAGCTTCAATCCGTATCGGCTAATTTCCTAAATAAACAAGAGTTAAACATGCCAAGTGAAAGAATGTATATAATTCAATGTCGGTTCATTCATATCTTTATAATTCTAACACAATGTTGAAGTATTTGAACACCTCACAGAATGACAATAGAATAGAAAACGTGAAAACAAAGATTTAGCCGAAATACTTTATGCAATTATTGGCGTAAATAAAGTACATTGTATGCATAAACCAACATGTTGAACATGTGTTGTTGAAAATACAACTATCCATTAGGCTTACCCGCGGCCGGTTCGTTCCAAAATGGATTAAGAACCCTGGTATGGGGCACCCACAATGTCATCATGGCCGCCCTTAATACAATTGGCGGGGCGCCTACAATGAGATTGGTTAGGTGAACGGTCCATATGCTGATTACACTATTTTGCCTATACCGTTTTTTAGGACTGGAATTTTGTCTAATGGTTTGGATTTTTTGTACTTGGTTTTATTTTATTACATTCAATCATATCCGTCTTTAATTTAATTTCAAACAAGTTATGTTCGGCGAAATACACCAGATGTCTCAATTGAAAATAAATCTCAAGCGTCTGGTTATTCCAGTCTACATGTACTATGTCGCCAGATAAGAATATGCGTCACCTTCTAGCCTCGTTCTTTAAGTCCCTCGTTTAAAATAGGCCTGAAAAGCATTATGGTACACGATTTTCATGTGGACGTATTATGTTGTTGCCCCTGTCCGTCTGTCCGTCCGTCCGTCCACAATTGTTTGTGGACCCTCTACAGGTCACAATTCTTGTCCGATTTTGACAAAACTTTAAATATAGCTTTAACCCCAAAAGATCTCGGCTGCTTTCGATATTGGCATGTATTGGATCGAAACTTCATGGATTATGTCCCCTGATTGTACGAAAAATCACATTTTTAGCTTGTGGACCCTATAGAGGTCACATTTTTTAGCCGATTTTGATGAAACTTGACATGCATGTTTATAATCCACAGATCATGGTTCCTTTCGATATTTGTGCCTATCGGAACATAATTTCCTGAATTATGGCCCCTGATTGTCCGAAAAATCACCTATTTTAGCTTGTGGTACCTCTGAAGGTCACAATTATTATCCTATTTAAAAAACCGTTTGATTATATCACCGTTACACCCTAAGGAAAGTTGAGTTCAAATTTCGGAAAAATCGGGCCAAAATTACCATACAAAATGGCCGCCGTTTGTACGCGAATACTGTTAAAAAATTGTATATCAAGGTTGTGGACCCTGTAGAGGTCACAATTTTAATTCAATTTTAATGAAACTTGAAATGCATGGTTATCACCCATAGATCTTGGTTCCTTTCGATATTTGCGCATATCGGATCGTAACTTCCTGAATTATGGCCCCTGATTATACGCAAAATCGCCTTGTTTAGCTTGTGGTCCCTCTGGAGGTCACAATTATTATCTGATTAAAAAAATCGTTTGATTATATCACCATTACACCCTAAGAAAGGGTGAGATCGAATTTCGGGAAAAGTGGACCAAAATTACCATACAAAATGGCCGCCGTTCGTATGCGAATACTGTTGAAAAATGGTATATCAAGCTTGTCGACCCTGTAGAGGTCCCAATTTTAATTCGATTTTGACGAAACTTGAAATGCATGGATATTACCCAAAGATCTTGGGTCCTTTTGATATTTGCGCATATCGATCGTAACTTCCTGAATTAATGCCCCTGATTATACACAAAATCGCCTTTGTTTAGCTTGTGGTCCCTCTGGAGGTCACAATTATTATCTGATTTAAAAAGTCGTTTGATTATATCACCGTTACACCCTAAAGAAGGTTGAGTTTGAATTTCGGAAAAATCGGACCAAAATTGTCATACAAAATGGCCGCCGATCGTACGCGTATACTGTTTAAAATGGTATATCAATGTTGTGGACCCTGTAGAGATCACAATTTTAATTTGATTTTGATGAAACTTGAAATGCATGGATATAACCCAAAGATCTTGGTTCCTTTCAATATTTGCGCATATCGGATTGTAACTTCCTGAATTATGGCCCCTGATTATACGCAAAATCGCCTTTGTTTAGCTTGTGGTTCCTCTAGAGGTCACAATTACTATCCGATATAAAAAATCGTTTGATTATATCACCATTACACCCTAAGGAAGGGTGAGTTCGAATTTCGGAAAAATTGGACCAAAATTCTCATACAAAATGGCCGCCGTTCATATGCGAATACTGTTGAAAAATGGTATATCAAGGTCGTCGACCCTGTAGAGGTCCCAATTTTAATTCGATTTTGACGAAATGCATGGGTCCTTTTGATATTTGCGCATATTGGATCGTAACTTCCTGAATTCATGCCCCTGATTATATGCAAAATCGCCTTTGTTTAGCTTGTGGTGTCTCTTGAGGTCACAACTATTATCCGATTTAAAAAATCGTTTGATTATATCACCATTACAAGCTAAGGAAGGTTGAGTTCTAATTTCGGGAATATAGGACCAAAATTACAATACAAAATGGCTGCTGTTTGTACGCGAATACTGTTAAAAAATGGTATTTCAAGGTTGTGGACCCTGTAGAGGTCACAATTTTAATTTCGATTTTGATGAAACTTAAATTGCGTGTTTATAACCTAAATATCTTGCTACTTTTCGATATTTGCGCATATCAAATTGTAACAAATTGTATGGCCTTTGATTGTAGGAAAAATCACTTTCGGTTTTGCTTGTTCTCTATCCATCTCTCGAAAATGTGGGCGTATCCTGCCTGGCAGCCGCTGGTTTTATTTTGTCTTAAATATTGTATATCAGAAGCCCATCTTTTTCCGGTAAGACAACAACATCAATGTTATTCTGAACTAACAAATAATTTGTGTTTTCATTGTTGAAGATTTTGGATGATATTGAGTTACAGACTTAGCTCCTTTTAAGTCATATTCCTTCTTTCAAATTTTTATAATGTTTATATCAAATTCACATTAGAATTTTCTGTCATTTTCAGGTGCAAACTCTATTTTCTAGGGCAGAACACCCTACCGTCTAGCACGCTAGAATCTCAGATCAGACAGTTCGTAAATGCCTACTTGAAACCATATTACTAGCCCGACGTCCCCGTTAGAGTTGCTTTTGCTTTTTTTAAATACGCCAACACCGTGAAATTCAACTTCAGTGGGTTCAGACACTGAGGGTATGTCCACAGAAACACTGTAGGTCAGTTTGTTTAAGATATGTATCGAGGTTCCTTTTAGAACAAGTCGATGATAGAGCGAGGGTATACCGACGACAAAATGTCACATTGCGTTTCTTTTTTGGGAGAGTATGTTAAACATACATAAAAGGAACTAACAGGAAGCTTATATATTACAGGAAACTAAATGATATTATAACTTTTATATATTACAGGATACTAATGATGTTATAACATTTATATATTACAGGAAACTAATGATGTTATAACATTTATATATTGCAGGAAACTAATGATGTTATAACATTTATATATTGCATGAAACTAATGATGTTATAACTTTTATATATTACAGGATACTAATGATGTTATAACTTTTATATATCACAGGAAACTAATGATGTTATAACTTTTATATATTACAGGAAACTAATGTTGTTATAACATTTATATATTGCAGGAAACTAATGATGTTATAACATTTATATATTGCAGGAAACTAATGATGTTATAATTTTTATATATTGCAGGAAACTAATGATGTTATAACTTTTATACATAACAAGGAACTAATGATGATATAACTTTTATATATTTCAGGATACTAATGATCTTAAAACATTTCATCAGTGTGTTGTATGTGATGAGATTTTTAAACAATATGATGATTTAGAAAAGCACACAAAAATACATGTCAAAGAAGAGAAAACTGATGATGTAGATGAATATTGCCCTCTTAAAGAAGAAAAAACTGATGATATAGATGAATATTGTCATGTTAAAGAAGAGAAAACTACTGATGTAGATGACTATTGTCATGTTAAAGATGAGAAAAGTGATGATGTAGATGAATATTGTCATATTAAAAAAGAGAAAACTGATGATATTGAAACTCTTTATCAGTGTAATTTGTGTGATGAAGAATTTAAATTAGAAAGTGATTTAGAAAAACACTGTGACATACATGTCAAAGAAGAGGAGTCTGCTTTACAACATGGTATTAATAAAGAAATACAAAATCCAAACCAAACAGGTTATGAAACAAGTGATAAATCTTCTAAAAAATGTTTAAAATGTGATGTTTGTAGTAAATTTTTCAGCAGAAATTTTGACCTTCAGAGACATATTAGAATTCACACTGGAGAAAAACCATATAAATGTGATGTTTGTAGTAAATCATTTCATGCAGGTAATACTCTACATACACACATGAGAATTCATACTAGTGAACTAATGTTTAAATGTGATTTTTGTAGTAAATCATTTACTAAGACTAGCCATCTACAGAGACATATCATAATTCATACTGGAGAAAAACCGTATACATGTGATGTTTGTGGTAAAGCGTTTAATGCAGGTAGTACTTTACATAGACACATGAGAATTCATACTGGAGAAAAACCTTATAGATGTGATATTTGTAGTAAATCATTTACTAACAGTAGTCATCTACAAAGACATATTAGAACTCATACCGGAGAAAAACCTTTTAGATGTGAAGTTTGTTATAAATCATTTAGTCAGGGTAGTCGGCTACAAAATCACAGGAGAATTCATACTGGACAGAAACCTTTTAAATGTGATGTTTGTGGTAAATCATTTTCAGAAAAAAGCAATCTAGGAAAACATGTGAGAACTCATACTGGAGTTTAATTATTAACACAGAATCTGTTATTACTGCAGCATATAGAACGGACATTTCGATGATTTGAATTTTTATCTGTTGAATTCCATGTTTAACGAGTGAATATTAAATGACTATCAAATGGCACATAGCACTGTCTCTATGTGTGATTCGGTGTTTTAATTACAACATGCCTCTGATCGTTTATTTTAGGTAACGTACATGTAGGGCCATAATTGTTTCAGATCAATTATCGCTTTGGGCTTTTTCATGACCAACATTTGACGGCAATTTCAAAATTAAAACAGGAATAAAAACATTTTGCAAATACCCCAAGCACCATCATTCTGTGTTCTTCCCCCAAGCACCATCATTCTGTGTTCTTCTGAACAGAAATATGCCCATACCAATACAATGTACATTACATAATTATTATTTTCGACATTTTTAAGACTTGCATTGATCGACTATTTCAAAATTCATTCAAATTACTGAAAAAATAAAAAATGGCTACCCATTGATGCTGGTCTAATCTGGGCATCTAAATACTGACAAATAAGTGGGAGCAGGTCGTTTCATCCATCTACCGGTTCATCTCGGACTGTTTTATCCCAAATTTACATGGGTCGTTTCACTCCACTTATATCAGGTCAATTCATCCCACAAATTAAAAAAGGGGGTATTACATGAATTTTTTAATATTTTATTTATACATTAATAACAATAACAATATGTCAATGCAATGGAGAGAATGCTCTTCAAAAAATCACCTAAATAAATCAGTAACTTTTTCTTCCATAAGTATGTCTTATAGTTTATTTTTTATCTGTGTCGGGGGCAGAATGGTTAGCATGTGCGTGGGGTATCAGAAGACCTGTCATTGAGTCAACTGGGGTGGTTTGGATACCCAGGTTGTACATGAAAAGAGTACTACTAATTACTCCAATGCACAAGCGAATTAATGAAATAATGTTAAACCATGTGTTAGTCCCGAATGGCCTAGTTTGTGTCGAGTGATGGTTAAACCCCATTTTTTTCTCTCTCTTTCATCTGTGTCCATATAAATTTCCTGCGAAGTTAAGTAAGACACTTGTTTATATTTTTGAAGCAATAGCCCGAGAAATGGCTCTCTGCCCATTTCAAGATTTGATCTTTGGATACTTGAGCTTTCAATCAAACCTTCCTCAAGTACAACATTATGACAGCCCTTCGTTTATATGAGGTCTTCCCTAAACCTTTGGACGGTGAATGTATTGTTTGTCTCTAAACAGCAGTGATGGGATTTCAAAAACTTTCTTGTCGGACATTGTATACATTACAGCTGTTTTGATAGCCTCGTTTGTCATGCAATTAGTTTTTCTGCATTATGCTGCTACACTGGGTCCTGTTTCTCGAAATCTTAACTAAAGATAAAATCCAAATTTTAGCAGATACTTCAATTTTGATTGGCACTAAAATCAATCTAATATTATCCAATCATATGACTAAAATTTGGATTTTATCTTAGTTAAAACTTCGTGAAACAGGCCCTGGGTTAATTGGGAGTTATAAATGTTGAGAGTCATGACGTAAAGTTACATTGAATGTAATCATCATGTAGAGCTCTGTTTAAATCTGAATTATATTGTTACGCAGTTAGGTACATGTATTACTAAAGATTCTCAACCTTTCAAAGATTTCTATAATATTCTTCAAGGTTTACCTAAATTCCGTTTCATCTTATACATGTATGCCTGAGTTTGTATTGTGTGTTACCATTTCAATGAAGTAGGCCAATCTGGTGAGAAGACGGAGACGTATTTTTTAACAGAGTGTTGTGTCACTAATACTAGTCCTAGCAAGGTAAGCAAGGTATTATTTTCTCAATTAGATCTTCAGTTACATTTGTCAGGCATTCACCGGGACTGCCACGCGGACGTTAAGCAGTAAAAAATTGCCAAGTAAAATCGATAGGGGGGTCGATTACTTTCGACATTGATTTAGCGGTAGCACGATTTACACAACCAAAATCACCCAAATCCGCCAATATTTCAACTCATATAGTAATAATTTATATCTATATTTGTGTGCATTTTGGCCAATCACGCTATTTTTACTGAGATTTCGCCTAATAGTTTGGATGCAGCTATGGCGCCAGGCAGGGTAAGTTTATTCTTCCGGACACCTGTTACCAATGTTTGTCGTGTATTTTGTACACGGTAAACAGTCCATATGCTGATTACACTGTTTTGCCAGATAACACTATTTTGCCTATACCGTCTTTTAGGACTTTGGGTTTTGTCTAATGGTTTGCATTGTTCGTACTTGGTTTTATTTTCTAATATACTGTTCTTTATGCAAATTTGCATTTTTAATTTAAAGGTTTTTGTTTCAAAAATATCCCCCAGAATCCAATTTCTAAACAAGTGATTTCGAACAATACACGAGTTATGACTATTGGTTACTACTTCTAAAAACTTGCTCAGAAATCGCATTTTGAGGGGCATTTTGAATATGACAATTTTGCAATTATCGTTATAAATTATTGTCTTATAAGTTGAAAAAATGGTGGATTTGGGTTGGTTATGGGTGGATTTGGGTAAATCATGCTACCCTTGATTCAATGCCAAATTCCGTTGACATAGAGGCAAGTGTAATAAGACCTACGTTCAGAGCTGGACCATGGTGGCGATTCCCCCCCCCCTTCAGCCACCGGATTAATAGTCTTGTTGAAGTCATTTAGAGAAGGAAAAAAAATGTTAATGACATTTCTTTATATAGGTTGTTTCACACGTACATGAGAAAGTAACTTCAACACGAGGCAGAACCCCAGAACCAGAGATACAATTGAAGAGACCAGGTAAAGAATGATCCAATTCACATTTTTATCTTTTCGCATAAAACACAAAACAGACTTTTGATGCGAACGGAGGGGGTTTAATTACATTTTACAGCTTTTTATTATGAACCATAATTACTAGTACAACTGACTTCAACTTTTCAGGTAAATTAAGGTCAAATAAAGTGTACGATGGACTTGTATTTGTCCGGAAGGCCATTTCAGAAGGGCCCTGGTTTGACTCAAATCATTTGTACCTGAAAAAGATTGTTCCACAGAAAGCTGATACAATTTGGGGTTCGTTGAAAAAGTAACTAAGATCGCTCTTCCCCCGGGGCTCTTCAATTGTGATTTTTACCCTGGTGTTTGATGTTAAGTTACACAGATGTGACATATTTAATGGAGGTGTGAAGCTAAATCTGGTTTTGATATAGATATTTAAGGGGAGTGGATGGCCGAATTGTTAGCTCATGCGTGCTGTATCTGACGGTCGCTCATTGAGTCAACTAGCGTGGTTTTGAATCCTCGGTTGTACATGACAACCTAGCTAGTTTTCTCCAAGTCCCCCGGTTTCCTCCCACAGTTAAAGACCTAAGCCACCCATCCAACGACTAATGTTGAATTATACCATCTTGTCATTTTTCGTAACACCTCCACTAAGCCTGTGATTAATAGTTAGGCCAACATCATTTTTAATGATCTTAATATGTTCTGTGCCCCCTAAAACCTAGGAATAGACCCCAAGATCATCAAATTTGAGTTGATAGTTACATAGTTATGATCATTAAGACGTTTCGGTTGCCATCTTTGACGCCATCTTGAAAAAAAAATATGTTTCCAGGGGTCCTCCTTTGTTAAGTTTTAGTATGTCAAAAGTACACTAAACTTTACCAGAATCAGTTGAGAAACCTTTTGTAGCAATTTTTGGGGGGTTAAACTGTATTTTGACCCTACTTTTGATGTCAGCACAAAAAACAAACATTTCATTAAGAGGCCACTCCTTAAAATTCCCTGGCTGCTTTATACAGATTCTACGGTAATAAAAATAATCTACATAAAAATTACTACTACTACACAAATACACATTTTTATTACAGAAATCTGTAGTTAAACATTCATCATGCAAGAGCTATTCAAGAAGAGTTTTAACCCTTCATACTGCAAAGATTCTTGTTGTTAGACTTTGCTCCTGTTTCCTCACTACACTGATTATTTAGCTTTTCCAATATTCTATTTGGATTATTGCTCTAATTGTTAAAATTGTTTGACATTCATGATGTCAACCATTTAGAAGACGATCACTCTGTTACATCTTTTTGGGAAAATCTTTTTAGTGAAGCCTATACCATAACCGGCCTGGGACTGTACAGGGCGGTGGACGCTTATGGCTCGCCCCCCAGGTCCATTCACTTTATTTAAATTGTTCGTTTGTTTGTGATTTCTGCGTAATATGTCTTATCCGTGTATTTGTTTTTTGTGTAAATTATGTATGGTCCTGTGCACTCACTATTAATGTTTTTTCTCTTGTATGACTTTTGATGTGAGTCTGTAGATTACCATTCTGACTAAATGTTTTACTACAAACATCACATTTATAAGGTTTTTCTCCAGCATGAATTCGGCGATGGTTCCGTAGATTACTACTAGTGGTGAATGATTTATCACAACCATCACATTTATAAGGTCTTTCTCCCGTATGAGTTTTTATGTGGGTCTTTAGTGTACTACTGTGTCTGAAAGATTTACCACAAACATCACATTTATAAGGTTTTTCTCCAGTATGACTTCTTATATGCGACTTTAGAGCAAACTTAAGAACAAATGATTTACTACAAATATCACATTTATACGGTTTGTCTCCTGTATGAATTCTGACATGTTTCTGTAGATTACAATTATAATTAAACGATTTACAACAAACATCACATTTATAAGGTTTTTCTCCTGTTCGCCCTTGCTGACTAACATGTACATCACAGTGTTTTTCTAAATCAGTGTAAGATTTAAATTCTTTATCACACAAATTACACTGATAAACAGTTTTAATATCATCTTCAGTTTGACAATAGCCATCCACAAGATCAGGTTTCTGTTGTTTAACATGACAATATTCATCTACATCATCAGTTTTCTCTTCTTTAACATGACAATATTCATCTATATCATCAGTTTTCTCTTCTTTAACATGACAATATTCATCTACATCATCAGTTTTCTCTTCATTAAAATGACAATATTCATCTACATCATCAGTTTTCTCTTCATTAAAATGAACATGACAATGTTCATCTACATCATCAGTTTTCTCCTCTTTAACATGTATTTTATTGTGTTTTTCTAAATCATCATATTGTTTAAAAATCTCATCACAAACAACACACTGATGGAAAGTTTTAACATCATTAGTATCCTGTAATATATAAAAGTTATAAAATCATTAGTTTCCTGTAATTCATAAAAGTTTTAACATCATTAGTTTCCTATAATATATAAAAGTTTTAACATCATTAGTTTCCTGTAAAATACAAAAGTTTTAACATCATTAGTTTCCTGTATTATATAAAGTTATAACATCATTAGTCTCCTGATATTATATAAATAAAAGTTATAACATCATTAGTTACCTGTAATATATAAAAGTTTTAACATCATTAGTTTCCTATAATATATAAAAGTTTTAACATCATTAGTTTCCTGTAAAATACAAAAGTTTTAACATCATTAGTTTCCTGTATTATATAAAGTTATAACATCATTAGTCTCCTGATATTATATAAATAAAAGTTATAACATCATAAGTTTCCTGTAATATATAAAAGTTATAACATCATTAGTTTCCTGTAATATATTAAAGTTATAACATCTTTATACTAAATTTAACACCATTAGTTTCCTGTATAATACAAAAGTTAAAACATCAAAAAACATTCATCTACCGTAATCTCCCATAACAGATCTTCCATAATGTATCTTTAAGAGTTTAATAAAGAGTTGGTTAATCTTGCTATAATAATTCAAAAATAGACGATAAAAAAGAAAATATTGAAAATTTCAGTCAAATTTGTCACTGTTGGAAGTTTGGACGAGAAATAGGCATTAACTGTATCTGCACCGTCTACACGATTGCCGATCGTTTAATTGACAGACAACAAGTCCAGTTTTAGTCCACCCACATATTCTCGATTATCAAGTAGTATTCTCAATGGCAATGGTACGAATGGGGGAAAGAGAGGTGGATGGCCGAATGGTTAGCATGTGCGCGCTATATCGTTTCACAGTGTCAACTGTCATGGTTTCAATCAATCTCGAAACCAGAAAAATTTTGGAGAAAGAAATTTCTCTGGTTACACTGGGTAGCCATTTTACTAGAAGGAACGAATCACACGACTGTCACGGGACATGTATTTATTTTACCTGTCTGGATGACCGAATCATTTAAAAATATACACACGCGTAGAAAATAGATCTTTACAAAAACTTGAATTTGTACATTTAGGATCCAATTTTGTTATGTCAGCGAGTTGACTTTGACTCAAGAATCATTTTACTCAAGAATCATCGAGAAATCGACTAAAAAAAGATTGACCAAACAGAGGTCATAATGGGCAGGGCTTAGGTCTGAACAAATTCGAAGAAAATGGACTGTCTTTGGCCCCAAAGGCCTCCAGCCCCGCGACTGACTCTGGGAACGAGATTGGGTTTCAATTTTCCAGTGCTTGTACGTGACAAGTAGAAGGGTCACCCACTGCTAAAGAACTCTACGTGCAAGTGAATTTTTGAAATAAAATTGAAACATATGTTAGGCCAGAAATACCAAATTTATATCGAGTGGATGTTAAACCCCATTTCTCTCTCAAAGGTAGCCTCGCTTGTCAGGGATTTCAACACTAGTATCTGGTAGTGATGTCAGTAACTAACAGTAAAGGTTACATGTATCTTGGTGAGCCATTTATTGCTTTAATTTTAAATGGACGACTGTTTAAATCCAAGCTGTATTCAAGCCATCCCAGGGTCTACAGAGTTGATTTTGAGCTTGTCATGAAAATATAGGTCTAATTAATGATTTCTATAACATCTGAAGCCTAAAAAAGACTTGCAATAGGCAAGGTTAGCTCTTGCATACTGTACTTGTATGTTTAATATCCATCTCAATATCTACAAAGATCTAGGCCCAAAAACTTTTGAAATGTAAGCAAAATTACTGTTTGTGTACGGGAATGTGATTTTCCATCAAAGCGAATTGCTATGGCTTAGTTAATAAGCTGTGGTATTTATTGTGCAATGGATTTTATTTAACCGGAGTTGATTTCAAACACACAGGTTAGTTTATAATAATGTAGTGTCGAGTGGTTATTTATATATATAATAAGCTTATATTATATGTCGATACCAAGTCCCACTTGGCGTTCTAAGTCTAAGACGTGTCCGCGTACTATAAAATGTTAACTATTCAAAGTCTAAACATTATATGCCGCTGGTAGAACGGGACTCCGTGGTCAGGCCCAAAGCCAGAAAAACAAAATTTAGCTGCCATAGGGGGGCGAGGAAGATAAATTTCCGACAACAAAAAATCAATGAACGAAGGTCATCGCCGACTGCCGTAAACAGGAGGGGGGGGCATGAAAATAAGAAGCTGTGTCAGTGAATTTAGGCCTCTATGACATGCAGGTGGCGAGCGTGTCGGAAAATTAAGAGTTTCCAGCCGACATTAACTACCTCTCGGCCGAATGTGAGAGGATGTCGTACTAAAACTCTTTCCCGGCAAAAATAACCAGCGATTTGTTTCCAACGCAGACAGAAAAATTCCGATTGAACAGCCAGGGGGGGGGGGGGGGGCGGTCATGGGGGGCCTGTCCGTGGTTAGGTGGAAGTAGTCCCAGTTATCCTGACAGACACCTGTATCGTACAGTGCAAAATCACAACAATAACCAGGGTTGAATATAATAATCGAAGAAATTCGTTTATAAAATAACATAGTGTTAAAGGACCTAAGTCCGTAACTCAAAATCGTCCAAAATCGTCGACATTGAAAACACGAATTATTGGTCAATTTAAATCAACATTGGTGTTGTGATCTTACCTGGAAATGATAGGCCTCTGATATCCAATATTTAAATAAAAATAAATATTTTACAGTTGGTACACGAATCGTGTACCATAGTGTGTTTCAGCGTCACTTATAACAAGTGACCAGAACGAACGAGGCTAGACATATTCCACAAGTCCTGTTAAACGACGAGGCCATATCGTATCTGAGGGCATGCGCGGTAGACTGGAATAACCAGACACTAAAGAATCCTTTTCGGTTGAGACTAATGCCGTATTTCGCTGGAAATATCTGATATGAAATTAGACCCAAAACGGAAACAATTTAATGTAAATCAGTTTATATACAATCAGATTATATTATTATATGCGTTGCGACCCATTAGGGTCAATTTCTAGGTCCCAAATGTTAGCGATTTAGCTCCTTTAAGAGAAATTCAAAATCGCCTCACCATGTTTTTGTTAACAACTTCTGTTGTCTATTTGTGAAAATGTTGTAACACAGGATTACTGATCGATCTGTCTCTTCTACGAATACAAGTAAACAGCTCTAGACTTCACATGATTACTGATCTGTTTAATCTACAAGTCAAGTAATAGACATTCATTTACTAAACAAGTCTTCAGTCAAGTGCAGGATAACGCTAGCTTCCGTAAAATATTACGTCACGGAGAAAGAATTCGTTTCCGGTAGAAGGTTGTATACATGATATGGCACCGGATCTCTCAAACCCGAATAGTTCACAAAAATTATATTTCTTGTGAAATTCACTTTATTCAGTAAAAATTTCTAATTTTGTCTTTGGCTCTTTTCAAAAATACCCCCTTAATTCTCGGATGTTCGATTTATATGTAGTAATCCTTATAATTATAAGACATTTATAAATAGATTTCACTAAAAAATGAACACACTTGTATGGATATACTACTTCTGAATTTTATTAACATCTATATATATTGCAGCACATTTTTGTTAATTAATCATAATTTGCTTGATAACGATACCTGTATGTGTATTGTAACGTAGCATGTTAATAAAATTCAGAAGTAGTTATCCATCAAGCGTGTTTATTTTCAATATGTAGTATTTTTAAAACAAATAAGCCTCTATTACTTTAAATCTATATTACTACACTTAATTTTCCTTTTTTAAACAATATTTTTTATTCATTAAATCTGAATTTGGATTAGGGAACAGGCTATGCCTATGTGTAACCCCTCTCGCTGATTTAGATACATGTACACATTACATTACATACATACAGACATTATTACATAATTACATAAACATAGAGCATATATGCTGATTACACTATTTTGCCATATTACACTATTTTGCCTATACATTTTTTTTTAGGACTTAGAGTTTTGTCTGATGGTTTGGATTCTTCGTACTTGGTTTTATTTTATTTATTTACATTATAGAGACTTATATTAGATAATTGTACAGTGTTCAGGGATTTGAGATAACTTAACAGTTTTTTTTATGGAGATTTCAATATTTTTGATAAGAGAATAAATTGTTGGACTTCGTGGATAAAAAGTGTGTTCATCTCATGACTTTCGTTGACCCTCACAACAGACAACTGATTGTTTTATGATTATGTTAAATAAAAGTGGCATACAGGTAACTTGTGTTTGGTATCTTCTAATGTCTGACTGCAGAGGCAAGCAGGGCTATCATCGACATGTCTGAGTATTTTATGGCCTTGTAGATTTGAGCGGCATAATATTAGTTTACAGTGGATTATTTCTAATTTTCGTTTTCCTAGATAGTGATATGGTGGCATGGTGGTATCAAATTTGTTTTGTGAGTTTCCAAGGTTAGCAAGTGATCGAGAGTTTCTAATTTCAACGTTAAGTTTATTCCATTCTCGTATACTGGAAGGGATGAAGGTCTCGGAGAAAATCTTGTTCTGCATCTTTATAGAGTAAGGCATGGCTGGTACCTCTAACCGTAGTGCATCTTTTTGTAGGGACTCTGGTTTGTTAGCTAAAAAATCACTGCACCCAGCTACTTTAAAGATGTATTATCCTTAGATCCTTTAAAGCTATATTACCTAAGGTCATTTAAAGCTATATTATCTTAGATCCTAAATAGCTATATCACCTTAGACCATTTAAAGCTACATTACCTTAGATCATTTAAAGCTATGTACCTTAGGTCCTTTAAAGTTATATTACCTTAGATTCTATAAAGCTATTTTACGATACCTACTTCAGAGCTACCTTAGCTTAGATACTTTAAAGCTATATTAGCATACAGCATAGTAACTTTAAAGCTATATTACCATAGCTAATTTAATGCTATATAAGCATAGCTACTTTAAAGCTATATTACCTTAATTACCTTAAAGCCATATTACCCTAGCTTCCTTAAAGCTATATTACCATGCAGCATAGCTACTTTAAAGCTATATTACCCCAACTACTTTAAAGCTATATCACCATAGGTGCCTTAAAGTTATATTACTAAATATACCTTAGCGCTATCACTGTAACCCGAGTTTATTTTAATGTTGTGCATCTAGCACTAATTTCCTTCACATTCATTCAATATCAAACTTGTTTTTAGAAATTCGTTAAAATCAGTTTTAAGCTGACCATTCACTTTTAATAATGGGTGTTCAATTTACACTTGTTTAATTTCTTGATCACTGTTAAAATATAAACAATCCCAATTAAATACCTGTAAACTAATCAGTCATTATCAAAATTAATCAGTCAGCTTTAAACTGGACACCGGTACAAATTATATGAATTTTTGTAATTTTAAATGATTTTTACGAATTTTTAAACAAAGATTTGATATTGAATGAATATGAAAGAAATCAGTGCTAAATACACAAGATTAAATGATACCTGGGTTACAGTATATACTACTCCAACTATTTTAAATCTATATTAGCATAGCATGTCAGAAGATGGCATGATGTCATACATACAATGACTAAATGTAGATTTACTCCACAATGTTTGTAAGTGGAATTGTAATTGTTGGTATGATGTAAAAATATTACAATTTATCTGAGAAGGACCCATATGAAAGGCCACAGGTAAATGTTAGTAGAGAGAGAGATGAGGTTTAACGTACACTCGACACAAACTAGTTGATTTGGACATTACATCAAACCATCCATCACAATAACCAAGTGAGGAATCAAATCGCCCCACTTGACTCAATACTGACAGACAATCGCAACCCCACCACTTTACTTAAACATGCATTATGTAATAGCTGAATCTGTCTATCACAATTCTGTCTTTAGACACCCCCCACCCGTCTTCATTAGCCCAGTACGGAGGAGATAAGTAGGACGTTCAACTCCATTTCATTTCATTTCATTTTATTTCATTTTGTAATATTTGAAATATTATCTGAATTATTGATTAAACATTAATTAGCTTATCAAGACCATAATCAACTCCGGATGCCATCATTAGCCTGTGATATTTAGTGAATTTGAATACTTTTTATGACAGATGATTTTACGTAAAAATGGATAATGATACAAATGGTAAGCCTAAAATTGAATTGCTAATATATATATTGGTCCAGAGTGAAGAAATTTGACTGAAATTGTTTTCAGCATATTCCCTTTATATTATGTAGTTTTTAACTATTATAGCGAGAAATATGAGCTCTTTATCTAATGATCCAAAATGACCCTTGCTATCCAATATCCACACATTTTTATTTCTTTTTCTAGTATTTTTATTCACAAAATATACAAAATACATAATTCACAGGATTTTTACAGTTTAAAAGTTGTATATATTAAAGTAGATAAAGTACAAGTACTTCTTTGTTTATCGTAGATAAATTCATAAAAAAAATATATATATACACAAATACACACATGCACACACCAGTACATACATGTTTACAATCTACAATAAATATCACTTGCGTGATATATTTCATAATCTACTGCCTTAGGAGATATCGCTTTACATGATTTGTTTTATTTTCAAAGAACAGTTCATTTAATTTTTATTAAAAGTAACTTCTTTTTTTTTTATTAAAAGTAACTTCTTTTTTTTTTATTAAAAATGAACTAATTGTATTTAATTGACCTTGATGGAAACACTGACTTTGCAATAGTTGAATTGCTGTCACAAAATGATGTATCACTACACCGTAATGTTATCATGTTCAGTAAAGTGATATCCATAGTAAAGAATTATATTTATTTATTTATGCATATACCCATCTTCAATTAGCCCAGGTTAAGTGCAGAAGCGTAGGACGTTAAACCTCATTTCATTCATTATTTATGCATATAAGAAAGAATTAGATGATAAAAAAAATCTCCTACTCATCTTTTTTGATAATAAAAAAGACTTGTAGGAGATTCTCTATATATACATGTACATTGATATACATACATACATATATACACATAGCCATACATACATTAAATCATAGACGCTAGCTGCCTGCCATCTATAGGCATCTTTAGATATTTTAATATTATTTAAGTAATGTATCAAAAAAAATTAACTTTTACTTTTACCACACATATATATACATTCATAGAAATAATAGATTTCCATGGCAATGGATTATAAATAATACCAAGTAAAGTACAGGAAAAGGTTATAGAGTATATAAAATACATAACATACATAATATGACATTAATTTATATATTCTTCCTGATAATAGAACAACACAGAAGAGAAGAGATGAAATAAAAGTCAAAAGATCAATTATTTAATTTGGCTATAAACTTAACCTTTCTTTAACATTTATATCGTTCTCTAATGAAAAGATAACTAAAATTTTTAATGAATTACAGGCCTTAAAATCTTCTTATACCTGTGGTGTCGAAGTAAAAAGTGTACAAAACATATTAAGGACGTTGAGTCTTTCTAAAATGCACAATTTAAAGGTAGCAAGGTAGCATAAGATGTGACATGTTTTTTTATTTGGGGTGGAAAACTACATTTTAATCACCAATATAGTACCAATTTTATGTTCCAAACTTGGCCCAAAGGCATGACAATAAATGGTGCTGATGACAATAAAAGTCAAATTTACTCAGTTATGCCTGCATCAATTTTCATCAAATTTGACATAAACAATGCTAATTGCAAGTCCAAACTACCAGTGGCCAATTTTCGGCTATAGACTGTAGTTGGTCTGGTATCAATGGAAACGTCAAAAAATGATGAGTTTTCTTGGAAATTCTACAAGTAGACTTGGATAATCACATCATAAGAGGAAATTCCTTTTCGTTTAACCATGGCGTCTAAGGAAAAGGCGACATTTTTGATAAGCGAAAAGGAAAGATATTACCAATCCCGACGCAGGGTTGGAATTGATTGTACATCAGGTAAGAAGACTTCGACATTTTCTATTTCTAGGACTTTTTTGATAAGCGAAAAGGAAAGATATTACCAATCCCGACGCAGGGTTGGAATTGATTGTACATCAGGTAAGAAGACTTCCGACATTTTCTATTTCTAGGACTCTCTAATCTAGGTCACCTACGCTATCATATTGTAGTCGAATTGTTCATTCATGATGAAGAGTATTTTAAGTTTTCGTGGTATTATTTTAAGTTTTCGTGGTATTTTAAGTCTTCTGCTGAAAACAAAAAGAAGCAATAACGAAGACCATTATAGAAATACAATGTTTGAAGAAGCTAAGAAATTATACTAAGACAAGCTCCAGCAGATAAAAGAAGAGAAAACTGAAGTGGAGCGGGAACTTAAGCAACAACTCGAGCTGAATGAGAAGGAATTTAAACAACAACTCAAGCTAAAAGAAGAAAACGAGGAGGAATTTAAGAAGCGAGAGGAGAAATTTAAACAACAACTCAAGCTAAAAGAAGAAAACGAGGAGAAATTTAAGAAGCGAGAGGAGAAATTTAAACAACAACTCAAGCTAAAAGAAGAAAACGAGGAGAAATTTAAGAAGCGAGAGGAAAATTTAAACAACAACTAGAGCTGAAAGACGAAAATGTGGAAAAATTTAAGCAATAACTAGAACTGAAAGAAGAAAATGAAAAGGAATTTAAAGAGCGAGAGAAGAAATTAGAGGAGCGAGAGAAGAAATTTAAGGAGCACGAGAAGAAATTTGAGGAGCTTAAATCATTGTGGGAAGATAGCATGCAAGTTCAAAGGCTTTTTTTTATTTATCCCATTTTATTGTTCATTTCAGAACAAGAGATCCAGTCAAAAAATGATGAGTTTTCTTGGAAATTCTACAAGATAAGTAGACTTGGATAATCACATCATAAGAGGAAATTCCTTTTCGTTTAACCATGGCGTCTAAGGAAAAGGCGACATTTTTGATAAGCGAAAAGGAAAGATATTACCAATCCTGACGCAGGGTTGGAATTGATTGTACATCAGGTAAGAAGACTTCGACATTTTCTATTTCTAGGACTCTCTAATCTAGGTCACCTACGCTATCATATTGTAGTCGAATTGTTCATTCATGATGAAGAGTATTTTAAGTTTTCGTGGTATTATTTTAAGTTTTCGTGGTATTTTAAGTCTTCTGCTGAAAACAAAAAGAAGCAATAACGAAGACCATTATAGAAATACAATGTTTGAGGAAGCTAAGAAATTATACTAAGACAATTTTATGTTCCAAACTTGGCCCAAAGGCATGGCAATAAATGGTGCTGATGACAATGAAAGTCAAATTTCCTCAGGTATGCCTGCATCAATCTTCATCAGGCCCGGCGGAGTAGGGGGGCTAGGGGGGGCTTTAGCCCCCCCAATAATTTTGCCGCAAGTACTCTTTTCTTCAGGCGGCACTGTTTTTTGCCGCCCAGCACAAAGAAAAAATAGAAGAAAGCCGCCCAGTCGTATTTAAACCCCCTCGACTTCGTCCTTCTCCCATTCTGTACTCAGACTCCGCACTCGAAATTTACCACCCCCGGCAAACGGCAAAGCCATTGTAACTATAAGCCCACGCAAACCATGTCTGACACGGCATTATTTATTTTTGTGTCCGTAGTAGGCCTATACCCTATCATCCCAAATTAGTTTAAAGAAAGAAGTATTGGTATTATGTTTATTTAAATTTAGAAGTTGTGCAGGTCTATTCATTTCACGGTCACCCAGGCCAATTGACGGCACTTTAATGTTAAAGGTTTGAATGTCGTATATGGTGTCGAACGTTCGGTTGTACGATCAATTTTTAATGTTCGCATTCTACGGTTAATTCTATCGAATCTATATTAAATCCTAGCCTATCCACAATGTCAATGTTTCTTATTCTTTCTCAACTTCTGTCTGACCTGATTCTCATTTCACCGTAATAATAATATAAAATACATGTACTACAAACACCATTTTAAGAATAGGCCTATATAAATTTGAATATAATATAAATGGAAATTGATTTTGCACTGAAGAAAATAAACGACAGCAAATGCTCTGGAAATACACCAATAATTGAATAAGGGTTAATTTTCATAAAAGACCACGTCCCCTCCCAAAAAATTTTTGGGATCGCTACGCTCGCCAAAGTGTTTTTTTACAACTACTCAGCAAATCTTGGCTACATCCCTGGACCTAGGATGGGGGCCCCCCCAATCAAGAATTGCTTCCGCCGGCCCTGTTCATCAAATTTGACATAAACAATGCCAATTGCAAGTCCAAACTACCAGTGGCCAATTTTCGGCTATAGACTGTAGTTGGTCTGGTATCAATGGAAACGTCAAAAAATGATGAGTTTTCTTGGAAATTCTACAAGATAAGTAGACTTGGATAATCACATCATAAGAGGAAATTCCTTTTCGTTTAACCATGGCGTCTAAGGAAAAGGCGACATTTTTGATAAGCGAAAAGGAAAAATATTACCAATCCCGACGCAGGGTTGGAATTGATTGTACATCAGGTAAGAAGACTTCGACATTTTCTATTTCTAGGACTCTCTAATCTAGGTCGCCTACGCTATCATATTGAATTCGAATTGTTCATTCATTATGATGAAGAGTATTTTAAGTTTTCGTGGTATTATTTTAAGTTTTCGTGGTATTTTAAGTCTTCTGCTGAAAACAAAAAGAAGCAATAACGAAGACCATTATAGAAATACAATGTTTGAAGAAGCTAAGAAATTATACTAAGACAAGCTCCAGCAGATAGAAGAAGAGAAAACTGAAGTGGAGTGGGAACTTAAGCAACAACTCGAGCTGAATGAGAAGGAATTTAAACAACAACTCAAGCTAAAAGAAGAAAACGAGGAGGAATTTAAGAAGCGAGAGGAGAAATTTAAACAACAACTCAAGCTAAAAGAAGAAAACGAGGAGAAATTTAAGAAGCGAGAGGAGAAATTTAAACAACAACTCAAGCTAAAAGAAGAAAACGAGGAGAAATTTAAGAAGCGAGAGGAGAAATTTAAACAACAACTAGAGCTGAAAGACGAAAATGTGGAAAAATTTAAGCAATAACTAGAACTGAAAGAAGAAAATGAAAAGGAATTTAAAGAGCGAGAGAAGAAATTAGAGGAGCGAGAGAAGAAATTTAAGGAGCACGAGAAGAAATTTGAGGAGCTTAAATCATTGTGGGAAGATAGCATGCAAGTTCAAAGGCTACGAGACGAAAACAGAACATTGTTGGAAGTAAATAGCTAGTATGATCATTTGTATCATACAGTAAAAAGTAAACTGTGAAAATTAGTATTTGTAATATTAGCTGGTGTCTCAAAGCCTAGGGTCTGTGAGAGAGAGGGGGGGGGGAGAGAGAGAGAGATTGGCTTTAACCTCCACTCGACACAAACTAGGTCATTTCGGGGCTAATATATGGTTTTAATTTTATTTCAATAACTTGCTTGCGCATAGGGGTCTTTAGCAGTGGGAGGAAAACGGAGGACCCGGAGAAAACACACGAAGCGGCACGGGGTGAAAGAAGTTTCTCACTGAGCGACTGCGGCTCCCCAAAACATAAAGTCAAATAAATGTAACCTAATAATTATATATATATATATTTTTGTTATAGTATATTCCTGAAGCATTGGTAGCGAGTATTACTATCAACATACTCTGGCATTAGGACCAGGCTGTTTGGGAAACCTGAGAGTTATTCAGATACAGAATCTGTTGATCCAGTAAAGCATTTGTCCTCTTCTACAGTGATATTGATCAGGTTTTATCTGGATGTACCATTAGCAAGATTAATGAATTATTTGTACAAAGCATGAATAAAATTTCCAGTTGCTACATGTACATGTATAATGAATACTTCTTTTTTTTTTTTGAAAAAAATGTATTTATATATTTTTTTTATTTATCCCATTTTATTGTTCATTTCAGAACGTACAAGAGATCCAGCAAATCAGCATGAAAATTTTAAATCTTCAACGGAAAAAGAGTGACTGAATTGCAGGCAGCCATATCTGTTAATGAGCCCATGTGTGAAGAAACAGAAGATGTTTCGGTTGATGACACTCTTTGTCTTTTTATTGGCTAGACAGATAAAATGTTGTATAAGCTGTAAAATTAAATATTGCCAAGGTAAAGTCCTTCCTTGTTCATAATGTAACAATAAATTAATCTGAATTTGAGCGTGATCGCTGCAGAATTATAGGGTCCTTTAACCCTCTCATGACTGGACCGCCCAAAACCGCCCGTCATTTTGGATGCCTTCTGACCATGAACCGCCCAATTCATACCACATACATAATTCGCGTTCTCGTATCGGCGAGAAGAGACTCCCAACTAGCTTCCTGTGTTTAATTGCCATAAAATGGCGCGTAACATCGACTAGCTTGCTATTGATGTTTACAGAGATATTTTGATTTTAAAGTCAGCGATCTTCGACACAGATTTTCTTGTAATGTCTGCCAATATTGCCGATGAGTCTAGTGAGGATTTAAGTGATAATTCTGGTGAAGAATTTGAAGGTTTTATATCAACAGACTTTGAAAATAATTTACCAGTAATACCACGTAAAAATAGTTTGAATATGGAATCTGATGTGGATATTTCTTCCGGAAGTGGCGACGATTTTGGCGAAACAAATGACGTTTTCGGGACGATCGATGACTTGGTTTGGGAAGAGGGTGATTTCGAGCCAGTAATTCCGTATGAATTTGAGAAGACATGCGAGTATGGGCCAACAAATGAATTAAATGTAGATGCTGAACCCCTCTGGTTTTTCAACTTATTTTGAAACAAATTTTTTATAATTCAAATAGAAGATGAAAGTTATAAATATACCCGTCTTCGACAGCAAACAGATCCAGATCCGTCATGGAAGCCGATAGAGGTAGAAGACATCGAAACTTTCATTGGGATAACTGTATATTGATGGGAATAAATAACTTGCCAGAAATTAATAATTACTGGAGTATGGATGATTGTCTAGGCAATGAATTTATAAAAAAGACAACGTCACGTAACCGACATTAATCTATTCTTCGTTATCTTTATGTGGATGACAGTTTATCTCAGTCGGAAAAAGGTGACAAGAATTACGATAAACTTTATAAAATTCGTCCATTGCTACATGTAGATCACCTTGAAAAAACATTTTTAGATAATTTTTTTCCTGGTAAAGAAGTCAGTGTCAATGAAACTATGGTTAAATTCAAAGGCCGACTAGGCTTTATACAATACATGCCCATGAAACCAATCTCAGTTGAGACCGGCCTTGGCCACAAAGTGGTGATGAAATTAAAAAAAGCGATGCATGGATCTTACAGACAGATTTATTTTGACAATTTTTTAAAAAGCCCACAATTACAGCTCGATCTTATGAATGAGAAAACTTATTCTTGCTGTACCATACGAGCAAACAGAAACGGCTTTCCCAATTCACTGTGAAAGGTGAAATTAAAGCGAGGTGATTCAAAATTTTTAGTGTGAGGACATGGTCGCTTGTACATGGCATATGGAGATTTGTTATAGTAAATTTTCAATTGTGTTCGAGTGGTCGGTGTTTTTTTTATCAGACATACTAAAAAATGGCAGCCATCTTGGAATTGTCTGTTAGTCGAAGACCAGCCCGAGCTTAGTGGCTGTGGTCATGAGAGGGTTAATTGGTGGAATTTTGCTGTTCCGATCTCTATGATGAGCACAGTTTTTTGACATATCTTTTTCATGCCAATGAGTCAACACCAACTAAGATTGAATTCTGGGGTTGTGGCCCTTAAGTAAGCATAATTTTGCTTGCCTGATTTCCAAAGCCAAAATTTTTTATGAATCTTTTCCAAACCTTTATTGTATTCCTTACATATTCAGGTCTATTGGAACGAACAAAAGTTCAAAGAAAATGACTTGGATGTGGCTTAATTGTGGAGTGGAGTTGTAATGGGTGCCAGGACAGTCAAATTGCATTCGATAACAGATTGTTGGAATCCTCCCGTCGTATGCAGATAATAAAATCATTAAGAAATAGGTTCATGGAAACGGGCAAACCAGAGGGATTTTTCCCAAAAAATTTCACATTTACTATATGGAATTATATAAACAGTGGGCTACTCTACTTTCAGCACCTATGCCAAATAATGTAGGATTGATGTAGTGATTGAGGAAGGTTTATATGGTGGGACATTGAAGGCAGCGGAAGGAATAGCAGCTGAAAATACATTTCAAAAAGCAAAGGAAGACGGAATGAATAATAAAGTCAACTGACAGGATGTCGATACTTTTTCGGGAAATGCTTTCTCCAAATCATTTCCCACAGAGGTATCATCTGCCATGTATGTAAACACGGCACACACCAAGGTTTCAAAAGAGCATATGAAATTAAAGTTTTTCTTCAGAAGCCTTCAAGAGAAAACACCAAACGCTGTTCCCAGAGGCTCACACAGTCAACTGAGAGTGCGCCAATGGTAACCAAAAGAACAATATTGGCTGTGTAAGAGACTTATTTGTAACCCAGGCTCGTGTAAAAAAAAATGCGCTCTTCTTGAAGCTGGGATAGGTTCAACAAGGCAAATTCTTACAGAGTTAGGAAAACACCATGAAGACAAGTGGGACCGGGGCCATTGCTCATTTCATGAGTTGAACGTATGTTCTTGTTGGAATTGTGATGAGGAATCAAAATATGCAGGGCAGGCATATTCATCCAGATTAAAAGTGGAATATCCAAAGATTACATCTATGGTCACACAGTGGTTCATACAAAAACAAATCTGTTTGAGGACAATGTCTCAAAAACAGCAAAGGACATTGAGGATTGTTCGAAAATAGGAAACCAAACGAGATATGGAAGGGGACAAGGTCCCTATCGTGGTAGAGGCCACAGAGGTGGCAGAAGTTCTTTTTGTGGTCTAACTCGTGGACGAGGCAGAGGCCTAGGATATAGAATTCTTAGATACTCAAAAACTTCCAGGGAAATTATCAAAACCAACAGAAAGAAAAGAATTAATCAGATCTAATTAAATAAGTTGTAACTTCAAAGCAGGTGTATTGAAAAAAATTCCCAATGAGTGGGGAAAAATAACTTCTGATGAATTTGTGTTAGATATTTCAAAATGATTTGGAACCAAAGCAGAATATGTTTAATGTAACATCTGTTTTTAATAAGAAGTAATCTCAAATGAAATTGAAAAATTATTACATTTGTTTGTCAGTTATTAAAATTGTTGAACCTGAAGAGGAGCAACATTTATCGCCTATATTTATAAGGCCTAAAAAGAATGGTGAATACAGAATGATTTTGAATCTTAAAAAATTTAATGGAAATGTTGAATATTACCACTTTAACCCTTTGAACCCGTTAGAGGTCATTTGTCTATATCCCGTAACACCGAGATATCGGGGTTTGAGCACATGGCCAGTCTACACGTGGGTCTATTTATAAATAAGTGATTACGAGGTAACCAATCAGCACCCGTTTGACTAAAATACATCAGTTCCGGTTTCTGCTCAGAGAAATATGTAAACATTCATCGATTTCAGTACTTTGGAACGATTTTTGTCGAAATAATGGCGAGTAGGGATTCTCGACGTTTTACTCTACAACACGTCGTTGATTCAGTTCTGTCTGACTCTGAAGAAAAATGACATAGAGTTGGATTATCCCGAAGAAGAATTGAGTTCTGAGTCGGATAATGAATCTGTTGTAAATGTCCGTGGCGGAAACAAAAGTAGTGACGAGGATGAAGATCATATTGATGGGGCTGCTGAAGACAACACCCCACCACGTAAACGTAAACGTGGACGCAAAGAAACTAACCCTCTTGGAGAGGGCTGGAGTCAAACTTTTACCCCTGTAAATACAAACTTTTTAGGTGGTGAAATGGGACCTAAAAATATCCCAGATAATATAAATAATAACAGTACACCTATTGATTATCTAAACATTTTTCTCAATGAAGACTTCTGGCATATGTTGTGTCAACAAACGAATTTACGTGCACAACAAACAAAATTGAATAAACCAAATGCTTATTATGCGAAGTCTCACAAAGCTGTTGACACGAAAGAGATGAAAGCATTTCTAGGACTGAGATTGCAGATGGAAACTAGTGTTATAAAACCTCGCTATGAACATTACTGGAAAGGCCCTGGAAAAAACTTTGTCGCAAGTACACCTGGATTTTGGGAAGTAATGGAGCGTGACAGGTTCCTTGCACTTTGATCTTTTCTTTATTTGGTTGATGAGACGGACCCAGATTCAGATAAGACTGACAAAATCTACAAGATTAGACCGATGCTAGATATTATTTTACCTAAGTTTCGTGAACATTATAATGTCGGACAGCATCTCAGTTTAGACGAAGGAATGATTCCGTTGAAGAACCGACTAGCGATCAAACAATACATCAAACTAAAGCCAGTCAAATGGGGAGTCAAATCATTTCTGCTGTGCGATTCAAATACTGGCTACATCTGTAATGCTGAAATTTATACTGGTAAAAAGCGTGACGAAATTTATGTTGATATACTCGGTGCAACAGGCAATGTAGTTGTTGATCTCATAAAGGGCGCTGGTGTTGCAGATTTACGCCACATGATTGTCATGGACCGATTCTACTCCGGCGTAAATTTGTTTGATCATCTGTATGATAAGATGGGAACTTTAGCAGAGGGAACTATAATGACAAACCGCTCGTGTTATCCAAAGGACTTGAAAAAAACTAAAAAGACACTGCCCGACCGTGGTCAGTCCGAATACAATGCTCCGGAAAAATTGGTCAGGTGTTGTCTGGAATGACAATAAACCAATAAACTTCCTATCTTCTTATCACAACCCCACAGACATGGGCAGTGAAGACAGAAAAAGTAAAGATGGAACCGTGAAAAATATAAAGTGCCCAGTGCTGCTAGTAAGTGATTACAACAAGTACATGGGTGGTTGTGACAAGAATGATCAAATTTCACGCTTGAATCGGACACGTCGACATTACAAATGTCCGCGATGATTGTTCGTCAAGTTTATGTATTGGACACTGTACAATGCCTATGTTATTATGAATCACTATAGCCCACATAAGGCTAATGGAAAAAGGTATAGAACCTTCAACATGTTTTTAGATGAACTGTGTCTGCAGCTAATTGGAGACTACCGTACACTTGCGGTACGTCGCGAATCAAGAGAACTCGATGTGCCCACGCGTATGCAGAATGTGGGCTTACAATACCCAGAGAGACCCTCTGAAGCAACTGGAAACAATGTCTGTGTAGTTTGTACCTACAAATCCAATCATTTCCAAAGGACTAATCAACCGAAATCAAAAAAGGACTGTCCATACAAACAAAAAAAGACGACATTTTGGTGTGCATATTGTCGTCGGTATTTATGCATCCGTGAAGGCTCTACATGTTGGAACGATTGGCATAACAAAGTAGAATATTGGCGCTAGATATTCTAAGAACATTATATACTGTTATGTAATCAGATTGTGTGAGTTTTAGATCATTAAACTGAGTTTTTATAAGATTTCATTTTTTTCACATATTTCGCTCAGGAGCTCAGGGTGGGGGCCGTTTAATCCACAGGGGCTCAGGGTTCAAAGGGTTCAGATGGATATTTTTGAGAATGCAATTAAAATCATTTCAAAAAATGGGTATATGGCATCCATTGATTTAAGGCATGCTTACTATAGCGTTCCAATTGCCGAAGAACACCAAAAAATTTTAAGATTTAGATGGGAAGGAAAAAATTATCAATACACTTGCTTAGCCAGTTTATTCTAAGTTGAGGTCTCTGGGCTTCACAAATGTAGGCTACATTGATGATAGCCTTCTTTGTTGTGATACCAAAAAAGAAGGGTGGGACGATTACCAAATACCACCTCAATATCACCACATTATCTAAAACCCAATGACAAAGGTGTAAAGAAATGGCCAAGTGGGGAATATAGGATAATGCAAGCCTCAAATTTGACAGCCGGCATGTAGAAAGACAAAAGGATTGTTAATTTTATGTCGACTGCCGATTCACCTTTATCCACAGTTGATGTACAACGCAAGCAGAAAGATGGTACGGTAAAAACTGCCAAGTGCCCGATAACCATCAAAGAGTATAATGCTAACATGGCTGGAGTGGATAGGTCTGACCAGTTATGGATGGAATATCCAACCTACCGAATGTCCAAAAAATGGTGGCTTTATTTGGTTTTTTATATTTGACTTGTCTAATTCTAATGCCTTTGTCCTGTATAAGGAATCAAAAAACCACATAAAAAAACTGCAAGATTATGCAAATATCATTGCTTGAATTCAAACTTAATTTGTTCAAGAAAATGATCTCAAACAGCCGAAACGAAAGAAAGAGAAAACGGATTGTATCTGGAGAAGATGTACCCACAGCGCCAGGTGGACACTACCCAATGCGAATGGCAAAAAGAGCCAGATGAAGACAGTGCAGCCAAACAAAAAAACGCGCAAAAACGAACTTACAATATGACAATTGTTTGGTATATTTGTGTGCGACATGCTTTAGAGCATATCATGAAGCCTAAAAATATAAACTAATAACAGTGCTATTGTGAGTGTTGTAACAGTGTAAACAAATGTGATAAACAGAACAGTGCCATTGACATCTTGATTGATGAACTTATGCAGTGCTAATCATTTATAATTTGTTATGAACTAAAATGGCCAAATCCACACTGATAATTTTCTTTTTTTCAAACCATTGACTTAAAAAAGACATTTTAGAAAGAATTATTGACTTGCATAAATTTATAATTTGTAATGTGATAGTGTTTTTTTTATTAAATAATAACTCTATTGTTTTTATGTATTATTGATTAAATTTTGTAATGCCTATTTCATATTTTTTGATTGGAGAAATAGTTTTTGTGTCATTTTGTGTAATCTACAGTGTGTGAGATTTATGGATAATCCTTTAATTAGCTCCAGGGAGATAAGCTATTGTCTAATTAATTGGCTCAGGGAGATTAAGGGGTAGTTACTTAATTAGGTCTAGGGTTCAATGAGTTAATGGGATTACATAAGGTAAAAGACAGGATAATCTAACCTATAACCAAGTTATTCACAAGTGTTTATTAACAATCCAGACTAAATGATAGAGACTATTTATACATACATGTACATGTACTTGTATATGGTTTGTCTCCAGTATGAGACTTGATGATAGAGATTATTTATACATACATATATATGGTTTGTCTCCAGTATGAGAGAGAGAGAGAGAGAAAGAGAGAGAGAAATGGGGTTTATACATACATGTATATGGTTTATCACCAGTATGAGAGAGATGATAATGACTACCGATACAATGGACATGTATGGTTTCTTTCCAGCATGAGACTTGATAATATGTCTTTAAGGAAAGTGATTTCTGTAAATACATTTGTCACAAAGAAAACAGGTAAATGGCTTGTATCCATTGATTTAGAGTGATTAGGCATTGCTTGTGTATGACTAAATGATTAACTTCAACCATCACATTTAAAAGGCTTTTTTTCCTGTGTGAATCCTCATGTGTGCCCGCAGAGAACTACCATGTATAAAGGTTTTACCACAAATGTCACATGTTAAAGACTTCTCTCCTGTATGAGTTCTTCTGTGTACGTGCAGATAACTACTACGAGTGAACGATTTACTACAAAGGTCACATGTAAAAGGCTTTTCTCCTGTATGAGTTCTCATGTGTACATGCAGATAACTACGACAAGTGAATGATTTACTACAAACCTTACATTTGAAAGGTTTTTCACCAGTATGAATCCTCATGTGTACATGCAGAGTACTAGTACAAGTGAATGATTTACTACAAACCTTACATTTGAAAGGTTTTTCACCAGTATGAACTCTCATGTGAGTGACTAGACTACTATTATGTATAAATGCTTTACCACAAACATCACATATAAAAGATTTTTCTCCAGTGTGAATCATCATGTGTGACTGTAGTTTACTTTTTTGATAAAATTTCTTACTGCAACCCTTACATTCGTATAGTTTTTCTCTTGTATGATGTTGTTTAAGGTCCACACTATAAGGCTCTTTTCCTGTATGTAACCTAACGTGTACATGTAGATAACTACTACTGGTAAATGATTTACAACAAACATCACATTTATAAGTCTTTTCTCTAGTATGAGTATTCATGTGTTGCCTTAGGCCACTGCTGTCGGTGAATGATTTACTACAGACATCACATTTAAAAGGTTTTTCTCCTGTATGAAATCTCATATGCCTACTTAGGCCACCTCGTTCTGGGAAAGATTTACTGCAAACATCACATTGATGAGATTTTTCTCCTGTATGACTTTTTTTCCTATGGCGCTGTAGGTAAGTACTGTTGGTGAATGATGTATTACAAGCATCACATTTATAAGGTTTTTCTCCAGTATGAAGTCTGATGTGCCTCTGAAGACTCTGTGCCTCTGTGAATGATTTACCACAAACATAACACTTATGAGGTTTTTTTTCTTTATGAATTTTCATGTGTCTCTTTAGATAACTACTGCTGGTCGATGATGTATTACAAATATCACATTTATAAAATTTTTCTTCAGTATGAATTTCCATGTGAATCAGTAGATTACTATTGGTAGAAAATGACTCATCACAAACACCACATTTGTAAGGTTTTTCTTTTGTTTGAGTTTTCATGTGTGTCTCTTCACTATTATTATCATTATCATAAGTATGAATTCTTTTGTGGTTCTGTAGTTGACTATTCTGACGATATGATTTACTACAAACATCACATTTATAAGGTTTTTCTCCGGTATGAATTCTTATGTGGTTCTCTAGATGACTATTCTGATTAAATGATTTACCACAAACATCACATTTATAGGGTTTTTCTCCAGTACGAGTTCTGATGTGTGTCTCTTGGCTACTATTATCATTAAATGTTTTAACACAAACATCACATTGATATGGTTTTTCTTCTGTCTGAAGGTCACCTACTTTTCTAGAATATGATTTACTACAAATGTCACATTTAAAAATATTTTCTCTAGTATGAAGCTTTACATGTCTCCGAAGGTTAGAACGACTTATAAATGATTTACTACAAACATCACATCTAAAAGGTTTCTCTCTATTACGTCGTGTATGAATCTCTTTATGTTGTTTGAAGTCAGTAAGTCTTTGATCACATTTATAGGCTTTTTCTCCGGAGTGAATCTTTGCATGTTGCTGAAGGTTAGCTTTTCTTGTAAATGAGTTACTACAAACGTCACATTTAAAAGGTTTTTCTCTTGTATGTTGTCTCATGTGTCGCTGCAGATTATTTTTCAGTTTAAATGTTTTACTACAAACATCACAATTTAAATGTTTCTTTGGACCTTTTTGTTTTGGTAACCCTGTTTCGTTTCGTTGGCTAAAAGAAGTCTCCTGTTGTAAAACCGAATCCTCGTCTTTAACATGTATTTCACAGTGTTTTTCTAAATCATTTTCTATAGTAAATTCTTCATCACATAAATTACACTGATAAACAGTTTCAATATCCTCAGTTTTCTCTTCTTTAACAGGACAATATCTATCTATATCATCAGTTTTCTCTTCTTTAACATGATAATATTCATCTACATCATCAGTTTTCTCTTCTTTAACATGACAATATTCATCTACATCATCAGTTTTCTCTTCTTTAACATGACAATATTCATCTACATCATCAGTTTTCTCTTCTTTAACATGACAATATTCATCTACATCATCAGTTTTCTCTTCTTTAACATGACAATATTCATCTACATCATCAGTTTTCTCTTCTTTCACATGACTATATCCATCTACATCATCAGTTTTCTCTTCTTTAACATGACAATATTCATCTACATCATCAGTTTTCTCTTCTTTAACATGACAATATTCATCTACATCATCAGTTTTCTCTTCTTCAAGACACTGGTGAAAAGTGATAACATCATTAGTTTTCTGTAATATATAAAAGTTATAACATCATTAGTTTCCTGTTAGACTGGCCCAGTCTCTTCTATTTATTTTACATTTCGATTTATATAAAAGTATTAATTTTTAGTAAACCAACACTTTCGTTTCCATTTGTATAAAAAAATTTTTTGAGTAAACCTGTAACCAGCACCAGAGACTGGACAATTTGCGAGCTTCACAATAAAATGGGCGTTCCTGTCATGTTTTACGTTGTTCCTTATTTGGTATGATTGACAGTTATCAAGCAAGCCCCGAGTCACGTGACATGAATCATGCGTCTCGACTGGAGTGCAAAGCAGTCATGCTTAGACTGTATGAGGGTTGACGTCACGTTGTTGTTACATATGTCGTGATCACGTGCACGACGTCACACGACCTACATAATGCAGGTTGACCTACTAGATGAGAATGAAGCTCTATTTGCCAAGTCTCTACAGATTACTTTTTTTTTCCTTTTTTTTTTTGGAGAGGACTGGCCAATTTTTGGTGTGTGGAGGAGACTGGCCACCAGTCTAGTTTCCTGTATAACACTGATCCAAGATAAAAGTGTCCCTCAATACATCATTCTGCGATAAGCTTGCTGTTCTCAAGAAATTGACTTGTTTACATTACTCGCCAATCACTGGTCTCGGAACCATGCCAAATGTGGATCTCTCCACAGAAAAGTTAATTTCAAATTAGCACGGTACACTACCAAAAAAAATGAGTGAAATGTGGGTTTAACGTCCTACTGTTCTACCCCAACTGGGATAATGAAGAAGGGCATACGTATACATTGTGCTATGAGAAAATTCCAACTGGCGAGGGAACTTTTACGTGCATGGCCTTGGTGTTTCATCTCATCTTAACAACTAGACAGCTGTCTTGTCAGACTCTCTGTCCTAAACCACATAAACTTTCTCGGCCAATGCACGGATCAAACATGCGACCTCTAGCCTAGCAAGCCAGCGTCCTACCAACTTAGCCACCTTGGCTCCCTGCCGTAACGTAAACAGATTTAATGATAAACAAACCTTCAACAGACATATGTATCATCAAATATTACAGAAAAAAATGTTTTAAACCATTGTCGAGCCACAGTGGCTTATTTATTAATTCAAAACATTGTAATAAAATAAAACCAAGTGTGAACAATCAAAACCACTAGACAAAGTTAGAAGTCCTAAATAAAAACGGTATAGGAAAAATGGTGTAATAGGGCCTACATACAGTATGGAAATCCCATATTTTAGACACGATGATAACTGTCCTCCTTGTACCAATATTTTTACTCTGTGTTTAGATTCGGGGTAGTGTCTGAGCAGTTGACCCAGGGGTCATTACATGACTGATCCACGTATCCACTATATAAAGAACATGCTGGGTTTAAGTTTCTTTAGGCATCATTTCGTATTCTCAGAAGGATGTTACAACAGCAGAAACAGACATCATTCAGAATATCAGGCAGAAAAAAATGTAGCAATCAGTAGACTCGCACGAGGGTGTTTGCATGGGAGTTGGATAGAGAGAACGACTTTATTTGCATTCCATGCTTGTAACCTATGTATTCAGTGCTTGACATAACCAGTGGATGTCAGACAGGATATTCCCACATTTTGCAAGCTAAAAACAAACACAATTTTCTGTACAATCAGGGGCAATAATCCAGAAAGTTATGGTCTTAACTGTGCAAATATCAAAAGGGACCGAGAGCCTTTGGATTTAAAGATATGTTTTTTGTTTAATCAATATCTGATAAAAATGGGGACCCCTAGAGGGTCCACAATTCGCATCACATACTATTACACAATTTGCGTACAAAGTGTTGTCATTTTCATTTCAATTTTCAAGAAATTCAAATTAAAACTTTATTATGGTGGAATGGTGATATATTTAAACGATTTTTAAAGGTGAAAATCTTCAGTAATTTATTGCTTTGCCTAGCCCAATAACAATAATTTACAATCAAATTTTTTCAAAAATTTCAAATTTTCAACCCAGGCAATCTCGAACCAGAAAAATTTTGGAGAAAGAAATTTCTCTGGTGACACTGGGTAGCCATTTTCCCGGAAGGGACGAATCACACGACTGTCACGTGACAAGTATTTATTTTAAGTGTCTGGATGACCGAATCACTTAAAAATATACACACGCGTAGAAAAATAGATCTTTACGAAAACTTAAATTTTTAATTTTAGGATCCACTTTTGTTATGTCAGCGAGTTGACTTTGACTCAAGAATCATTTCACAACAAACAAAACGACGATCCAACATCTTGTTTTAGAGAAAAAGACCTCAAAAAGATGGACCAATCAGAGGTCAGAATGGGCAGGGCTTACCTATAAAACAATTTGAAGATAATAGACGGTCTTTGGCCCCAGAGGCCTCCGGACCCGCTGCTGACTCTGGGAACGAGATTGCCACCCAGGCTTACATAAATTTTGTTACATCTTATATGACTGAGTTAGAAAATTTGTGTGTTATCTTTCAATGAAATCGGTTAAGTCAGTTAGAAGACGAAGACGTTAAGTGTTGAAAATCGGATTCCTTTAAAGGAGCTAAATCGCTAACATTTGGGACCTAGAAATTGACAAACGTGGGTCGCAACGCATACAATACTGTAAAATGAATGTATATAAACTGATTTACATTCAATGGTTTCCTTCTTTACTCCAATTTCAAATCAGTTATGTTCGACGAAATAAGCCATGCAGTCTCAATCTAGTGCACTTTTTTAGCGTCTGGTTATTCGAGTATACATGTGCCGTCTGGTTTGGTGTAATGTGTCTAGCCTAGTCCTTCGAGTCTCTTATTACAACTGACCTGTGTGTTTGAAATCAACTCCGGTTAAATAAAATCCATTGCACAGTTAAATACCACAACTAATTAACTAGGTTCTCTCTTGAAAAATTGAGCTCGAGCTAACTTGACATCTAAAAATTGTGGGGAAACCCAAGGTAAAGGCTGTTACGTCACCGAACACAATTTGGCGAGCTATTCGGCTAGCAAGCTATTCGGCTAGCAAGCTATTCGACTAATCCAGCTGGCAACCTATTCATGGTTCCCACCTGTCAATCACCGTAAAGAGATTGACCAATCAGAGAGCCAGATTATATTGGCACAATCATATTAAATTTGAACCCTCAAACAATGCGGTTCAAAAATCTACTTGACTCCTTTAACCTAACACAGCATGTTTCTGTCTCTACCCATGAAAAGGGACACACACTCGACCTTCTCATTACCAGAGAATCCGATAATATAATACAATCCATTGATGTTTTTAATTATTGCATCTCTGACCATCACTGTATTAGTGTTAACCTTACTCTTCAAAAGCCAGAACCTTTACGGGAAACTGTGGAATACCGACAATTCCGGCAGCTTAAATTAGAACTGTTTAAGACTGACATCCTATCATCCGAAAAACTGAATAAAATAGAACACGAAACAGATGTTAATGCTCAAGTTAATCTATACAACCAAGCCCTAGAAGATCTGTTGAATAAACACGCCCCGCAAAAAATAAAGTCAATTGTTATTCGACCAAACTCTAAATGGTTCACTGAACATATTTCCCAATCAAAAAAGCAACGTCAGAAAGCCGAAAAAATATGGCGAAAGTCAAGACTAGAAGTCCATAGACAAATTTATCAGCATTTAAGGAATAAAACAAATAAACTTATAAAAACTGCTAAATATGATTTCATTCGAAAATCAATACAGAACAGTGCTGGTAATACCAAAGAAACATTTAACATTGTGAATAAATTGCTTAAACCACCAACCAAGCGAAACCTCCCATCTGTTCCGAACACTGAAGAACTTGCAGAGAACTTTTCCTCATTCTTTACCAATAAAGTAGAAACCATACGTAAAACCTTAGATGATAATATAACACACGACCGAGTAGGTGACGCTTCCATTTTCAGTGGTGTTTGCTTGGGGTCCTTTGCTCCGACATCCACAGAAGAGATAAAGAAGGTCATTTGCTCATCAGCTACAAAATCCTGCCGCCTCGACCCTATCCCAACGTGGCTTCTGAAAAAATGTCTTGATGAACTGCTTCCCTTTATTACGACTATTATCAACACATCTATGAGAACAGCTGACTTTCCCCCAATTGTTAAACACGCCGTTGTCACACCACTTTTAAAAAAACCCACACTAGACCAAGAAATTCTGAAAAACTATAGACCCATTTCCAACTTATCATTTTTATCAAAACTAATTGAGAAGATAGTCTCATGTAGATTGAAAACCCACATCAAGTGTCAAAGCATCGACAACACATTCCAATCTGCCTACAAGTCATACCATAGTACAGAAACAGCTTTGCTTCGAGTATACAATGACGTCTTGTGTCACATCGATAATAAAAACAGCGTATATCTTCTCCTACTTGACTTGAGCGCGGCTTTTGACACGGTCGATCATGAAATCCTACTGGACCGACTAGAGTTCTGTTTCGGAGTCTCAGACACAGCGCTGCACTGGTTCAGATCTTACCTGACCCAAAGAACACAGTCTATATCTGTCAACGGAATTCAGTCAAAAGTCACTGTCCTAAAATATGGAGTACCACAAGGCTCCGTTCTCGGACCATTATTATTCACCGCATATACGTCTCCCTTAAGCGAAATCATTACAAATCACGGCCTCGACTTCCACCTGTACGCTGATGATACACAGCTGTACATCGCACTTAAACCATCCACTGAACCATTTGAAAAAGCCAAACTGGAGAACTGTGTGGCTGAAATTCGTCACTGGATGAAATCAAACCTGTTAAAACTAAATGACGATAAGACCGAACTTATAAAACTTGGAACAAAGAATATTTTAAATCAAATAGGCGAAGACGGCATTAATATCGGAGACTGTGCTATACCCCCCAGTAAAACGGTTAAAAATCTTGGAGTCACATTTGACAGCACTCTTTCTATGCAAGATCATATATCAGCCGTAACCAAATCCTGTAACTTCCATATCTACCAAATTGGCAAAATCAGAAAATACCTAAACCTCGAAACAACGAAACTCCTAGTAAATGCATTGATCACCTCAAAATTAGATTATTGTAACTCACTTCTCATCAATCTTCCGGCAAAATCCCTTCGACCATTAAAACTTATTCAGCACAAAGCAGCAAGAATTGTTTCCCGATCAAAACCGTTCACCAGTATTACACCTGTACTTAAAGAACTGCACTGGTTGCCCTTAGAGTATCGCATTAATTTCAAAATCTTATGTTTCACATACTGTTCCCTCTACTCTACTGAATTCCCTGAATACATATCCACACTTCTCCATCAATACCAACCAACTAGAAGCCTTCGCTCAGAGAACCAGAACCTATTAGTTGTACCAAAAGTAAAAAGTAATCTTGGTCTCCGAAGTTTCAAAGTGGCTGCTCCGAAACTATGGAATGAGCTTCCACTTGAATTGAAAAGTGCAGATAACATAAACATTTTCAAAAAGAAACTAAAAACTCACTTTTTTAATGAAGCCTTTGTGATGCCCCGTTGCGATTTTTAAACTTTTTTCCCACGCCATTATGAATATTGTAACAGCGCACTAGAGCAGCTAATCTAGCTGGATGTTGGCGCTCTATAAATGTCCATTATTATTATTATTATTATTATTATTATTATTATTATTATTAAAGGGATGCGCTCTCAATCTAAACATAGCCAATTTTTCAAATTTAGAATATTAAAAAAATGACAATGTTTAGGATGAGAGCGCACACCTTTAATATGATTGAGCCAACTTTTACTAATAATTTTTGGAAAGCCTATTTAATCACCTTTTTGAATATATATAGCCGGGTGCTCTGAATTTTGTACGATGGTCCGAATTTTGACTCGGAACATTACCGTTCTTTACAATTAGAATATTGAAAAATTGGCTATGTTTAGGATGAGAGCGCACCCGTTTAATATGATTGTGCCAACTTTTACTAATAGTTTTTGGAAAGCTTATTTAATTACCTTTCAGATTATATATAGCTGAATGCTCAGAATTTTGTACGATGACCCAAACTTTGACTCGAAATATTACCGTATTTTCACTTTAAAATAACAATATATTCTACTTTCGTTTGATAAGACGTTACGATGGATTTTATTGGTTGATAAAAATAGATGAGTTTAAGCGATCTTTGAATTTATTCTGAATAGGTTACCAACGAATTCACGCTTTCGAGATTTGCAGATAAGCTCCGCCCCTTAGATACTGTTACTATGTCCCACAAATTTGACCACATCAACCTGTTCAATATGGCGATCCAGCAGTCTGTACCGTAATGTTAAACCTCATACAAATGTTTTTAAATCCTAAATTATGACGACCTCTCACTAGTGTCAAAAACAAGCAGTCCTGCGTAGATAGTTTTTTAATGTCAGTTCTCCCTTTCTAATAGTTCAGAGAAAATCCCGATGGAATTAAACATTATTCGTGCAATTCTGTTATCCGTATCCACGTGAATTCCACCAAATAAGTATCATAGTACCAGACTTGCGTTTTAAATGAGTACCTCGCCGTTGAGGTGTTGAATTTCGATTCTAAAATATATGTAATACCGTAAATTCATGATTATCAAAATACAACTTCACACCTGCGCATGATGTACCTCGTGCGGCGGACATGTAAAGCCCCCGTCCATATTTACGCTGAAAATTATATCGTAACAATTTCCAGAAATAAAGACAATATATTATGAATAGTTTACTGGAAAATATGTCCCGATCAAGTAATTAGGTGTGGAAAATACTGTTTTGAACTTCTTGAATGATTAAATACACTGGACAACGAGACGTGTGCATTTCCATTTTAGCTAACCATCAGCATGCCATTTTACGGTTGAATTTGGTCAGGTGACTTGGGGGATACATGTTTTATTTATTTAGATATTAATACTTCATGTTGTTAAATACTAGTGTCAAACAGATGAGAATCCGGGTAGATGGTATGAAATTCATTGTTAGAAAATAGCCAATAAAAATTCCACACCGTTCGATCTATTTTTAGTTGTCGGGCTCGAGATCTAACTTAATAGAGCAATGCAGTCACAAGAACTCGGAAAAGAAACAAAATAATAAATTCTTTCTTTCGACTATGCCGTGGACAATGGCAATTTGCGTCGTGGTATTCTTTAAATAAAATACCACGGCTAAAGATGCCGTAGTTATTATTGGTTTCCTACTGCAATTTCGATAAATACTTTAATCACGATGGCACCCGTAGTATTTTCAAGTTTAAAAACTTGAAAATACTACGGGTGCCGTCGTGATTTTTTACCCCTGTTTTTGGTTCTTTGGTTTCAGAAAAAGTATAAATGTTGCACCATAAAGGCGGTCCAGGTGACGTTCGTCCATGTTACAAGTCCCCCATGTGCAGCATAATACTATTTTGACGATAAATGTAGAAATATCTAACTTCCCACAAAGAACAGCCTTGTTTGTTTGTGGGACAGAACTGGCAGCCAATCTTGACCTACGCGGGCCAAATATAATCTGGCTCTCTGATTGGTCAATCTCTTTATGGTGATTGACCGGTCGGAATCATGAATAGGTTGCCAGCAGGATTGGTCGAATAGCTCCCTAGCCGAATAGGTTGCCAAATTGTGTTCGGTGACGTAACAGCCTTCACCTTGGGTTTCCCCACCATTTTTAGATGTCAAGTTAGCTCGAGCTCAATTTTTCAAGAGCGAACCTAGTTAATTAGTTGTGGTATTTAACTGTGCAATGGATTTTATTTAACCGGAGTTGATTTCAAACACACAGGTTAGTTTATGATAACCATAGTTGAATAGTTTGTTCATAATCGAAGAAATCAGTTTATTATTTATCAGAGTTCACACAGTAGGTCCTTTAAGAACTAAAGAAGGACATGCATTTGGAATTTATCGACTGACGCCAACATTTCTGACCTCTATTTAAATTACTGAGTATTAGTAGGTGTGAATACCCGTTCCATGAGAAACAGATTGGCAAATCAGCTCACCATATTTGTAAAACGTTGTACTGATTTTCCAGAAAACAAACGTTTGATGTTTGTATAAAGTTGCACTGATTGTCCAGTTTACAGCGTCCAGTGTATTAATTGGGTGTTAATCGGTGATTTCGCAAAACTAAAAGCACAATTCTAATTTCATTTCCGGTGTGACGTAAATTCATTTCCGGTAATGAAGCACAATTCTAATTTCATTTCCGGTGTGACGTAAATTCATTTCCGGTAATGAAGATAGGATAAATTGATACTGACATGCGACGTGGATCTATCCAACACAAACCCTTCACAATTGATCTGCGTTACATTGTATTATCTTGGAACTTCGAAGTCCCGTGTCTCCGTTCATATTAAAATATGGTTTTAAGCACTAAAAATGCACACGTTGACCATACCCCAAAAGAATAAGCCATCGTAAAAATAGTTTTTCCATTTTATATCAACCTAAATAAAATACAGACCTTTTTTTTTATATTTTCGATGGCCTACACTACATAAAGAACTGACCGGATGTAGTGGAAGGTCGTGTCAGAGTCGCGCGAGCAGCGTTTGACATATGACGTCAGAAATTGATAAATCAATCAGCTTTTTCACACAGTTCCTTACAAAGCAAAGAAGAACTCGTCGTAAATATAGAATAGATTTTAAGATTTTACTTTTAACTTCAAAATGCCTTCATAATTTAGCACCAAAGTATTTATCTGAAGTTTTAGAATTATATACCCCACACAGAGCCCTACGTTCATCTGATAACATTACTTTTAAAGCAAAAATTGTAAACCTTTCTAGTTCTTTTAGTCATCAAGCGCCTAATCAATGGAATCAATTACCTTTAAATATTCGAATTTCATCATCACTAGTTAAAAAACAGATTAAAACTTTCTTATTTTTAAAGGCTTAAAACAATTTTAACTTCTAATATTTTGTCTATCGTAGTTCTTTTATGTATTTTTTTAATAGAAATAATCTCTTATTGTGTGTATTTTCAACACTCTTGGTGTTATTACTTTTTGAATGTATGTGTTTGTTACACTGTAAAGTGCCATTGAACACATGCGTAAAAGAGGCGCTATAAAAAATTTGTAATAATAATAATGAAAGTCATCCCAAGCATGTAGAATATTTTTTTTAAAATTCGGGTAAATTCGACAAAGTATTCTTATCTAGATTCGGTTTAAAAATATTCATACAATTCTTAAAACAAGTGGCTTTAGAAAAATAATATTGCATAATGCTTTTCCATACATGGTTATAATTTATATCACAAAGTTGAAACATAAAGATTGACATTTCAATTTGATATTAGGTTGATTTAAGCCACCGTCTGTTTTTGCTTTAACAAGAGTTGTGTACTCAACATGGGGGCGGCTTGTCTCGACAAAGACATTTATTGACTAGTGATGTGATTTCACGCTCTACTGCGTCTGGTAACGGTAAGACACTCGCTGTATACCACACAGTTTCGATAAGAAGAGGGACTGTATCACAATAACTTTACCCGCGAGGGTAATCCATCGTCTGCCCCATATTGTCCCAGTTTAAACTATTACAATCATTTTTACTCGGTCCCAAATAAACCCCCAAGATTCAATAGAATCAGATACAACTTAAACATCAATATTATAATCATCATCTATCTAAATATTCACTTTTGTCTATAGGCGGTAATTCTGGCTTAGATGTATAGATTTTGGCTATAGATGTCATATGTAAATATCTACAACCCTAAATCAGAATTAACAGGGTCTATATTGGATAAAGTTAAGTATCATCGGCATGTTGGTATATTAATGAGACAATATCAGAATTATATATATGTATTCCTTTACAGGTTCTGCTGTAATGCCATATAATATTGCTGATAAAGGATATCCTTGTCTGACAAATCTATCTACTTTATAAAATGGAGATAAATGGCCATTGCATTTGACAGTACTTGGTATATCTGCATATAGAATCTTGATCCAATTTATAAAATTATCCCCAAAGCACTTTAAAACATGAAATAAATATGCATGAGACACACTATCAAAAACCTTTTCTGAATCTAATTTTAAAATAAATCCCTCAACATCTTCATCATCAGTATAATTATCACATCTCTAAAATATGTCTGCCTGGAATAGAGCAAGTCTGTTCCGGGGATATAAAAGTATATAATTTGTCTTAATCTAAGAGACAAACATTTGGATAAAATCTTTTATCACCCAATAATTCATTTGCCAGTAGATATCGCTTGTGTGATAAATTACATAATCTACTGTGATATATACACAGTGGAGATATCGCTTTACATAAATTTGATTGGTCAATCAAAAAGGAACTACTTTCTTTTATTTTAAAGAAACCACTTAGTTTTAAAAAAAAGAAACTGCTTTTATTTAATTGATCTTAAAGGAAAAAACTGGGTCAGTATATAGTACTATACAATAGCTAAACTGCTGTCAAAAAATGATGTATCACTACGCTGTAATGTAATTCGGTTCAGTAAAAGTGAAATCTATACCAAAGAATTATATTTATTTATTTGTGCATGTAAGAAAGGATTGGGTGATAAATAAAATCTCCAACTCGTGTTTTTTGATACCAAAAAATATCAACACTCGTTGATAAAGTAAAAAAAAACTCGGCAGAGCCTGTTTTTTTTTACTTTATAAACTTGTGTTGATATTTTTTGATATCAAAAAAACACTCGTAGGAGATTCTCTATATAATCTGTATTTAGAAGTGTAATAGGTCTATAGTTTTTAAGATTTCTTCTAACCCCTTTATCACCGAGCGAGACATGTTCCACACAACCCAATAATTATCGGGGTTTTGCTCAATCTATAAAAGCCTTCAAAATGCCTGTTTAGTCAAGTGAAACAAGATGCGGGCGTGGCTACATTCATCCGAACAAATCTGAATAGGCTAACTGGAACAATAGACCAAGTTCCCTATATAAAATAAAATAATTTTATGATAAGATTCAACCGAAAAGTTATATCCATCATAGATATTTTTTATTTACATTAAACCAACCGTGTCTATATGTTTAAAGTCGTACGTCGAGCTTAATAAATTATATCATTTGGGTGTATCTAGAATTCTCTACACCAAGTTTATTGCATCCAGATATTCATTTGAGAGAAACTATGTCATATCGTAAAATTCGTATTCATTTGATGATCGATCTCCTATTTACAAAACTATGGTTTATCCCAAGACAATATCTTAAAATTTCCTTTCATACATGATCTTTGCTCAATAAAACTAATGTCTAATGTGTACAAATGAGTCATAAGGCAAACTGATTAAAATACAGATCGATATTTAATACTTTTTATACTTTTGATGGCCTACACTACACGAAGATCTGACTGGTTGTAGTGTTAGGTCAATGACATACCTTATGATACAGCGCACACGCGCTAACTATTCGCTCACCCAACTCCCTGCAGTGAAGTCAAGTAAAACGAAATATGATATGTGTTTTAATCAGATTAAAAAATAAGGTAGATTAGAATTTTAAAAAAAAAGTGAAAAGGAGGCTTCAATGAGCTAGAATGAATGCACTTACTAGTTCGTTCTGCACGAAGTCAAGTAAAACGAAACTTTGAATTATAAAAAACGAAACTAGATAGGAAATGAAATTAAATGGGGTTTAACGTCATACTGTTCTGCTCCGAACTGGGCTAATGAAGAAGTACATATGCCGTACAGTGTGCTATGAGGGCAATTTTGCCGGGCAGCGGCACTGCGGCCTACTCTTATATCGAGCTCCGACTGTCAAGGGATTTGTTACGTGCACGTCAATGTGTATACACGTTACCTCGGTTTTTCCCCCATTCGAACGACTAGACAGCTGTCCTTGTCAGACCTTCCGACCTGCATCACTGACAAGCGGGAACCACGCCGGAATATCTGAATGAACTTTCTCGGGCAATGCAAGGATAGAAAACCCTACCTCTAGCGAACCAGCGACTCACCCTCTTAGCAACCGTGATCCCCCAAAACGAGATAGGATTATGTTTTTTTAATCAGATTGAGTGATAGGGTAGATTAAAATCCCCATTTTTTTTTTTTTAAAACGTGAAAAGGAGGTCGATATTTGCAGTTACTAAGCTTCAATGAGCTAGAACAAATGTATTTACTAGTTCGTTTCGAATGGCTGTCTTTCGTGGCAAAACTACTAGTGTAATGACAAATATAGGATACCAGTAAGAGAAACAAACGGATATATGGGCATTGAAAGTTACTTATGCGGAACTACAAAGAAAAAAAAATAAATATGAGGGAGGTTATGAATATTCGCTTGGCCGCTAGTATCACTGATAAAGATGACATCGACGAGACTTAATGACCCCGATATATTAACATTTTTCCTCCGACAAATTAAATTCTATAACATTTTTTGAAGCATAAGAAAAATAAATAAAGGTGTTGAAGTATATCTGGATAGGTATATTAGCGTAATAGGTACAGAAGTAATCTTTTTTGGCGTTATCGACGCTATCTTAATTTGTAGGGTAAACATTAAGATGTGACGTCCCCTGTAGAAATATACTGGTCTGACCATTCAAACCTCACAATTAGAGTATATTACATATTAAATAGTGCGTGACGTACTCAAAGAATATAGCGATGCAATACAATATTTATTCATACCACTATCATTTCAACTCATGGATACTATATAGCAGGTCTAAATATGTCACGTGTTATGGGGCTTGAATATCTATGTTTTCCCCGAGTTAACTCATATGCGATAACAAAAACAAACTGATATGACTAAATATAAATATTGATAAAACATTCTTATCATCTAAGTATGTCTGTAAGTATTAGAATAATTTTATTGATTTCATTTTTATCAAGTGGGTGCGTTTCAGAAGATCTTCAGCCTGAAGATCCAATTTTATTTGCGTGTCGGTTTTTTGCAGAAATGTTTGGTGAGAGGTGTCAACTGGCACGGGAAAGCAGAACCATGCGTTTAGCTAATCAGGCAGTGGATACAACGGCCGATGCAACTTCACCGCCAGGACTGAAAACCTCCCAAACTACGACTCTAGACAGAACTGCAATGATAACGATTACGACGACAGATTTAACAACTTCAGGAGCCACGAGTCCAGAAACACCGACAAAAGCTTCGACTCAAGAAACAACTACACCGGCAGAGATTACAACTCCAGAAGTTACGACCCCAGAAACACTGACAGAAACAACTACACCGGCAGAGATTACAACTCCAGAAGTTACAACCCCAGAAACACCGACAGAATCTTCGACTCAAGAAACAACTACAACGACAGAGATTACAACTCCAGAAGTTACGACCCCAAAAACACTGACAGAAGCTTCGACTCAAGAAACAACTACAACAACAGAGATTACAACTCCAGAAGTTACGACCCCAGAAACACTGACAGACGCTTCGACTCAAGAAACAACTACACCGGCAGAGATTACAACTCCAGAAGTTACGACCCCAGAAACACTGACAGACGCTTCGACTCAAGAAACAACTACAACGACAGAGATTACAACTCTAGAAGTTACGACCCCAGAAACACTGACAGAAGCTTCGACTCAAGAAACAACTTCACCGGCAGAGATTACAACTCTAGAAGCTACGACCCCAGAAGAAAATGATGTTACGACAGAGATAACTACAACGATAGATACTACAACTTGGTTAATAACTACTATGACGGAAACTACAATTCAAGAAATAACTTCAGATGCAATGATAGAATCTACAAGCCAGGAGGCCACAACTCAATCAGCGACAACGGGTATGTTTTTTAAAATCCCTATTACAAAGTCGACAAGCCAAAATGCAGGTCGAAAATAAGAAATTAGGAAAAAACGATAGGCGCTATATATAGCTGTGTGTTATTTCTTAATTTCCTATTTTCGAGTTGATTTTGGCTTGTATACCGTCTTGGCGCCTCACATTTTTTCCTAATTTCTTATATTCGGCTTTCGTGTTTTGAAGGGGAGAAAAGTCGAAATTATGAATTGTAGTTATAGGCTTCCATAATAGATGGATACGAGTTCTTCATTTTTGCACTACTTACTCAAATTTTGAACAACACATATCAGGTCAAATGTAACAGATAACTTGTTAGCTGCATTCTTTCCAAGAATTATAAACAGAAATGAAGCTTTGACTTTGATTTTTAAAATGTATAGTTGGGTTCTCTCGTTGTTGTTATCATACATCAAATAATCTTCCAAGGATGTTCCGTTCTGGAAGCCAAACAGTAGGCTACAAATACACTTTCTATGGTTGGGGGCGGCAATTATCTAAGTGTATAACAGAAATATTTATAAGGGGCACTTAAATATTAATGGACTAGCTTCATCGACGGCTTAGACAACAAATCATCAGCGTTCGCTTCCTCTAAACTTGTGTAAACCTTTTCATATTTCAGCAAATGCAGAGGGTAGAATTGTGGTTTTTACAAGATATATTATAGGGTTTTTACAAGATACATTATAGGGTTTTTACTATCTAGGATTAATTATAATATTTTTTACAAGATATATTATAGGGTTTTTACAAGATATATTATAGGTTTTTTTACAAGATATATTAAAGGGTTTTTACAAGATACATTATAGGGTTTTTCGATCGAACGGAGAGTTGAAGGAGAAAAAAAACCATAAAATTTTTCTATACAAGTTGATTCGATAAATAGGTATGTAGATAGAGTGTTAAAAGTACAAAAGATAGGTTGTCAGGCAATGAAACATACCTCCACATCAGCTAAGTCCCTATGTTTAAATATATCACCATTCCACTATAATGAAGGTTGAATTCGAATTTCGGGAAAATTGAAACTAACTGCCCGACATAATGGCCGCCCTCCCATAGCCGTATGGCGTGAATTGAGGCACAGCGTACTCTTCAGTGTGAGTGTTTATAATATCCTAATAGACAGCCCATTTGATAAGATTTTTGGCCAAAGGAAGACGCGTGAAAATAATACAGCAGTAACTATAGAGCCCAATGAGCGTGTTCAATCAACTATGTCACGTCCAGGGTTTTAATAAAAAAAAATAATTTCTCGCTTATAAAAACCCGTTTGCTTGTGTTACAGAGGGGATTATTTATCAATATATATCTATTTAAGATTTATGGAAACCTTTTTAAAAATCGTTGGCCTTCCCCTTTAAATAACGGGTCAAATACAACAGATAACTTGTTAGCTATTCAATCACTGCATTCTTTTCCAGATTGAATGTTTAATGTTAAAAATGATCATCCTAGGGTTTTTGATATAAATCAAAAATTGTTCAAGATACATTTATAACACTTTTACATTCATCAACCTGTTATTTTATTTTCTGATGCCCATCCTTCTGTTCCGATTTCGTTTCCGGAGCATATTGCATTACCCGAACAAGAAACATTTTTGAAAATTTGTACAAACATCAACCTATTACAGTATTTTATTTTCTAATGTATAAATTTATTGGTTAACACTCAGCAGCTGACCGAGGCAGGCAGGAAGTAGCGTGACAAGGGATAGGGTCGCCTGTCCAACCTCGTAGGTCTTCCCCAGGTCCTTGGGGTTTCGACACACGGCTAAAAATACCAACGAGCGAGCGAATTGTTGAAATAAAATTGAAGCATATGTTAGTCCCGAAATGACCTAGATTGTGTCGGGTGAACGTTAAACCAATTTTCTTTTTATTTCGTTTCCAAGTAAACTATAGCAGTAGCAGACTAGATCCGAAAACCGGCCCTTGGTCAAATGCCCTTATGGCCTGTCTGCTCCTGGCTAAAAGTGTTAGTTGTTTTCTGTGTTTACGATGTCATTCAATGATATGATGATTCAAAGGCAAAACCTTTCTCTAAAATACCATATTGTATTGTATTGTAATACTGATGCTGTATTCCATTTTGTTACAGTAATCCAGTCACCAAACTATCCAGATAATTATGATAATGACGCGAATATGGTCTGGCCTATATTAGGAATTCCTGATAAATATATTCATTTACAATTTGAAGATGAATTTCAAATAGAAGACAGAAATTGTGGAGTTGTAAATGATTCTGTGGCTAGTAATGATTGTACAGACTCTATAACTATAAGTGACAAGAATTTTAAAGTGTAAGTGAGTCATCGAAATGTCTTTGAACAAACAAATGGAGCCCCTGGCTTTCTTTCTCTTGATCATGTACATGTATATACACCTAAATGAGCAGAAATAGTATCTTAAAATTACATTCGTGCGTACAAACTGGGTGATTTAATTGTATATATGGACTCAAAACATATATTAAAACTAATTAATCTGTCATAATTTTGCTTCAAATCATTCTCAAACATTGTAATTGCCAAGGAATGCCCTGCTATATAAACTCATTGCATACATTAGACGATATATCTACAAAATAAAACTTGCGGACCAGACAAAAAAAAGACATTGCAAAAAAAACCCCAATTATATCAAATCAAGTGAATTTTGAATATCTAGCCCTACCACATCTTATCTTGATCCCTGTCTTGCCTAAAATCTTGATATAATTCCTGTCTGTGGTCATGTTTTATTTCAATTTTTCTGTTTGTAGTTTATATTGTGGAGGTACCCGACCATCACCTATAACAATACGAGAAGGATTAAATGTTGAGATTACGTTTACGTCAAACAGCCAATGCAGTTATAGTGGATTCAAACTTTACTACTCGCATATAGGTACGTAAACAAGCTTTAATTATAATAAATCTTATACCCTAATATCTGGCTATTATAGTTTCGTTAGTTGACTACAATAAATGGTTTAATTAAACTTATTATTTCATTAATTACACAATTTGAGGGCCATGAACACAGTCCGTTATGCAGGGTATACCCGAGTCCTATATAAGATATCTATAAGAAACTGTTAAGCAGACTTTGATTAGATTCCAGAGCGGTTCCATCTGGGTTCCTAGACAGGCGCGAGACTGACTAGGGTGAAGAAATGATTGTATTGTGATCAGGGGCCGCTTGCTCAAAGCTCCGTTAACTTTTAACGATCCGTTAATATGGAGTTAAAGGAGAGAAAGTTTGTTGCTGGAAGCACCGTTAACTTTAACGTGTCGTTAACTTGCTGTGATATATAACGGAGGTGTTGGGCTCCGTTATCTGTTTAACGCTGGGATTAGTGGGTTGTAGCATAAAGTCATACATTAATAGATCACCAGTGTAATTTCTGTATAGAGCACTCTAGAGGGCTGGGCGATACGGTGGGGGGGGGCTATTCCATTTTCTATATGATGAAATTCTATAGCATTCTGCAGAATTTTCGGGGTCTGTAGAAAATAATGCTTACAGGCTGCACAGTTAGTTGCCCCACTGTCTTTAGTTGTTATACATGTACACTGAACTTATTTTTTTTAAAATTCAGCCAATTAGCAAACTGTCTTATCTTTGATTAGCTTTAATGAATCTGTTAGCTAACGGATAATGGAATTGACTTCCCAGCAACAGAAATGTAACGGACCGTTAACAAACGACACGTTACCAAGATTACGATCCGTTAGAGTTTAACGGATCGTTAAAATAACTTAAGTTTTGAGCAACCGGCCCCTGTACTATACTTGTATGTATTATACTGTGATATAAAACTGTAGATACCGCACCAGTCATCGTGTTTGTTAAACATACAGTATTTTGGGGATAACAACGTGGAAGGTTAGGGTGGTATTTAAAGATACATCCTACCCAGTTCAAGAATTACAAATACAACCACGCATGATCACAAGACGATCAAGGTCTGTTCTGAAATATGTAGCAGAGAAGAAAAGAGCGTATGCATCACACGTTGGATGTGAGGAATTCTACCTGCATATTTTCCATATCTAGCCAGCGACTGCATTGTACTTCATGGTGCAACAGGTGTTCGACCCCTGCAATGGCCGAGAAATTTCATCCAAATTTTCCGGCGTGATTCCCCCTTGTCAGTGATGCAGGACGAAGCCTGACAAGGAAAGGTCTCGTGTACACATCAGCGTGTACGTAAAAGATCCCTTGACAGTTGGAATTCGATATAAGAGTTGGAATTCGATATAAGAGTAGGCCGTAAAGCCACTTTCCTAAGGGGCCTTTTTAGCAGTGGGAGGAAACCGGAGGACCGAGAGAAAACCCACGAGGTTGGAATGCGATCCTCCTCTTTGTCAGGCCACTTGACAATGGTGGTGGTCACTTTAGGGCACATCTAGAAGTAGAAGTCGTATTCACTGACCAGCTGAAGTGTAATTGCATGTATTAAAATGCTGTTACTTTTTTAAGCCACAGCTTTTCCACCAAATCGGATTGTTTCAATAAATTATCCTGTTAATTATAATTACCACAAGTTTATGACATGGGTTATATCAGGTATTTCTGTTAAATATGTACATGTTTTTCAAATAGAAGACCAAAGCAGGGATGATTGTGGAAATATTTTATATTATACGAAGTCCAATGCTTGTTGGTGACTATTTTGAAGCGAAGGGAAGTCAATGGAATTTACTGCTCCTATGATACACCAGCCGGAGACTTCAGCATATTTCAGATTATAACAGAATGGGACTTGTGATAAACTGATTGTCTATCATGCTGTATTAAAATAATTATATATTTTTGGTATTATATTTCTGTATCAATAAGTTATGGAATACGTGCATACATCTTCAATACAGCAGACCCAATACAACCGCTAAATCTGATTAACTATTACTTTTTTCAGACCCAGTACAATTTTTAAAGTCGAGTAACTCATCTTTCTTTTCAGACGCATTTTAACCCAATTAACTCTTTTTTCCTTTCCGACGTTATCCAATTTTACCTTTCAGACCACCCAATACTACCTGTAAACCCGATTACATCTCCATCATACCCCGATGAGTACCCTGCTAATACTTTTCTGATGTGGTTGGTTCCTGGACGTCATGGGTTTAACATATCATTTACATTCAATGGTGTTTTTGGTGTGGCAAATGGTTTGAGAGATTCTGCTTGTTCGATTCTTTTTAGTCCGTTTTTTTGTTTGGATTATGTAATTGTTTATACGAACGGCAAGTAAGTAGTGATGATGTCAACGTTCACAATCGAGGGAGCGAGGGAGAGGACTCACTATCAGACTTAAAGGCCCAATAACACTCTTTATTCTTGTCAACAAATTGTACTATTTTACAATATTCGAATTAATTGGTGATAAAAAATTTCATCTTAACACAGCAAGAGTGTTATTGTCCCTTTAAACCATTTAGGAACCCACCCCCGTCATAAATCCAAGATAAATGTGCAGTTCTCAAATATGCACGGTCCCCGTCAGGCTTGACCCGTTGTCACTTACAAGCGGGGAACAGAAACAACGCCACTCGACTTAATGGCAGACCTTCAACATGTTAGACCATGCGACCACCACCAACCCTATCCGTAGTACAACATAAATGGGTTTTAACGTCAGGGTCTTTAGCAGTGGTAGGAAACCGGAGTGCCCGGGGAAAACCCACGAGGTTGGACAGGCGACCCAACTCCTTTCCACGTACAACCGGGGAATCGAAACCACACCAGTTGACTCAATGACAGGCTTTATGGCACAGCACGCACGTGCTAACCCTTCGGTCATCTGATCTCTATATAGCTAGGATCGAACCACTACTACCCAATACTAACTCGGTATAGCCAAATACTACTAGCGGTCTAGCTTTATTACTGCCGGAACGATTCATCTAATACTATCAAACACTAGTGACTACTACCCGATACTAACTCGGTATTACTAAATACTACCACTACCAGCGATCTAGCTATACCGAAATCAAGACAAGTTACCCACTATTACTAACAGGTCGGTATACCCAATACTAACTCAGTATAATCAAATATTACCTCTGACAGCCATCTCGCTATATTACTAACAGGTCCATATACCCAATACTTACTCAGTACAGTATAACCAAATGACACATCAAGACTTTAATCTGATTATACTTTCTAGGTATTGTGGAGATGTTAAACCAGAACCTACAGTAGTACCTACTGGTGAAGACGCACTGGTTGTATTCAGTTCATCTACCCAATGTGGATTTAAAGGATTTAATTTAACATATGAATACCAAAGTTTGTAAACACTTCTGCTGCATATTCTGCTGCAATCTTAAGTTTGTGATTGTTGCTATTAAAATTTCGGAATATCTTATCAAATGAGTTATTTGTATAGATTTTCTTGTTTTCAGTTCAGTGATTAAAGATTGCCATACTGATGTAATTTATATCACTATTACACTTCTGGTAAAACACATAGAATAGGTTAAACATAAAACATACAATACAGGTTAAACACAAAACATATAAAACAGGTTAAATTCTCACTATGAACATATAGTATTTGTTTAAAATCATTCTTGTCTTTATAGAAACTGATAATGCTTGACGAATTATAACATGAGGGACTGATTATGCTGGGCAAGATAACACCATGGACTTCTATATTATATTGTAATTTAATTCATTGTAATGAACTGTATTATATCTTTTTTTATGCTCTCAATTGTAATAAAGTAGTGTAATCTACTCCTTGTGTGACATTTAGTGATTGAGCACATTACAAACACAGCACAATTTATATGGAAAACATTCACTGGTTTATACACATATAGCACGACGTTTCGACAAGTATTTACTTATCGTTATCAAGAACAAACCATAACAATAAGAGAATACTTGTCGAAACGTCGTGCTATATGTTTATACACCAGTGATTGTTTTCCATATAAATTGTGTTCTGTTTTTTTAAGGGGGGGGGGGGGATCTTTCTGTTATTGCTCTCAGTTGTGATGTGATATTGCTCTCAGTTGTTGTGGCATATTGCTCTCAATTGTTGTGTGATATTGCTCTCAATTGTTGTGTGATATTGCTCTCAGCTGTGATGTGATATTGCTCTCAGTTGTGATGTGATATTGCTCTCAGTTGTGATGTCATATTGCTCTCAGTTGTAATGTGATATTGCTCTCAGCTGTGATCTAGTATTGTTGTTTGGTATAATCTATCTAATTTCTTATTACTGTCAATTACAATCCGTTGTTTCTTTAAAAAATGTGACGTAATATATTAATAAAACTTGAATTTAGACAGAGGATTAGAAATTAATGTATGATCACATTTAAATGTAGTCTAAATAGATTAATTTTTTCATAGAGTTTTAAAAAAACATTTGGAATTTTCGCTGCAGAGTACAAATCTGTTATGGTCAGTGATCTGTATGGATTTTAAAAAGACAGCTTTATTGTAATGTTTGAGAGGGTTGGGTCGCTGACGAGTGTTCTTTGGGGCGTCATATTATCTTGCGAGATCTGTGGTCTTGATGGTCACTGATAAGCTGTTCTTGAATTTATATGCATGCATTTTTAGTATTTATTTTTTTACCTGGGGTCGGTTGCCCAGAACTAAGTTATTTTAACGATCCGTTAAACTCTTAAAGACCTTTATCCTGTTAATGTGTTGTTTGTTTAATTTACTACAGAAAACACTATAGAATACTTTTTTTTCCTTTAGAAATATTAGCATAAATCTGTGGGAAAAATTTGCACCACCGAATGTTTGTGGCCTTTATTTCCAGCAACAAGTTAATGGATCGTTAAAAGATAACGGAGCTTTGAGCAACCGGTCCCTGGAGGGTTTTATTTTAACTGGTATATCTATAATAGTATTTGATTGTTTTGGGTAACATCTGAGGGATAGAATAAATCAACGAATGGTAAAAATGACAATATTACTTGTTAAAATAAGTATGTTTACACACTGGGGACGGGGCGTAATAGGGATGGGGTGGGAAGGGTGGAATGGGGAAGATCGGGTTTACGTATAGCACGGTGATTGAGAGGGGAAAAGAGATTGTGCTTTAGGGAACAGTACACATGACAAAATTTTTTGTACCATCCGGCTGACTAGATGTTGTACATTGTCAGACTGTTGGATGACAGAATGGTTAGGGTGTGTGCGTTGTATCAAAAGGTCTTTCATCGAGTCAACTTGCGTGGTTTCGATTCCCCGTTGTACGGTACAAGGAGTTGGGTCGTCTGTCCAACCTCGAGGCTTCTCTCTGGGTCCTCAAGTTTTCTCCCACTCCTGAAGACCCCTTCGCGCAAGTGAATAATTGAAATAAAATGGAACATGTTTATCCCAAAATGGCCTGGTTTGTGACGAGTGGACATTACACTCCTCTCTCTCCTCTCTCCTCTCTCTCGCTCTCTCTCTCTCTCTCTCTCTCGTCCTGCACTACTGGCCACGGTAGATCATGCTGGAAAATCCTTAGGTACTACCTGGGTCATTATGATCCCGCAAGTTTCGATGACTGGGGCAATCAGTGCATTTGTAAGGGGCTTACCGTGGTGGGCCCAGACTCTATAGAGTGAAAATGGGCCTGTTTTAGGTTTGTGATAGCGGGTGCTCTCATGTGAGTTGAAAAAAAACAAAAATTGTTTCGTAAACAACTTTTCGGGCGTAAATAGACAGTGACGAAATTTCGAAATTATCAACTGCTATCTATTATTAGATCCTGTGGCAAGCTATCAATAACTCTGAAACTGCGGCCGACTTTCGGTTTTCGACCATTGCGGTACTTCCGTTCTAGGAAGAACTTTCAAAATTATTCTAATCAGCAATGGTGGCATATATCTATCGAGGGCGCGTAAGTGATACTCAATATCTAAAGCAGACTCTGAGAAATAAGGGGTAGGCCTACCGGTAAAAAGGCACAATGAAATGAAACCAAATGTGGTTTAACGTCCTACTCTTCTGCATGGAAGACGGACATACGTCATACAGTGTGCTATGAGGTAAATTGTTGCCCGAGCAGCGGCTCTACGGCCTACTCTTATATCTAATTCCAACAGCCAAGGGGTCTTTTACGTACAGGCCAATGTGCACACGGGACCTCGTGTTTTCGTCCCAGCCGAACGACTAGACAGCTGTCCATGTCAGGCCCTCCGTTATGCATCACTGACAAGGGGAAACCACGCCGGAAAAGCTAGATGAACTTTCTCGGTCAATGCAGGGATCGAACACCCGACGTCCAGGCTAGCGACGTGGTCCCCCAAAAAGCATGATAATCTTAGTAATAACAACAGTCTGAAAGCCTAATAATAATAAATCGTCTTATGTAGCGCTAAGTTATGTCTACTAGTCATTTCGCCGTCAGTTCAACTATTGAAAAAATCTCACGCATATGCTGTGGTGCCGTGTCAGAAATCGTGACATATTGTGAGAAACATGGATTTATGTATGAGGTATTAGCTTTGTTTATAGATGAATCGTTGAGTGTGGTGGTTCGTGGGAATTGCGTCAAGAAGAAAGCGAAAGATGATGAAATCAGAACTTTTTACCGAATGAAGTGAATTTCAAATGAAATAGTAGTTTTGTGAACCATTTGGGTGGAGAGATCCGGGACTATACCTTGTATACAACTTTATACCGATAAAGAATTATTTTTCCGTGACGTAACATTTTAGGCTGATGCAACTAACATTTGACGTAGAACAACTTGCAACTAATATGTTTTTTTTAACTTCTAGTGACTCGTTATGATGCCCTAAGTACGAAAAAGAAAGTTTACTATAAGGATAGCGGGCGGGGCCAAATCCAAGATGGCGGTCGACGATCAAAAATCGCGAATATCTCTAAAACTGTTACATCATAAATGCAGACGTGTCAACCCCCACACTCCCGGGTATGAAAAAAAACCCCAAGAGACCAGCAATGTTAAAACAGGACAATCCAGAAGATTTTTTTTTTATCAAATAACTTCATTTTTAGTGATCATAGGCTAAAAATACTATGTCTTTAGTAATTTTTACACTGTGCTCTCGTTTTTGCTGCTTAAAACAATGAATAAAAGAACATTCCCTTTGGGATTCGGGTCAATAATTTAAACGAGTACAGAGAAATATCTTTGGAAATATTAAGTGAAAATATACATAACATGATACCCATAAGTCGGTAATACGGTAAAAAGCGTTTCAGTCACATCTGAGTGACATCATTCATATTGAATTAGAATCGGTCGTACACATTTTACAACTCAAATCCATGAATATTAGCCTATTAAAACCTATCTAAGATGCATTAGTATAGTATTTATAATATACTTTTAGCCTCCTTCTCCGTAACTGTAGCACATTATTCTTCTTTATCAACCCATAATAGGCATACTCTCTTCTTTGCATCAGCATTCATTTCTACTGTTAATATGATTGTGTAAATGGACTAATTTCAGATGAAATTCGATATCTGGTATGCCATTGTGGCGTCACAGTAACGTCATGATGTCATAGAGACATAACATTGCCATTTTTGGACTCGCTGGTATTGACTTCATATCTGTATGCAATACATTTATGGTGTCCAAGCCCATCAGTTTTAGAGATATATTTGCGATTTATGATTGACAGTTGCCATCTTGGATTTTGCCCCGCCCTCTGTCCTGTTTTGGACCCCAATTGTGGTAAACTTTATTTTCCTTAGGACATCATAATGAGGCAATAGAAATAAAAAAAACCTTTGTTCCACGTATGACACAACCCAGCCGTCGTTTGACCAGCCTTTTTTATGGAAGCTGGCATTACTTTTTTCCTCATCGACGACTGAATTACTAAATGAATAGCTATTTTCTATGACTTGTAGTTGAAGAAGAGAGACAGATCAGCAACCTAAATGAGTACATCTAGTTGAAGAAGAGACAGATCAGTTATCCCCTGCTGTGTTTATATACTCGTCATTTGGTGACAAAACAGCTTCAAAAATAGTTCAACAGAAGTTACTAAGAAAATAATGGTGAGTAATCCAACAAGATAGCTGTTACTAGGGGTTCAGATCAGACCAATCAAGATAGCTGTTACTGGGGGTTTCAGGTCAGATCCAGCTAGATAGCTGTTACTAGGGGTTTAAGGTCAAAATATACATTACCCAAGAAACGCATTATGTCAGCAAAATGTTCTATTAACCCAAAGTTATCAGATTTTAAAATCTGAGATCGCCAATATTGTAATAAAAATGAACAGTCATAAATGTTTTGCAGTCATATTTGAGTGACGTCACAAGCAGTATATCCCTTTCAGAATCACTTAAAGCAGAGTTTAAAATGAAATGTAATAACTTTTATATATCACAGGAAACTAATGGTGTGATAACTTTTATATATTACTGGAAATTAATGATGTTATAACTTTCATATATTACAGGATACTAATGATGTTATAACCCTTACATATTACAGGAAGCTAATGATGTTATAACTTTTATATATAACAGGAAACTAATGATGTTATAACTTTTATATATTACAGGAAACTAATGGTGTTTTAACTTTTATATATCACAAGAAACTAATGATGTGATAACTTTTATATATTACAGGAAACTAATGATGTAAAAATTCTACATCAGTGTCTTGCGGTATAATGATTTAGAAAAGCACAGTAAAATACATATTAAAGATGAAAAAACTGATGATGTAGATGAATATTGTCATGTTAAAGAAGGGAAAATTGATGTAGATGAATATTGTCATGTTAAAGAAGAGAATATGGAAAATGTAGATGAATATTGTTATGTTAAAGAAGAGAAAACTGATGATATAGTTGGATATTGGCATGATAAAGAATAGAAAACTGATGATATAGTTGGATATTGGCATGATAAAGAAAAGAAAACTGATGATGTAGATGAATATTGTCATGTTAAAGACGAGAAAACTGATGATTTTGAAACTGTTTATCAGTGTAATTTGTGTGATGAAGAATTAAATGTAGAAGCAGATTTAGAAAAACACTGTGAATTACATTTCAGTCAGCAAGTGCAAAAAGGAGAAATAGATTATAATGATAATGTTAGTTGTAAATCTTTTAGTCAGAATGGTAAATGGTAGTCGAAAAGTACACAGGCGAACTCATACAGGAAAAAACCCTTATAAATGTGATGTTTGTTGTAAATCATTTGCATTGAAAAGTCAACTGAAGGAACACTTGGGAACTCATACTGGAGAAAAACCTTACAGATGCAATGTTTGTTTTAAATCATTTAGTACGGGTGGATATCTGACGATGCACATGAGAATTCATACTGGAGAACAACCTTATAAATGTGATGTTTGTAGTAAATCATTTAGTCAGACTAGAAGCCTACGGATACACATGTGATTTTTGTAGTAAATTATTTAGTAAGATTTAAAATCTACAACAACACTTCAGAACTCATACTGGAGAAAAACCTTATAAATGTAGTAAATTATTCACCAAAAATAGTAGTCTACAGAGACATCTAAGAAATCATGCAGGAGAAAAACCTTATCAATGTGATGTTTGTGGTAAGTCATGTGCACAGCGTGGCAATCTGCAGTCACACATGAGAACTCATATTGGTGAAAAACAATATAAATGTGATGTTTGTAGTAAATCATTCACTAATAGTAGTGCTCTACGGAATCATGCAAGAATTCATACTGAAGACATACTTTATAAATGTGGTGTTTGTAATAAATCATTCGCTGTTAGTCATGCTCTACAGTTACACATGCGAATCCATACCAGAGAAAAGCCTTATGAATGTGAGTTCTGTGATAAATCATTCACCACTAGTGGCAATCGACTGTCACACACTAGAACTCATACAGGCCAGAAACCTTATAAATGTGATTTGTAATAAGTCATTCACTGTTAATAGCGTAAAGGTGCACATGAGAACTCATACTGGAGAAAGACCTTATAAATGTGATGTTTGTAGTAAATCATTCACTGAGAATGGTAGTCTACAAAGACACATGAGAAGCCATGCAGGCGAAAAGCCATATACATGTTATGTTTGTGGTAAACCATTCACCCATAGTTGTTCTCTACAGTTGCATATAAGAACTCATACAGGTGAAAAACCTTATAAATGTGAAGCTTGTGATAAATCATTTACCCAGAATAGTAATCTACACTCACACATGAGAATTCATACTAGAGAAAAAGTCAGGATACTTACACCTTCTTGGGCTAGCTCTACACCAAGAAATATCAACTGAACTGCAGATTGAAAGGTTGTTATAAGAAATAGTGTTTTAATTAAATTATTATGCCAGCTAGATGAAGTATTTGTTTCAATTTACCTCTGCACGAAAAATCTAATTGTCTAAAATTAGACGCATACACTACTCAGTTTATGCACACTTCTTTTAAAACCCCTAATAATAAATAATATATTTTCTCCTTATTCAGATAGGACAAGCACCACTAGTGACAATTGTTGGCCATGTAATGACCAACGACACAGACGACGATATCATATGTATCTACACAGGCACAGAAACGAAAGAGTTTCAAATCAAAAAAGAAAACATTTAAACAAATAAATCCTCAAAAACATCCACGTTACCCCGGATGTAATAGAGAATGAAATTATCAGTATCAAAGCTAAGTTCCCCATAACTTATATTGTTCTTGTAAATTTTACAAAATAACAGATAAAGATAGGACTATCTTCTGTCTCGTATATCCATGAGAGGTAAGTAACGTACAGATTTTTTAAAATTATTTGCTAAGCCGATACATTTGCTCGCTGGATCAAAGCGTTTGATGAATCCTCTTCAGTCGATATGTGCGTGAGACTATTATTATTTATAAATACCTGGAACGTTTCTAACCAGAAAAGTACAAATTTTCCAGGGACCCTTTCTAAAACCAACGGCAGAGTTTTTATGTTACATTTAAACATTTTGTAATATTCTTATTACTGTTTCATAGGCTTGTCTAATATCATCCGTGGTGTCATAGTTTTTACTGCCATCATTATAGGCAAAGATCTATAGAACTTTACTTAAATTCAAAGGGTCGTCTGTGCGAATTTTGTTCACAATTGGCAACAAATTATAATGACTTTAATAACGCAATCTTTTTTTCTTTTTATTTCAGAAGACTGATAACAAAAAATAAAGCTTTTATATATGATTATACTTGGTATTTTATTTTAATGCTACCCCTGGAGGAGGGAAAGAGGTGCCACCGTGGTAATGGCTCCCAGCCCACAGAAATGATTTCTTTGTTTACCCCAAAGCGCACACCCCGTCCTATGACAATGACAGACGTAAGAAGAAGTTTTTAACGAGCTGAACTCGGGAATGGAGATAATTATTACACGCATTTTGTATAGACATTTGACGGGTTTTGCAAACAAATTTCCACGCTGTGTTGTGAAATAACCCACATACATTCCAAAGAAATGAACAGAGAGAGAGAAATGGGGTTTAACATCCACTTCACACAAACTAGGTCATTTCGGGACTAACATATGGTTCAATTTTATTTTAAATAATTTGCTTGCTAGGAGGGGTCTTTAGCAGTGGGAGACAACCAGGGAACCCAGAGAAACCCACGAGGTTGGACAGGTGACCCTACTCCTTGCCACATACAACTGGGGAATCGAAACCACGCCAGTTGACTCAATACCTTATAATACAGCATGCACCCGCTAACCATTCGGCCACCCTTCCAGAAATGAACAGAAAGAGTCAACTTGTAAGTCAAGGTGTATTAAATAAAAGCTCGCCTTCGACAGAAGGAACAAGTGATATATAACGAAAAGGGCAGCCATATGAATATTATAATTAATTGTAAATGCATTGTTATTGTTAGATATTTTAGATGTAATAAAATTTTGAATGTACAGAAAGGTTTATCATTTGTAAAGGTAATAACGTTCTGGTGATACAAAGCCACGTTCTAATAAGGCTTTCGGTTTTGAGAAAACTGAGTATTCGGACATTATGTATCATTCGGATTTCCAGAGTTAACTCACTCCACTGTATATACCCAACGTAAATAATCGGCCATACCCAACAAGACGGCCTGGGTAGTAGGTGTGGTAATGAGAGAGAGAGAAATGAGGTTTAACGTCCACTCGACACAAACCATGTTATTTTGCTTAGGGGTCTTTAGCAGTGGGAGGAAACCGGAGGACCAGGAGAAAACCCACAAGGTTGGACAGGCAACCTTACTCCTTGCCACATACAACCGGGGATTCGAAACCGAGTCAGTTGACTCAATGACAGGCTTTATGATACAGCGCATGCACGCTAACCATTCAGCCATCCACCCCCCAAAATGTTATTACAAGACCACTTTGACACATTCTTTCAACCTTCAATTTCTACGGACTCAAGCAGTTTTACATTCCCGACTACCTGATTGGGGATGTAGTCATAACGGCCCTAAACCATAACGGCCAAAAAAAGGTTTGGTCAAAACGGCCCTACTTTTAATACCTTAGATAAACAAACAACTGACTTCTATGATAAAAATAACAACTGACTATTCATAATTTGACAAAAACAAAAATTCATTCATCGGATAATCATGGTTTTGGTTTCAACTAATTATCCTATCAATTTTAAATACTCTTTGATAATCTCTTTTAAGATGGCTACATGGGATTAGTACTATAGTTTTAACACTTTGGCTTCACCAGAATATGTAGCCTATAAATGACCATCACAGATGTAGGCTATCTATTCATCACTACCCCTTTGTTTTAGATATGGCTAAAACAAAGTAGTTGTTTATCAAATTTCACCCTTTTTCATTGTTTGTCACTATCAAAACCTAATAAATCATTTTATATACTTGCTAACAATTTATCCATTGATCAATTAATTTTCAGGCACACCTGGTTTAACCTTATAATCCTTTGATTTTAAATTAGATTCCCGTTATGTACATGTAAGGGGTGTCTCTTGTTAGCATCAATTAAGTATTGTTGTGTACATGTATATATTGCTAGTATATTTTCAAATTTTATCATTGCTTGATAATAACTAGAGTAGCCTAGTCGAAACGTCGCTCAGTTATAAGCAGTAATTGTATTTCATAGAATTGTGACCTGTATACTCCAGTTCAATTACTAAATGCCATTGAAACAAGATATGGCTAGAAATAAATGTGTCACCTGTAGGAAAACCGTCCGGAACAACCAACATGCTATCGACTGTGATATTGGCAAGAACTGGACACACCGATCTTACGACACAGGTATAGTGTTCAAGATGGCTGCCTAGTGGTTGCACTGTGTCTTGCTCTCTGGTTTTTCTTATAATTTTAATAGATTTAAATTGATTTTAGCTACTATCTTTTACTTGTGACTTGGGGAGTTACCTTGGCTCATTTTTATACAAAAATTTATATTGGAAGTGTTTTAGATTTTGTACAATTTGCAAATTTTAAAATAACAAAGTGTGGTGAGTTCATGAAGTGAGTAATAATCATGATAACCTATTGTAGAGAAAAACTAATCAGCTTGAATAAAAACCTACAGTTTATAGATCACAGGATGAAAAACAACATTGAACAGTTTTCAGATCTTATAGTAAACACCAAAGAAAATATTTGTACTTCGTTTGAAATTATACAACCTAAAATAAGGGTAACTAATAAACCTAGATCAACAAGAAAATACAGGGGTGTTAACCATAATAACCTCAGATCTATTGATACATAAAGTAGTGAAAAGTCTGGTAATGTACTAAATTCATTTAATCTCTGTGTTTTAAATTGTCAGTCAATTAGGAATAAAACTGATGAACTTCAGGAATATTTGCTAGATAATGATTTGGACATATTTGTAGCCGTTGAAACATGGCTTAAACCAAATGATACGGTTACTCTACACAAACTTTTGCCATCAAATTATTCTGCAGTTACTGAAAACCGAATAGGTCGTAGAGGAGGCGGACTAGCTGTTTTTCATAAATCGGTACTAGAAACATCAAAAAATCAGTCCCTTGGTCCTTTCACGTCTTTTGAGCACCTTGACATACATGTAAAATGTTCTAATGAAGTCCTTAGAATTGTTTGTTTATACCGTCCACCTTCATCCAGTCGTGATGTTTTTCTCAGTGAATTCACTGATCTACTGTACGAAACTTTTGACTCATCTTCTCGTTTACTACTTGTTGGGGATTTAAATCTACATCTCGATAATGTCAAGTGTAGCATATCAAATAAATTTTATGATATTTTAGATTCATTTAATCTTAAACAGCATACTACTGGTAGTACGCACAGAAAAGGTCATTTACTTGATGTGGTGATAACTAGGGTTTTAGACTACACTGTGGAAGATGTCCATATTTGTGACGACCTGGTCTCAGACCACTTTAGCATATTTACTAAGCTCAAGATAAAAAACCCGTACCTAAACAACAGACAATTACATATAGAAAAATACGTAACATTAACATTGAAGATTTTCGATCAGATATTATTAACTCTAAAATATTAAAGGAACTCGACATAGCGAATATTGATCAACAAATTAATCTTTATAATGACACTCTAAGAAATATTCTTGATGACCATGCTCCCATTAAAAAAGCCAAATTTACTATTCGACCAAATCGGAAATGGTTTACTGATGAAATTCGACAGAGTAAAATCCATAGACGGTCCATGGAAAGGCTTTGGCGAAATTCTAATCTTGAGATTAATAGACAGCTATATACTCAAGCGCGGAACAAAACAAATAATTTGATTGGCAGAGTAAAAAAAGACTATATTTTAGAACAAATCAATGTTAATAAGGATAACCCAAAAGTACTTCAAAACATAGTCAATAGTATCCTGAAACCGCATAATCAACAAATACTACCAGATTACACCCATGATGCTGACCTTGCTGAAGAGTTTTCTAAATATTTTAGTGACAAGATTGATAATATTAGGACTGAACTTGAAACAGACAATAACTCCGAGACAACATGTCTATCTGTTATATCACCACCTTCTCAAGTTATGTCAGAATTTTCCCCGACATCAGACAAAGAAATCAAGCAACTCGTTGCCAAATCATCGTCTTCGACATGCGAGTTAGATCCGCTTCCATCACCGCTTCTGAAACTGTGCATCGACGAACTGTGTCCTGTTCTTACTTATATTGTAAATACATCATTATCAACTGGTACCTTCCCTGATGTTCTGAAAAAAGCTTTAGTTTTTCCCTTAATCAAAAAAAGTACTTTAGACAGTAACATCTTCAAAAATTATCGGCCAGTATCTAACCTATCATTTTTATCTAAACTTGTGGAAAAAGCAGTGTCTGTTAGATTTAAAGCCCATTTAAAATTTCAGCATCTGGACGAACCCTTTCAATCCGCATACAAAAAACTCCATAGTACTGAAACGGCTTTACTCCGAGTGCAAAATGATATTTTAATTAATCTAGATAATAAAAATGTGGTTTTTCTAGTTCTTCTTGACCTAAGTGCTGCTTTTGATACCATCGACCAAGCACTTCTACTTACACGTTTAAAAGATTATTTTGGAATTACTGGCTATGCCCTGAAATGGTTTGAATCATATCTCACTTCACGAAGACAGTCTGTTGTCATAAATAAGCAGTCATCAAAACCAGTAGACATAAAATATGGAATTCCGCAAGGATCAGTACTCGGTCCTTTATTATTTACGGCTTATACTTGCCCACTTGGTAAACTTCTTAGAGATCACAATTTAGACTATCATATATACGCAGACGACACACAACTGTATGTGGCTGTAACACCCGACAACGAAAGTAAACAAATCATTAAGTTGGAGAAGTGTATTGATAATGTAAAAAACTGGATGAAAAACAACTTTTTAAAACTAAACGATGATAAAACTGAATTATTAAAAATAGGAACCGATCATAGACTCTCATCAATTATTACAAAATATGTTAAAGTGGGTGGTGCTGTCATACATCCAAGTAACAGTGTACGGAACCTCGGTGTTAAATTTGGGAAAAATTTTGACATGAAAGAACATGTGTCGAATATGTGTAAATCTGCCAATTTTCAACTATATAATATAGGTCGTATAAGAAACTTTATTGATACTGATACTTCTAAAATGCTTGTCAACTCACTTGTAACCTCCCGCCTTGATTATTGTAATTCTTTATTGTTTAACTTGCCTTCTCTTCAGCTAAATAGATTACAAAAAATTCAAAACAAAGCCGCCCGAGTCATAACTAGAACTAAACTTTGTGAACATATCACCCCTATTTTACACCAACTGCATTGGCTGCCAGTTACTAGCAGAATTGAATTTAAAATACTCTCTCTAACATACGCTGTCATTAATATTGAAGACTCACCTGACTACCTCAAACAACTAGTGACCCCATATATTCCTACACGCACACTTAGATCACAAAACAAAAACTTGCTAATGCCCTATCATGCAAAATCCTCATTTGGGGAAAGGTCTTATAGTTTTGCTGCTTTTAAACTATGGAATAAGTTACCTTCTGAAATTAAAGATTCCCCTTCCCTGCCTGTTTTTAAGAAAAAGTTAAAGACCCACCTTTTTAAAAACCATTTTAATTGTTAAATGCTTAAGATTTTTCAGAGTTAACTTTTTATTATTGTATACCATATTTTATTCTAATTGTGCAATGTTCTTATTATTGAGGTGTTTCATATTTTATACTTTTACTATAATGTAATAGCGCCATAGAGCAATCTAAGTATTGGATTATAGGCGCTCTATAAATAAATTATTATTATTAATTATTATTATTTCAAAAGAAGAGTACATGCAGAATTTAAACTCAGAAATTGATTTCAGCTTTACCTGCAGCGTATGCCGTATACCAGTTGGTAATTTTTCACTAAATGCGACTTTAGATACCATTGCATCAGAAACGTAAGTATGTTCAAATAATTTTAAAGTCAAAATGGAAAAATGACTCCTTATTAATATTTTTCAAACATACACAAGCAGGACTCCTTATTAATATTTTTCAAACATACACAAGCAGTACCTATCGCATTATTATAATATTTTTCAGAAATACAGATTCCGTACTTGAAGACACTTCGACTATTATTACACCAACAACAAATATATCTTTCCATGAGGATGTCTTTGAAAGATCAATTGAGGAAGATATGGGGTGTGAACCAAGTTTAGCTACAACTGTACCAGAGTTTACAGTGGTGTTAAGTGGTTCTCAAAAAGGAAAAAGCAAGTCAGTGGATGCTAATGGATACACCTATGTCAAGAAATCTTCGACTGAGAGAAAGTTTTATTGGCGCTGTAGCATACGATGTGGTGCTACGGTAATACAAACAATGTGCCCTGAAGAATTTGTAACTGGAAAAAGTCACCATAACCATTCCAGGCAACCAGGAAAATTACATGCTGTAATTCAAAGAAAAGAGGTGAGTACTAATTAATCAACTGATTGGATAATCCCTAATTACTTCAAAGCCTCTTATCTCTGATTAGGTAATTATTAATATGAGATAAACATAAAACATTTATTTTTTTATGAAATAAAGGTAAAAGAAGTGGCCACCTCCAATCCATTCCGACCAGCCAGGGTAATTTTTGAAGAAGTAGCTAATAAAATTCTACAAGAAGATCAGCCAATTTACAGTCGAGAAAATCCAGAGAACTTGATAAGAGCAGCCAATAGAATAAGAGAAAAAAAACAAGACCCCAAGACCCAAGAGACTTAGATTTTATTGTAAGTTATTTATTTTGTTATTTTATCTTTATTTGTTATTTACTTTTTAGGCAATTGAAGATTCAATACCCAACAGACTTAGATTTTTATTGTGCTGAAAGTTATAATTACAAATTATGATATTTTGTAGGTAAATGAAGATGCAATACAGGATGATTTTTTGCGTGCTGATGTAAAAGTGAAAGGAGAAAGACACTTGATTTTATCTACAGATCGACAATTAGCTTTGCTTGCTAAATCCAGTCAATGGTTTGTAGATGGAACGTTTGAGATTGTAAAGAAACCATTTTATCAACTCGTATCAATACATAGTTTTGTCAAATCAGGTAGACAAATGAAAATGGTGCCACTTTGCTACATTCTAAAATCTAGAAGAAGAAAAATGGACTACATAACAGTATTAAGAAAATTGGTTGAAGTGTTACCAGAAGAACCTAAGGTTAAGTGTGCCACAATGGATTTTGAAGCAGCAACATGGAGGGCATTTGAAAAGGTACTACCGGACGTGAGAGTGAAAGGGTGCCTCTCCCACTTTACCCAAGCTTTTTGGAGACGTTGTCAAGAGCTTGGTTTGAAGGTAACTTTTTTTACTTTATTTAATGACCGCATTTTGATCACTCAGCGGCAGTAATTTTATTTATTTTCATAGGAAGCGTGCTGGACACACAAAGCCACATCATTTTGTAATTTGTTTTATGATTTATTTTATGAAAAAGTACAGGACACACAAAGCCACATCAGAATTTATAAGAAAATTAATGAGCCTGCCATTTCTACCAAAATCACACATACTCGAAGTGTTCAAGCAATTAAAGACCAGGACTACATGCCCAGATTTAATAGCATTAACCGAGTATGTGCAGGGACAATGGATGCATCACTAAATTTTTAAAATTGGATCTTGGTCCGTATTCAATCAGACCATACGGACGAATAACCACGTTGAAGGTGGGTATCATTGATTTGTTAATGATTTTTAATTTAATATCCCCAATAAAAATATGTTTTTAATCCACTATCCCCAATAAAAATATGTTTTTAATCCACTGTCCGTCCCCAATAAAAATATGTTTTTAACCCACTGTCCACAATAAAAATATGTTTTTAATACACTGTCCACAATAAAAATATGTTTTTAATCCATTGTCCACAATAAAAAATATGTGTTTTATAATATACGGTACTGTACTAAATAAATATGTTTTATTTTCTTCAGGTTGGCATAGGAGAATAAATATTAATGCAGGAGAGCAGATAAATTGATAAATTTTCTATTTGACGAGGCCCAGCTTCTGCCGCTTCAATCGGCATTGATTTTTGAAGGAAAACTGCGTCGGTATATAATATAAAATAGAACTGAGAGACAGGAGGAGGTTTTAAGTTCCTGGAAAGATTATGAAGAAGGCAACATAAGTGTATCGATGCTGCTTTAGGACTTCGAATTTTGTCTAATGGCTTAGATTGTCCGTACATTTTTAGATTTTAAATTGAGTGCTGATTACACTATTTTTTAGGGCTTCAAATTGTGTCTAATGGCTTGGAATGTCCGTACATTTTTATATTTTGTTTTTATTACATCTATATTATATATGTTATTTAAGTTGAATCTCTATGTTTTCTTGTATTAAATTAATGTTTATTATAAAATGTATCTAAATTATCTATTACCACAATGTTTTTGTTAATAAATATTATTTCCAACATAAAAGATTTTTATACGCCCACATTTTCATGTGGACGTATTATGTCGTCGCCCCTGTCCGTCTGTCCGTCCGTCCGGACGTCCGTCCGTCCACAATTGTTTGTGGACCCTCTACAGGTCACAATTCTTGTCCGATTTTGACGAAACTTGAAATATAGGTTTATCCCCAAAAGATCTCGGCTGCTTTCGATATTGGCACGTATCGAATCAAAACTTCATGGATTATGGCCCCTGATTGTACGAAAAATCACGTTTTTAGCTTGTGGACCCTATAGAGGTCACAATTTTGAACCGACTTTGATGAAACTTGACATGCATGTTTATATCCCAAAGATCTTGGTTCCTTTCGATATTTGCGCCTATCGGAACGTAATTTCCTGAATTATGGCCCCTGATTGTCCGAAAAATCACATATTTGAAAAACCGTTCGATTATATCACCGTTACACCCTAAGGAAGGTTGAGTTCAAATTTCAGGAAAATCGGACCAAAATTACCATACAAAATGGCCGCCGTTCGTACGCGAATTCTGTTAAAAAATGGTATATCCAGGTTGTGGACTCTGTAGAAATCACAATTTTAATTTGATTTTGATGAAACTTGAAATGCATGGTTATAACCCAAAGATCTTGGTTCCTTTCAATATTTGCGCATATCGGATTGTAACTTCCTGAATTATGGCCCCTAATTATACGCAAAATCGTCTTTGTTTAGCTTGTGGTACCTTTGGAGGTCACAATTATTATCCGATTTGAAAAAACGTTTGATTATATCACCGTTACACCCTAAGGAAGGTTGAGTTCAAATTTCGAGAAAATCAGACCAAAATTACCATACAAAATGGCCGCCGTTCGTACGCGAATACTGTTAAAAAATGGTATATCCAGGTTGTGGACCCTGTAGAAATCACAATTTTAATTTGATTTTGATGAAACTTGAAATGCATGGTTATAACCCAAAGATCTTGGTTCGTTTTAATATTTGGGCATATCGGATTGTAACTTCCTGAATTATGGCCCCTAATTATACGCAAAATCGTCTTTGTTTAGCTTGTGGTCCCTCTGGAGGTTACAATTATTATCCGATTTAAAAAATCGTTTGATTATATCACCGTTACACCCTAAGAAAGGTTGACCTTTCAATTTGGAAAAATTCGGAACAAAATTGCCATACAAAATGGCCGCCGCGTGTACATGATTACTGTTATAAAATGGTTGTGGACCAATTTTGATTCAATTTTGATAAAACTTGAAATGCATAGTTATAACCCAAAGATCTTGGTTCCTTTCGTTATTTGCACATATCAGATCATAACTTCCTGAATTATGGCCCCTGATTGTCCGAAAAATCGCCTATGGTCCCTCTGGAGGTCACGATTATTATCTGATTTAAAAAAACGTTTGACTCTATCACCGTTAGACCATATGGAAGGCTGAGTTTGAATTTCAGAGAAATTGGACCATAATTGCCAGACAAAATGGCCACCGTTTGTACGCTAATAGTGTTAAAATATGGTATGTCAAGGTTGTGGACAATGTGGACCCAGTATAGGTCACAATTTTAATTCGATTTTGATGAAACTTGAAATGCATGTTTATAACCTAAAGATCTTGATTCTTTTCGATATTTGCGCATATCAAATTGTAATTTAATGAATTATAGCCTTTGATAATTAGGAAAACTAACTTTCGGTTTTGCTTGTTCTCTATCCATCTCTCGAAAATGTGGGCGTATCCTGCCTGGCAGCCGCTGGTTTGTTTTTAGTGGGACCGTTATGACCAAACTTTTTTGCCGTTTCGACCAAATCTTTTGGCCGTTATGACCAATTTTTTTGGCCGTTATGGTTTAGGGCGGTTACGTCTATAACCCCCTGATTTTCCCATATCCACAATAGTGCTGGCGAATCGATGTATCGTGATTTACCGTCACACGATACATGTATTGAATTATTGAATCGGGGAATGCCGAATAGATTTTTCACGATTTTTTTTTTCGTTTTCTCAAATATAGCCTATATAAACGTTAAAATATATACCCTAATCTTTATTTGAAACAATGACACTTCGCAAACGATGTCCAGTAGCCTTGACGTGTGTGTTACTACAAATAGCGCACAACCGTAATTTCCGTTAGTTTCGTAGGTTTAGATTAACAACATTTTAACGCCTTTTCGTTTTGTTTCCGAATTTGAATGTTTGTTGTAAGGCTTAGTTAACAAGACATAATATTTAAATACATAAAACCACATTTTGCTCTAGAATAAACTTAAAACGTAAATATAATTGATAGTAACTCTTGTAAAAATCAAAATGGCGGAAAACACAGTCGCAATAAAAAATCCTCCAGCGAAATATAAATCTAAAGTTTGGAAAAACTTTGGGTTTTTAAAAGGTGACACAACGAAAGTTGTTTGTAGAATATGTAAATCTAGGCCTATTCTAAAATATTGTGGTAATGCAACCAATCTCAGCACTGACTTGACAACTTATTACAAGACACACAGTCGCGACTATCTAATAAATAAAGTTCGTCTGCTAAGATTTATAAGAAGACGACCAATTCGACCTTAAAAAAATTACAGTTAAACAAAAAGACAATAATAACTTTATTTCTCTGTGAAGTTTTATTATTTTTAATTTTATGTTATTCAAGCAGGGTTTACATTACTAAATAGTAATCAAGTTTATTTATTTCCTGGTTTTAGTGACTTCATTAAAAACACAATCGCTCATTTAATTTAAAGATGTTTTATTGATAAATCTATGACCTAGTTATGAATCGCGATACGTAACATATCGTGGCACATGAATCGCAATACCCAGCACTAATCCACAACCATGTAGAATACTTTTAATATGGGTAACCCTAACCTCACCCTGAACGTTCAGGGATTGTCCCATTCAATCAATGTCGAACAAAAATTGGAGAACAGTCAATTTTACAGGACAACTTTTCACTGATAAACGACGGGGTGTCAAAGCCTGTAAAATGTAACGCCTGTACATTTCGTTTCGTCTTGTATGACCGACATTCCTGAATGTGGACGTTGACCTGCAGTTAGAGTATCATGGCGGGGAAATGTAACTTGTTGGGGAGGGGGACGTATTTTTAACAGCGTGTTGTGTCGCTCATACTGTCTATAGCGAATACTGTCTATAGGTTTTATTTTCTCACTAAGATGTTGGTTTACATTGTACAGGCGCCTACACAGATTGACACCCAATCGTTTGGCAGTGAAAAGTTGCCCAGTAAAATTGACTGGGGTTCAAATTATTTTCGACATTGATTGAATGAGACAGTCCCTGAACGGTCAGGGTGAGTGTAATGAGACCGACGTTCAGAGCTGAACTAACCCTAACCCTAATACTGGTACCCCAGGTGGTTCTCCCAATTACATCAAGATTATATAACATTTTAAACGAGTATCAAGGTAGCCTATAGTCTAGCATGCATATTATTAGCTTTAAGAAATATTTTATAGGTTTCATCATACACAGTATATATAACTTATATCACTCATAGTCTCCCTGGGTAAGTTGCCTGTCTAACCTCGTGGGATTTCTCCCGGTCCTCCGGTTTCCTCACACAAATACACTTACACACAAGTGAATTATTGAAATAATATTGAACCATATGTTAGTCACGAAATAAACTAGTTTGTGTCGAGTGGACGTTAAACTTGCCTGTAGAACAGAATGGGTCCATCATAAAATCAAATAATGGCCTGTCTTGCCAAATTGAGCAAAATAAAGTTTGATAATGCTGATTTGCCAGTGTTTTACATTACATTGACTAATAAAGGCTACAAGAAAAAATTATTCCAAGATATTGAGTAAATGATTTACTACAAACATCACATTCGCGGGTTGTTTTTTTCCAGTAGCCCTTGGCATGTGTGTCTGTAGGATAAAAAGCTGAGTAGATGATATACTCCAAACATTACATTACCCCCTCCCCTTTAGCAGTGTTGCCATGTTTATTGGAGGGAAAGAAAGCTAAGTGAATGATTGACTCCAAACATCACATTCATGTTTTTTTTTCTTCTTCAGTATGAACCCTCACATGTAGTAGACCAGTACAGTAGTAAAAGGTTTCCAACAAATGTCACATTTAAAGGAGTTTTCCTGCACATGAGTTCTCATGTGTATTGTAGGCTACAACTTTGTGTGAATAATTCACTACAAACATTACATTTATTCTCAGTATGAATTCTCATGTGTTGTGTGTTTGTAGACCACTACTATAAATAAATAATTGACTATAAATATCACATTTATAAAGTTTTTCTCCAGTATGAGTTCTGATGTGGTTCTGTAGATCTAATATTTGTTGTGAATAATTTATTACAAACATCACATTTATATAGTTTTCACCATTAATATGAGATTTTAAGTGTTTCTGCAGACAACCATTGTCAATAAATAATTGATCACAAACATGACATTTATAAGGTTTTTCTCCTGGTCACCATTGCTGACTAACATGTATTTTAGTGGGGTTTTTTTAAAATCAGTTTTTAATTTAAATTCATCACATAGATTAGACTGACAATATAGTGGACTGTCAATTCCGCCAGATTACACAGCATGTCCCAATAATCAATTGTCTCAAAACCAGAAGTATTATGATAATACACCCTCAAATACCCAAAACTTTAAATATGATAACGCTATACTGTATATACATTCAAATTTTAGTACATTATATCAAAATGAAATGGGGTTTACAGTCCTACTGTTCTGCTCCTAAACTGGGCTAATAAAGATGGGCATACGCCATACAGTGTGCAATGAGGGAAATTTTGTCTAGGCAGCGACACTACAAAATACTCTTATATCGAATTGCAGAATTCCAACTTCAAAGGGATATTTTACCTACAAGCGTGTGTACACGGGACCTTGTTTTCTCGTCTCATCCAAATGACTAGACAGCTGTCCTACGGTTCTGCATCACTGACAAGAGAAAACCACGCCGGAAAATCAGCATGAAATTTCTCAGCCAACGCAGGGATCAAACACTCAACCTCAAGACCAGGAATCCAGCGTCTTACCCACTTAGCCACCGTGATCAAACAATGACATAACAAGACACAAAAACATAACAATTTAATTCTCATCTTAAGTTCATTGTGTTTGGTTTCGGTTTGAATATTGTAAAGCAGACTCCTGTACTTGGTCTTCTAATGAATGAATGCTTTCAACTAATCCAACGTCTTTCATTTGAGCAAATGTTTTCAAATCGTGTAATATGTGTAAACATTTGGCATAAGTTAAACCTTGGACAGTGTATCTACACTCCGCAATTAAATCTGCAGACACGTCAACATCGTTTTCAATTGAAGTTTCACATTCATCTTCTTCCTCCTCACCACCTTCCGTCTGGATCGCGTTGTCGAAATTGATAAAATTTTCTTCTGTTGTTTTTGAAGACGGTACCAAGGATTTGATTAGTTTTGCAAGGGGGGTTACTTCTTCTTTTCTGGTACCTGATACATGAAAACCGCAGCGCTGAAAAGATTTGGTGATGGTCGATACTGTTGTTTCCTTCCATGATTTAACGATCCAATGTATGGCATCAAGAACCGTTATCTGTTTTACTAAGTCATTGGCCTGATTACCATCGTCTATTCTAGTTATTAAATGGCTCATCATGTGGTGCCTGTAACATGCTTTAAATTCTTGTATGATACCCTGGTCCAATGGCTGTAAACTTGATGTAGTATTTGTTGGAAAAATTTTAATAATAACATTGCTATACGTTTCACAGCTATGAGACGGTGCATTGTCCATAAATAGAAGGATGTGACGGTGTTGACGCCTCATTTGAACGTTAAGTTCTTCTAACCAATCTGAATAGATCGCACTTGTCATCCAAGCTTTACAATTGGCGGACCAATAGACTGAAAGATTGTGTTTGTCCACGCCCTTAAAGCATTGAGGATTTTCCACTTTTCCAATCACAAGGGGCTTCAGTTTCTCACCGGTTGTGCTACAGCAAAATAAAATTGTTAATCGTTCTTCTGAATTTTTACCACCTTTAGCACTGGTTGTTTTGTCACACAATGTACGGTCAGGTAATGCCCTAAAAAACAAACCGGTTTCATCACAATTAAATATGTTTTCCTGAGAATATCCTTCAACAATTGACAGAATGCGCCCGCGGAATTCTTCAACAGCATTAGGTTCTTCAACAGTATCAAGAGTAAATCCCACACTTTCTCCACTAATTTTGAAGGTTTTGATGTTGTAACGATCTTTCCATGAAGTTAGCCAACCGTCAGATGCTTTAAATTCACTACAATTTCTTTCTTTCGCAAAACGCAACGCTCTAGCCTGTATAATGCGGCCTGATGTTGGAACATTTTTACTTCGGGCGCGTACAAACCACTCGTGCGTCATTCTGTTAATGTCTCCAAATTTAGTTTTCGAGTAAAATCGTTTCTTACTGCTGTTAAAGATATTATGACACTTCTGTTTGTATTCATCTTTTCGTTTTAAAATGTCGGATACTGTAGTACGGCCAATTGAATATTTAACGGCTAATTCCTTCTGTGTAGGTCGTGGAACTTTCTCAAAATCTGCTATAATTTGCTGCTTGACATCCAATGTCAAATCTACACGGGCACGCTTTGAAGGACGATCACATGTTGCGAACATATCTTCATGATTAGTTTTCTCTTCCTTAATATGTGTTTTGCAATGTTGTTCTAAATCAACATATTGCTGAAAAATCTCATCACATACAACACACTGATGATAAGTTGTAACATCATTAGTTTCCTGTAATATATAAAAGTTTTAACATCAATAGTTTCCTGTAATAAATAAAAGTCGTAACGTCATTAGTATCCTGTAGTGTATAATAGATATAACATCATTAGTTTCCTGTAATGTATAAAAGTTATAACATCATTAGTTTCCTGTAATATATAAATGGTATAACATCATTTATTTCCTGTAATATATAAAAATTATAACATCATTAGTCTCCTGTAATGTCAAGCCAGAGTTACGAGATTTATTATTAAATTATTGTTTACCCAAAAGAGAGAGAGAGAGAAATAGAGTTTAAGGTCCACTCGACACAAACTAGGTTATTTCGGGACTAATATGAAATTTTATTTCAATGATTTCGTTGCGTGTAGGGGTCTTTAGCAGTGGAAAGAAACCAGAGGACCTGGAGAAAACCCATGAGGTTGGACAGGCAACCCTTCTCCTTGTCACATACAACCGAGGAATCAAAACCATGCCAGTTGAGTCAATTTTAGAAATATATTGTCTTTATTATTGAAGGTTATGATGTAATTTCAGGTAATCGTGTGTTGGAAATAGCAAACGTATAAATCATGGATTCAAGAGAGAGAGCGAGATGGGTCCACTCAACCCAAACTAGGTCATTTCGGGACTAACGTATGGTTCAATGTTATTTCAATAATTCGCTTGTGGGTGGTTAGCAGTGGGAGGAAACTAGAGGACCCGAAGGAAACAGCCAACCCTACTCCTTGTCACACACAACCTGGGAATCGAACCATGCCACACCCATGCGCTAATCATTCAGCCATCCAACCCCCAAAATAGATGATACATTGAAAAATGTTTAAGTGCATGGCGATGTTTACATAGGACCTTGATTTTTATATGCCCACATTTTCATGTAGACGTACATTGTCATCGCCCCTGTTTGTCCGTCCAGATGTCCGTCCATAATTTGTTTGTGGACACTCTACAGGTCACAATTTTTATCCGATTTCAACGAAACTTGCAATATAGCTTTATCTCCCTAAGATCTCGATTCCGTTCGATATTGGCATGTTTCTGACCGTAATTCCATGGATTATGGCCCCTGATTACACGAAAAATCACTTTTTTAGGCTTGTGGACCCTATAGAGGTCACAATTTTGAACCGATTTTGATGAGAAACTTAACATGCATGTTTATAACCCAAATGGTTCCTTTCGATATTTGACTTATGGCTGATTGTCCGAAAAATTACTTTCTTTTGGTTTGTGGTCCCTTTGCAGTCACAATAATATCCGATTTGAAAAAACGTCTGATTATATCACCGTTACACCATAAGGAGGGTGAGTTCGAATTTCGTGAAAATCGGGCCAAAATAGTCAGACAAAATGAACGCCGTTTGTACGCTAATAGTGTAAAAATATTGTTTATCAAGGTTGTGCACTCTCTACAGGTCCCAATTCTTATCCAATTTTGACGAAACTTGAAATATAGGTTTATCCCAAAAAGATCTCGGCTGCTTTTGATAATGCCATGTATCGGATCGCAACTTCACGGATTATGGCCTCTGATTATACAAAAAATCACATTTTTAGGCTTGTGGACCCTATAGAGGTCACAATTTTGAATTGATTTTGATGAAACTTGACATACATGTTTATAACTCAAAGATCTTGATTCTTTTCGATATATTTGCGCATATCAAATTGTAACTTAGTGAATTATGGCCTTTGATTGAAGGAAATATCACTTTCAGTAATGCTGTTCTCTATCAATCTCACAAAAATGTGGATGTATCCTGCCTGTCCTTGTCATGGCCCTCTGTCCTGCACCACTGACAAGGGAAACCCACGTCAGAAAATCGGGAAGAACTGTCTCGGCCAATGCAGGGATCAAACACGCGACCTCCAGGCTGAGCCAGCATCTTACTCACTTAGCCACCTTGTCTTCCGGCAGAATTGAACGTGCTAATGTCCACGTCTCTATATTGCCCGGTTGTACATGACAAGGAGTAGGGTCCCGTGTCAAACCCTGCAAGTTTTCTCTGGTTTCCTCCCACTGCTAAAGATCCCTATGCGCTAATGCATTATTGAAATAAAATTGTACCATGTTAATCCTGTAATGATGTAGTTTGTATGAGTAGATGTTAAATCCCATTTCTCTCGCTTTCTATTTAGGGTTAAAATCACCACCTGCACATCCAATATGCATGTATTTTATACTTTTGAGACAAAAAGGATGGCTAAGTGGCCATGAAAGTTCATCTCGACTTTCCGCCGTGGTTTCCCCTTGTCAGTGATGCAAGACGGAGGGCCTGACAAGAACAGCTGTCTAGTCGTTCAGATGGGACATTTGCGTGTATGTAAAAGATCCTCTGGCAGTTGGGATTCGATATAAGAGTAGACTGTAGCGCCACTGCCCAGGCAAAATTTTCCTTGCATAGCACACTGTATGGCATATGCCATCTTCATTTGCCCGGTTTGGAGAAGAACAACAGGGCGTTAAACCCTATTTCATTTCATTTTGTCCGACAATAAATTACTGTCATCTTGTTAACATGTTTTGGAATTTGATATTTCATAAATCATTTCACTGCCGCAAACAGCATCAAGTATAAATATCGCTTTACTGGGTTGGGGAAGCTTGTTGGTGATATCACTTATGTGGAATCTGACATTAAATAAAGCTATTTTTCACATACTTGATGGGGCAGCGAAATGCCATGTCAAAAAAACAAATTTAAAGTATAATGCCTAATGCGATTTGAAAGAAGAATGAATTACAGGGTTTAAGCTACTATTAATATTGTATTTCATTTCGTTTTGTTATATTTTGTAATCTAGTACAAATTAGTAGTGATAGTGACCATTGGATAGAATGATCTTGTGATAGGAGCATATCAGCTCACAGCTACAAGAACGTAGCTAAAAAGGTTGAGATATACTGATGTACTTGTTTTTAGCTACGATTGGGAGCCTGCTAGAATTTACCACAGCAAAGGCAAAACTGTCGTAAAAAGAAAAAGCTGAAGCAAACACGGACTGCCACGGTACTAGCCCAAATTCCGCCGTTGTCCACGTGTATCAAAAAGTTATGCCTTTTATATACGTGTAGACGCATGAATGAATGAATGAAATGGGGTTTAACATCCTATGCTTTTCTGGGCTAATTGAAGACGGGCATACGCCATACAGTGGGATCTTTTACGTGCACTCCAATGTGTACACGGGACCTCGGTTTTTCGTCCCATCCGAACGACTAGGCAGCTGTCCTTGTCAGGTCCTCCATCTGCATCACTGACAAGGGGAATAACGCCGGAAAATCGAGATGAACTTTCTCGACCTATACAGGGATCGAACACTCGACCTCCAGGCTAGCGAACCAGCGCCTTATCCACTTAGCCACCGTGATCCCCGTGTAGACGCATGAAATGGATAGGTAATAACTTTATAAAATCATACAGTCGTTCAAGTGCGGCTTGGCTTGGGATTAGGTCAATAATTCAGAAATGCAAAATTTGGTTGTAAATAGTGTCCCAAGTATACCGTTATAATTTATTTTTTCATAATAATGCCCACTTTCTAAAATAGTGCCCTTATTATAGAAGGTTTTGGCAGAGCCGTGGGAAATTTGATGAATTAATTTTAGTTATGGTTGACATGCGATGGCAACTGTTGGGAACACGAATAACTAAATGACCGAAAGGAAAACAAATTTTGATGATTTTATTAATCCAAGTAGACCCTGTAAATTTGATATCGGTACTAATATGATCTTAGTGCCACCAAACGCAATTAGAACCAGATTAATTGACACGGAAAATGATTGCAGGGGCGTCTATCTACAAATATAAAAATTTCACGCTCAGTGACGGCAAATGACAACAGTATTTGTTAAATATGTCAGCTTTTTGGAGCCGTTGTAGAAGAACCATAATTTCAAGCACTGGTCATGGTTTAGGCCTAATTAATCATGCAGAAAATAATCATTCAGTTCTCAATGGACTTTGTGTATTTTAAACTACGTGTGAAGGGCGACTTAATTATTCCTTCAATAAACATTGTCTTCTATCCCGATGTGAAAACAGTACATACGCAATCCATACAAATATTGTACAAAAATGCATTCCGTTTCGATAAAACAAGGATTCTCAAATTTTAATGCAGAGGATATGACGTCAAAAAAAGGTCAAATTATCCCAACATGGCAACTTTATGAAATGTTAGTGTGTGTGATATTGGATAAACCTGTTTCACTGAACAACGTTTGTTTGGCAGTAAGTGTCACTGTTGCTCAGAGAAAGATTACACAATAAGGTAGGACATGCATTCAGATTTTATCGACTGGCGCCTTTCAGCTTGATGCTTTATCGACTGAAACCTTTCAGCTCGATGCGCAAAAAATTCAGTCGGACTCTGCTCTATGGTTCCAGTGCTTAACGCCCCTGGAGGTTACGTATCAACGAAACCTCCAGACACCCTGGTGTATAATCCAACAAGTTAGATGTTACTCTTTTGATATGCTGACAACGTAACATCTAACATCCGAACGGTCAAAAGCTCGCCGCAGAATTTGATAACTAGTTTACTTCTTTCAGCGTACGGCAAAACTCCCAATTTTCAGTTATCTGCAACACTAACACATTAAACTTACATATCATATCCATCTACTTTCCACAAAATCTGTTTTCTTGTCTATTTTAAGAGATTTCACAAAAATACTCCGAGATACCAAATACCAAACGATAAAACCGGAAATCACTTATATTGGCGAGAGGTGAAGGCCGGCAACATGCATATTAGCAACAGGGTTCAACACGAAACGAAATCAAGAGTTTATTTGAAGGCAATCCTTTTAATGTGCAAGTCATTGATTAAAAAGACATCAATATGATCAATAAACAAAAATCATGACATGTTGTTGATGTCATTGTTTTTATTTCGATTCTAATAAGATTTAGTGATGTTTTTTTTTAAAAACTAATTTTGAGGCTCATGGGGGCTCTTCCACGTGGCTAAGTGGGTAAGGTGCTGGCTCGCTAGCCTGGAGGTCGGGAGTTCGATCCCTTCAAACACTATTTTACTTTATGTGCAACTCCTATCTACAAAAAAAATTCATACCTAATCCATAGAAATATTTTACAATAATGCATTTCGTTTCGCTAAAACAAGTGTTCTTATTTTTTAATGGAGAGGATATGACGTCAAAAAAAGGTCAAATTATCCCAACTTGGCAACTTTATGAAATGTTATCGGTATGATATTGGATAAACCGGTTTCACTGAACAACGTTTGTTTGTCAGTAAGTGTCATTGTTGCTCAAGGAAGATCATACAATAAGGTAGGACATGCATTCAGATTTTATCGACTGGCGCCTTTCAGCTCGATGCTTTATCGACCTGAAACCTTTCATTTCGATGCGCAAAAAATTCAGTCGGACGGTGCTCAATGATGGCACTAGTACTGGAGCCTAGAGGTTACGTATCGACGAAACCTCTAGACACCCTGGAGTACCTGGTGTAGAGAGATAAGGTTTGTTATCTAATCAGCTCATTTTACCAAGAGGGGAATATCTATTCACTCCGCCTTTATGTTTTTTACTCACCATATCAGGGCTATTTCACAACAAAACGATACCAAAGATGAAAGTGGTAGACTGACTCTGCAACACCAAGTGGCTAGTCTTCCAGTAAACAATAGTCTTCACTGAAGCTTACAATCTTTCAACTTACACAAATAACAAAGACAACGAAGACTTCAAAGTGTATTTCCGGTATAATGTGAAGTAAGTTGTATACAAAATTAATGTCCGGATTTGCCCGACACGAATAACCCACAATCAATTCTATTTCTGACGTAGGATGTATTTATTAACCCTAACCCATGTGCTTTCTGAGGTATTCTTTACGTGCATCAACTATCTGTGTCTCTATCACATCATGTGAAATATCCTCCATCCTTAAAATTAACGTAAAATCGGCGTTTTTCGAAAGTTGGTGAGAGAAAACCCATGAAAGGAATAGCAGCTTCCTCTCGAGTTTACTCGGACCTTCCCACAATGCACAGCGAGATGCCATTTTTTCTAGAATAGGGGTTTTCTGTGTGGTTCTAACTAACAGCTGAAAAACAAGAGATTATTATTATAATTAGACTGTATGTTTCCTGTAAAATATATATTGCTAAAATCACTAGATGTTATTGACTATTGTTCTAATTGTTACTCAAACCTAATTTATACAACTGATATGTCATACTATTGTTTTGGTCTTAATTACAATGACCAATATACATATACCAGTAAAGTAGGGTACATATTTCACTCTGTGATATCACCTTGAGTGGAAGCGCACGTTGGCAACTTCTGTTGAAATATTGTGAATTGTTTTGTAGTTGTACAAGTGTAATATTGTTTTTATGTATATATATTTCCAGATTGTGATGTGTATGAGAAACTGATCAGACACTAACATTGATGAACTAATTCTACCTATGTGCTCACAAGTCAATAGTCATGGGACTTAACTTATTATAGTGTATACAGTTCATTTTATTTATAATGGCCTCTTCAAGTGGTGCCATTTCCAAAGACACTCATATTAAGGAGTTCAAACGATTGACTTTAACTCCCAGAACTAAGTCTAACAATTGCGGTGTTTGTGACAAGTTGCTAGCAGGGGAGGCTCATAAAAGAAGACTGTTTAAACCAGGATTTGGCCCAGGGACTGAGAAAACAGAGGCTGCTTTGAACTTGCAATATTTATTACATGAAGAACTAAATTTTGAATATAGTTTGAGTTATATATGTAGGTCCTGTGATAGTAAAGTAGCAACTGCTGTAAAATCCGTAAAAAAGATCAAAGAGGATTATGATAAAACAAAAGAGCGCATAAAAAATATTTCTCTTAAACAGCATGTAGTAAAACGGTTAGCCAGGTCAACAGATGAAGATGTACCTAAATGCAGAAAACATTTATTTACACCAGTTAATATTGAGACAGGAGATCGAGGTCCTCCATCCAGTATGAGTATGCCGACTATTAATACAAAGGTAACACAGACTACACAGAATATGTTTTTTGCTGAAACTACATGTGGAAATGGAAATTCAGTGCAGGTATGAGATCTTGTATCATGACCAAAATGTATTGAGCATTCTGATTGGGCAAACACCCACGTATCGTTAAACAATAAACCCCTCTGAATTTCGTTTAAACAGATAATAACGTGATCGGTAGCCATAATGGTTTTCAATATGGCCGCCATGAAGTCGCGATAATGTCATATGGAATGAAAATATTTTATACATCCTTTTTCGGATAATTGTTGAAAATTTTGTGATATTGCGAACAAAATTGAAAAAGTTACCAGACTTTAAGTAAACTACATTGTGACAATTTGGCTCAAAACGGTGCCGCTGCTATGGCTGCTCTCCATGTTAATTTCCTATAGGGTTTTATGAAAAATGTCCCCTCCAATACCAGCAATATTAACTTTAAAAATGACAAAACTTTTGAACCATAGCAAATATTTTCTATCTGAAAACTGTTTTGTGATCCCATGGCCAGCTCTATGATATGAAATAGTTTTTGTGCATGAACCACACATATAAAAATTTCATGTGAACCCTCTACTTTTAAAACAGGAGAAAACAATTCAATAGTTACATTCTAGGCCTAAAATATTCGATTAGATCTGGGTTTTCAAAAGGACACATTTAAAAAAAAACATTCCACCACGACAATTTTTATTTTTGATAATATCAACAGAAATATTATTTTTAACATGACTTACCTGTTCTTTCATTAGTCAATCAAGGGTTGTACAACAATAATTATATTATCGGTAGTCGTAGACATCGTTTGATTTTTCATGTTTTGGAATAAAAATGGGGCAGCCTCAAATGTCAGCGACTTTCCCGAACCACACGGCGCACAAAAAACATCTTTCTTCTGTAAATACGCAGTCATTATTGACCTCTGATACTCCTTTGGATCCTTATAACCAGGAGCCGGTAAAACATTTGCAATCGCCTCGTCAATTTCCGCTAATTTGGACATGATTCCACAATTACAACGGCGTGTGTGTGAAACCGCGATATACTTGACAGTTTAATCTGAAATGGCGGGGGGGGGGGGGGGCGGCTTCAAAATATGATCCACAACCGTCCTAGTGTTGTATTTTGGTTTCTAAGTGTGCTTGAGATGTAATTAAACAATAAAAAATGGGTGAAAATCAAAAAGGCAAATATATCATTCAGAACTGCGCAGCTACGAGGTCACCAACAAAACATGTGAATTCAAAAAGTCTCAGAGAGATATCTGAATACCGCGGCATATATAACTATCTTTGTTTTACTTTTAGTACACAAAGTCCATATTATTAGGGGTTTCATGTCAAAGTTTCAAACGAGAGAAAAAAAATTTTTTTTTAAATATTTTGTGAAAATATACATAAAATGCTACCCAATTTTTGTTATTTCATCAAAATATTCTAATTAGATCCAAATTAATTGAATTTTCAAATCCGAGATTAACGTCAATAATGTTATCAAAATGCTCTAAACCAGTCAAGCGTGGCATGGCACCAAAATAAGTGCTTTTTCAGTGATATTATTTGATTGCCTCCAAAGCGGTATTTCCCCTTCAGAATTTTAAAACTGAAATCCGCACGTTATTGTCAGCTAAGATTTATTAAAATGGTAATAATTTGAATAATAATATGTCAAATATTTATAATCTGGATAATACCTCAAGAAAGTTTTTTTATATGTAGTTTAAAATTTAGCAATTTTCAGTCATTAAAACAGATAAATCCAATTTTCTACGGCTCTAATTGTCCGATCACAAGGTATCTTCGAGGATAATAATCACAAAAATGTTATTTATCGTTTGATTGGTTCTATATGATAATAAGCTAGTAATTAACGTGCGGATTCACCAATGAAGTGGGTCGTAGCAATGGAAAATCTCGGGTCGCATGATAGTAAGAGCCGTAGGCCTATTCTCCTGCGAGCGTCTCCTTTAATCAAACAATAATTTCACTTACATTTCGATACTTTTTTAGCCTGAATCTTTGCAGAATTGAGATTGATATTTAACTATTGCAATACAATTGCTACTGTCTGTTCCAGGTAATACTACGACTCGAAAATTACTTGTCATTTCTTCCATTTTTTATTAAAATGGCTAAAACTTCGCGAAATACCTGGAATGGTCATCCTGTTGGCCGTTGCTCTTTGTCTTGTGAGAAATACGTTTAGGACAAGTTTTATAGCCTTTCTCCTTTGAAAAATCGAAGTTTGTTTACATTTTATTACTCGAAACAGCCATGTTTGGTCTAGCGATCTGGGCGAGCCTAAGTGGACAAGGGGTTCTGGGTTTGCTTAAAGTCGTTTCACCCTACTTTGATGTATTGGTGGTCGTATCAGTCCAGTAGAATATAACTCTTTTCATAAAATAATATTTACTGAATTCCAGACCACGTTTGCTTACGGAATGCAACAAGTTTGTGAAGTACCTGTCTACCCTAACGCGAAATGCAACTGCCTCATTAACGCATGCGTAGTCGAATGTTTATTTTCTGAGAAAGTGACGATGTGGAAATATATGGAATTTACAAGAGAATACTATATTTTTTCGGACTTCTAGTCATTTATTGTAAGGGAAGAAATCAATGGGATGACATAAACAGGTATGTCACAAAGTTTTAGGCATTTTAATTACAAATTGAAGGCATGGCAAGCATTTTTGGAGTTGGAGTATCATCTGGAACAGACAGTAGTAATGCATTTACAGAAAATAGTAATTCAGAATCGTAGATTGAAGTGGGCTAAGTTTCAGTCGCTGGCTGTCCCGATTTCACGCTAAAGGCCCGTGACCTGAAAGCCCTAATATAAATCAAACTTTTTGTTTCAAATATTCTCCATTTTTATACGCCCACATTTTCATGTGGACGTATTATGTCGTCGCCCCTGTCCGTCTGGACGTCCGTCCGTCCACAATTGTTTGTGTACTCTCTACAGGTCACAATTCTTGTCCGATTTTGACGAAACTTGAAATATGGGTTTATCCCCAAAAGATCTCGGCTACTTTCGATATTGGCATGTATCGGATCAAAACTTCATGGATTATGGCCCCTGATTGTACGAAAAATCACGTTTTTAGCTTGTGGACCCTATAGAGGTCACAATTTTGAACCGATTTTGATGAAACTTTACATGCATGTTTATAACCCAAAGATCATGGTTCCTTTCGATATTTGCACCTATCGGAACATAATTTCATGAATTATGGCCCCTGATTGTCCGAAAAATCACCTATTTTAGCTCGTGGTACCTCTGGAGGTCACAATTATTATCCGATTTGAAAAACCGTTTGATTATATCACCGTTACACCCTAAGGAAGGTTGAGTTAAAATTTCGGAAAAATCAGACCAAAATTATCATACAAAATGTCCGTTGTTCGTACGCGAATACTGTTAAAAAATGGTTTATCAAGGTTGTGGACCCTTTAGAGATCACAATTTTAATTCGATTTTGATGAAACTTAAAATACATGGTTATAACCCAAAGATCTTGGTTCCTTTCGATATTTGCAGATATCGGATTGTAACTTCCTGAATTATGGCCCCTGATTATACGCAAAATCGTCTTGGTTTAGCTTGTGGTCCCTCTGGAGGTCACAATTATTATCTGATTTAAAAATCGTTTGATTGTATCACCGTTACACCCTAAGGAAGGTTGAGTTCGAATTATGGAAAAATTTGACAAAAATTGCCATACAAAATGGCCGCCATTCGTACGCAAATACTGTACATCAAGGTTGTGAATCCTGTAGAGGTCACAATTTTAATTCGATTTTGATGAAATCTGAAATGCAAGGTTATAACCCAAAGATCTTGGTTCCTTTCGATATTTGCGCATATCAGATTGTAACTATCTGAATTATGGCCCCTGATTATACGCAAAATCGCCTTCGTTTACCTTGTGGTCCCTCTGGAGGTCACAATTATTATCTGATTTAAAATATCGTTTGATTATATCACTGTTACGCCCTAAGGAAGGTTGAGTCTAAATTTTGGTAAAATTGGACCAAAATTGCCATACAAAATGGCCGCCATTCGTACGCGAATACTGTTAAAAAACGGTATATCAAGGTTGTGGACCCTGTAGAGGTCACAATTTTAATTCGATTTTGATGAAACTTGCAATGCATGGTTATAACCCAAGGATCTTGTTTCCTTTTGATATTTGCGCATATCGAATCGTAACTTCCTGAATTATTGGCCCCTGATTATAAGCAAAATCGTCTTTGTTTAGCTTGTGGTCCCTCTGGAGGTGACAATTATTATCCGATTGGAAAAATCGTTTGATTATATCACCGTTACACCCTAAGGAAGGTTGAGTTCGAATTTCGGAAAATTTGGAACAAAATTGCCATACACAATGGCCGCCGCATGTACGCGAATACCGTTATATAATGGTATATCAAGGTTGTGGACCCAGTATAGGTCAGAATTTTGCTTCAATTTTGATAAAACTTGAAATGCATGGTTATAACCCAAAGATCTTGGTTCCTTTCGTTATTTGCACATATCAGATCATAACTTCCAGAATTATGGCACCTGATTGTCCGAAAAATCGCCTATGGTTTCTCTGGAGGTCACGATTATAATCCGATTTAAACAAAACACTTGACTCTATCACCATTACACCATACGGAAGGTTGAGTTTGAATTTCAGGGAAATCAGACCTTAATTGCCAGACAAAATGGCCGCCGTTTGTACACTAATAGTGTTGAAATATGGTATATCAAGGTTGTGGACCCAGTATAGGTCACAATTTTAATTCAATTTTGATGAAACTTGAAATGCATGTTTATAACCTAAAGATCTTGATTCTTTTCGATATTTGGGCATATTAAATTGTAATTTAATGAATTATAGCCTTTGATTGTAAGAAAAATCACTTTAGGTTTTGCTTGTTCTCTAACCATCTCTCGAAAATGTGGGCGAATCCTGCCTGGCAGTGCCAGCTTACTATCTTTGTTCAAGGCACTACTTTTCAACTTTTTGTAGTTAAAACATTTTGGGTCTATATGAAAAATAGTAAATACTGCATCAAAATTTCCTTGAAACTGTATTTGTTTTCAACATTTTTTATACGCCTAATGAACACATATTGTTAAAGGCACAATAACACTCTTGCTTGCTTGACAGGTCCAGAAAAAAAATTAGCCTTATTCTAACTACAAGATGTTTAAGTGTCCTACCTGTTGTGTAAATTATCCATTACAGCCTATCTTACTTGTCCAGAGGGTTCGAAAATATGTTTAAATCCAAGTTGCATTTGAAAGTGCTTACGTAAGGCTTTTCAAACCATGTTACGGCATGTAGTTTAATTTTTCCAATTTTTAAAATTAGGTGTGTTAAGATGAAATTTGTATCATTTTTTAATTGAAATTTTGTAAAATAGTACAAATTGTTGACCAGAATAAAGATTGGAACATATTATTCAGTTACAACAAGAGTGGTATTGGGGCTTTAATATTTTATACACTGACAATTAAACAATGGATGTATTTACTGGGTATTAAATTAAAATATTTTGTAATAAATTTTATTAATAGTTATTCACACTCATCACAGCTAAATTTATACACTAATAGTCCACAATTCAATGTGGAAATGTACAGCTTAATGATTGATTGAAACATATGATATGATGTGTTGCAAATGGTACTTCATACAAATTAATTTGCCATACAAAAATTCTATTGAGATTATATAGGTAACAAATTCTATACCAAACCCCCAAAATAGCTTTCATTCTAACTTAAATGAATAATAATCTATCCAAAATATAGAAACAATTTTGTTAACATTTACAAACACTTGATAACGGCAGCCATGAGAGCTTAGATTTTGACAGTTCTGTTTTCATCAGTTTATAGAACGCTCCATATGAATAATGTTGATATTAAAAGATGTGACAGTTCTTAAAAATGATGGTCAATAGTTAAAGCTGGAATTGCCAATTGTCAAGTTATATTTTTCAAATGTATTAAAATAAAGCCATAAAATAGATGGTATCTGTAAACAGCCCTACCTTGTTAAAGAATAATCCTATGAATCATATAATTCACTATTGCCAGTTGAGAAATTGCCAAAAATATCATTTTCAACCAAATGACTCACCCAAATCAAACATGTTTGATATATATATATTTTATATATTACAGAAAACTAATGTTGTTATAACTTTTATATATTACAGGAAACTAATGATGATGTTAAAACATTTCATCAATGTGTTGTATGTGATGAGATTTTTCAACAATATGATGATTTAGAAAAACACAATAAGATACATGTTAAAGAAGAGAAAACTGATCATGTAGATGAATATTGTCATGTTCATTTTAATGAAAAGAAAACTAATGATATAGATGAATATTGTCATGTTAAAAAAGAGAAAATTGATGATATTAAAACGATTTATCAGTGTAATTTGTGTGATGAAGAATTTAGATTAGAAACTGATTTAGAAAAACACTGTAAAACACATGTTAGTCAGCAAGAGCAAACAAGAGAAAAACTTTATAATTGTGATTTTTATAGTAAATTATTTCCACAGTCACACAAAGGAACTCATCCTGGAGAAATACTTTATAAATGTGATGTTTGTAGTAAATCATTTACTAGCAGAAGTCATCTACAGACACATATCAGAACACATTCTGGAGAAAAACCTTATAAATGTGATGTTTGTAATAAATCATTTAATAGCAATAGTCATCTACAGACACATATCAGAACACATACTGGAGAAAAACCTTATAAATGTGATGTTTGTCATAAATCATTTAATCAGACTGGTCATTTACAGGACCACATCAGAATACATTCTGGAGAAAAACCTTATAAATGTGGTGTTTGTGGTAAATCCTTTTCTCAGACTAGTACTTTACAAGGCCACATCAGAACACATACAGGAGACAAACCTAATCAATGTGATGTTTGTAGTAAATCGTTTGGTCACGTTAAATCTCTGAGAAAACACATGAAAACTCATACAAACTCATACTAGATAAAAAAAATACACAACAAAAAATAAATGTGATTGGTAGCCATATCAGATTTTTCTCATTAAGCTACCACACGTAGTTTCATTACTATGCAAACTCTTCAGGCTTCGATGAGATGGCCTAGTGGTCTAGAGTCTATAGTGCTATGCTACGAACTCTAGCTGGCCGGCCACCTCTGGCTTGCGGCTGTGGTTTCGAGCCCTGGTGGGAACGTATGTGACATGGAGATAGGGGCGCTTTCTCAATCTCGTGGGTTTCCTCTGGGCACTTCGGTTTCCTCCGGGCACTCTGGTTTCCTCCCACTGCTTAAGACCCCTACACGCAAGCGGATTATTGAAAAAAAATTAAAAACACATGTTAGTCCTGAAATTACCTAGTTGTGTTGAGTGGACGTTAAACCCCATTTCTCTCTCTCATGATGAGATTGTAAAGCTGTTCCTTTTATATAGTTGTCAGAGATCAGAGCACAGTAGTAGTCCCGATTGGACCAGAGCCATCTTGTTTCACTAGAGTTATTGTTATTGTGTATGACCAGAATTGCTGTAATAAAAATGCTTATTTGTAAAGACATATTATAGATCAAGACAATATTGGATTTACACAATAAAACAAGATAACAAAGAGAGAGAGAAAAATGGGGTTTAACGTCCACTCGACACAGACTTAGTCATTTTGGGACTAACATATGGTTGAATTTGTTTCGTTAATCTACTTGCGTGTAGGTGTCTTTAGCAGTGGGAGAAAACCTGAGGACCTGGAGAAAACCCTTGAGTTTGGACCAGCAATCCTACTCCTGGGGATTCGAAACCACACCAGTTTACTCAATGACAGGCTTTATGATACAGCTCGTCCATGCTAACCATTCGGCCATCCAACCACCCAGATACAAAATAACCTGATTGATCAAATATATAAATAAAAATTGTGATTTAGTTTATTTACCGAATCAGAAAGTGAAATAGCTGTGGAAAATCTATATAAAAGGATCACTGGGTGAAGGTCTTTTTTTGAATAAATATGATTATCTTTAGCAGTGACATTAATAATTGATTCCATAACAAAGATGTTTGTACCTTGTAGAATGACAGTTTATCATATTATGATAAATTATAAGAGTGTTTATGCAATATGACGTGGTAAAAAATAGTTTAGATACATCAGGTGGAGTTGAACTATTTTTAGTAACATTTTTTGTAAAGCAAATACCAATATCGAGCAAATAAACATATAACAAACATAGTTAAAGGCCTGTGAGTAGGGGGAGGAAAGGTTGGTGGTGGATACAATAATCTTGAAGTTATAAATGAACTGACTAGTGACTAAAGATTTAGTTGCATCTAGAAAGATGAACTTTTTGGCCAATTTTATCGGAGTAAAGCGAAGATCCGAGTTAGCCAAAGACCAAAATTCAATCTCGACTTGATTAGAAATTAACTGCAAGAGCTGTATAATAATTAATTCTAAGGCACATTACAAAATTTTGTTTGTATATGCGAGTAGATAAAGTCTGTTTTGGTATGAGTAGATAACTTCCGTTTTGTCGCCACCTTTGAAAAATGTCCCAAATTTCCTGGAAAGCAGACAAGTTTCAAATTTTCCAGAAAAATTGTATTATTGTGTCGCATCAAATAGGCTGATTTGACACGACACAATAATATAATTTTCCCGGTTGATTTGAGTCAAAACGATAGGAGAAAGTATTTTGGGGCTCTATGCTCTGTTTCAGAAAAATGTTGTGACATCCAGCATCTAATATCAACAATACAATTTAGTGTAGTTGTACCAATAATAAGATATCTGATTTTTTCTTTGTTCAGTTTTAGAAATGTTGTGACATCAAGCATCTTATATTATTTTCAAGATAAGATTTATTTAGTGTTGTTAAAGTCCACATTTTATGCAGCTTTAAGCAAGAATTTCATATATTTGAGTTATATTTTTAAAATGTATTACAATAAAGCCTTAAAGGACAGTATTGGTGTCAGTCATTATAACATATGTGATAGAACTAATTAAAAATGTTCCAAATATAATTTTAACAAAGAGATCATCGCTACAATAGCTGAGTAATACAGGTTTCCTGAATCGGAAATGATGAACGCCAAAGCAAAACACTAGTCATCCCTCTATGTAACTGACTGAAGAATACATGGGCAAATGTCTGCTAACTAATAATTCCTGCCAAGATCAAAAGTTGTTGTGTGAGACTGTGTATGTGAGGATATCTTTTACATACACGCTAATGTATACATGGGATATCAGTTTTTAATTCCACCCGAATGACTATACAGCTCTCCTTGTCATGCCCTCCTTCATGCACCACTGACAAGGGGAAACTACCAAGGAAAACCCCGATGAACTTTCTCGGCCAATGCAGGTTATGTGAGAGCAACATAGAGGGGAAACCCCAAAGCAAAGGGTATCTAAGGTAATACAGCTTTAAAGGATCTAAGTTTACATAGCTTTAAATGAAGTGAAAAGAAATAAAATCGAGTTTATCGTCCTACTGTTGTCCTTTTAAACTGGGCTAATGAAGACGGGTCATACGCCATACAGTGAGCTATCAGGGCAATTTTGCCCGGGCAGCTGCACTACGGGACTCTCTTATATCGAATTTCAACTCCCAAGGGATCTATTGCGTGCACGTCAATGCAGTGATCGAACACCTGACTTCCTGGCTAGCGGGCCAGTGTCTTACCATTCTTTAGCCACCTTGATCCCCCTATAGCTATAAAAGATCTAAAGTAATATGGCTTTTGAAGTAGCTATGGTAATATAGCTTGAAAGGATCAAAGGTAATATAGCTTTAAAGGGTCTATGGTCATGTAGCTTTAAAGTGGTAATATAGCTTTAAATTACACAAGACAAATCTACTGGCAAGACACAATATACAGACAACACGTGAAGTCCTGTATATACGTTGGTAGGCACATAAAAGATCTCTTGGCCGTTGGAATTTTAGATGTAAGAGTAGGCCATAGTGCGTTTACTTAGTCAAAATATTCCTCATATATGGTGTATGCCCATCTTTATTTGCCCAGTCGAAGCAGAAAAAAATATTTGAAAATGTTAAACCCCATTTCATATCATTTTGTCTTGTATTATGTCTAAATATCCAAGCAAATTATTGATTTGTTCACAATATTTGGTCAGATAGCAGCGACTCAATATGGGTAAAATGGCTACTTATCGATGAATTACCAATGCTGGAACAGATTATTATACTATCACCGGGTAGAAGCCTGTAGATGAAATCTCACTGGAGAGAAACCTTTTGAATATCCTGATTTTTTAAGTTGTATTGTTAACAGAATTAAAACTCACTGTTAAATCGATAAACATCCTGAACCAATGTTTTAATCTGTTAGATGTGTTATTCTGAAACAGAGTATTTCAAACCAAATATAGAGACTGAAAAGAGATTGCAGGGCTGGACAAATCAAACTGACTAAACAGAGGTTTCAGGGCTGGACACATCAAACAGACTAAAGAGAGATTTCAGGGCTGGACACATCAAACAGACAGAAGAGAGGTTTCAGGGCTAGACACATCAAACAGACTAAAGAGAGGTTTCAGGGCTGGACAAATCAAACTGACTAAAGAGAGGTTTCAGGGCTGGACAAATCAAACTGACTAAACAGAGGTTTCAGGGCTGGACACATCAAACAGACTAAAGAGAGATTTCAGGGCTGGACACATCAAACAGACAGAAGAGAGGTTTCAGGGCTAGACACATCAAACAGACTAAAGAGAGGTTTCAGGGCTGGACAAATCAAACTGACTAAAGAGAGGTTTCAGGGCTGGACAAATCAATCAAACAAAAGAGAGGTTTCAGGGCTGGACACATCAAACAGACTAAAGAGAGATTTCAGGGCTGGACACATCAAACAGACAGAAGAGAGGTTTCAGGGCTAGACACATCAAACAGACTAAAGAGAGGTTTCAGGGCTGGACAAATCAAACTGACTAAAGAGAGGTTTCAGGGCTGGACAAATCAAACTGACTAAACAGAGGTTTCAGGGCTGGACACATCAAACAGACTAAAGAGAGATTTCAGGGCTGGACACATCAAACAGACAGAAGAGAGGTTTCAGGGCTAGACACATCAAACAGACTAAAGAGAGGTTTCAGGGCTGGACAAATCAAACTGACTAAAGAGAGGTTTCAGGGCTGGACAAATCAATCACACTAAAGAGAGGTTTCAGGGCTGGACATATCAAACAGACTAAAGAGAGGTTGCAGGGCTGGACAAATCAATCAAACAAAAGAGAGGTTTCAGGGCTGGACACATCAAACAGACTAAAGAGAGGTTTCAGGGCTGGTCAAATCAACAGAGACTGATTAAAACTATCAACAATGTGAAAACACATCATGATGACTTCTTAACCTCATTGAATTATCTACTGACTCAATAAAATCAAAGTGATTGTCACAAATGAAACACATAATTTAGCTTTAAGGTATCTATGGTGATATAGCTTTAAGGTATCTATGGTGATATAGCCTTAAAGTATCTAAGGTAATATACCCTAAAAGATCTAAGGTAATATAGCTTTAAAGGATCTAAGGTAATATAGCTCTAAAGTATATAAGGTAATATAGCTTTAAGGTATCTAATGTAATATAGCTTTAAAGTATCTAAGGTAATATAGCTTTAAAGGTAGATTCCCAGAATAGTATTTATCGGGTGGTTATTTCCTATAAAAGTATGGCAATTTTGGTATACAGTATATGGAAAGTAGAAATATCCAATCTTTCTAGAAAAATACTTGATTCGCTGAAAAACGCTCATGGAGCGTATACAGGACAAAAATGTAAGGGTTTACCTAATCGACAGCCTGACAATTAGGACTACCTACACGCGTGACGTCGAAGGTTGCACGCGAAATATTGGTAGATTTGTGTACATGTTGATAAACTTTATGAAGAGTTATTAGATGTACAACCTTTTCTGAGATAAAAATCACGGAAAAGGACGCACGGGCAGTGGATAATTAGGATTCAATATTTGAAATAAATAGTCAGCGATTACAGGCAACATTAACTTGTGTATGCAATGAATTCTCCTCTGACGTCGCAGCAGTTGCTATACGTACGGAGAGAGGTAAGTCAAAATGTTTTGAGAAAGATTTGAAGCAAATTTATGATAAAATAATTAGTTTGAATATGTTTTAGTCCAAATATATCATCAAATCACCCATTGCAGGAATGTATCTTTAAAGTATCTAAGGGTAATATAGCTTTAAGGTAGACAACAGATAGATCACGATCACCCCAGGATTTATGAACCTTGGTTCCAATAAGAGACGCAGAAATGTAGGACAGGGATGTCTTTCTGAACTTCCACTCCTATAGAATTTGTCATGAGAGCCGGAATTCAAATAATTGTAGCCTATGGTATGGGTAACTGGCACCTGTAATTAAATATGGAATCGACCCAGCCATTTCGGCAATCATATCGACTCAGACTTTACAGAAATATGTTTTAAACTAATTGCAATATTGTGTTGGTTAGACTTTAAATTCCAAATTAAATTACGCGTTGTGTTTGACATTTGTGAGTTGTTAGCGTTAGATTGATCCATGACCGTAATCATTATACAACCGGTACCCGTTCTTTACCGGAAATGAACTTGGGGGAAGAAAAAAGCCACCTTTTTAGCTTCGTTATTTCGTTATTTCGCCTCATTTCTTGAAGAAGATTTTGAACTTCACGAAGAACAGCATACAAGTCAACCGATCATCTATTGTATCAGAACTTTACATAAAAAAATGGTGAGTGTTACCGCTACTATCAGGCTTTCACGGAAATAAATTCCTGGAGAGTCAAAAAAAGCTCTCCTGGAATTAGCAATGCCAAAGCTTTTTATATTTGAATCTGACTAAAACTGAATATTTACTAGTTCCTTTCGAAACTGTCTCTGAGCGGACGATGTCCACTGACAGTTCCTACCGAGCCCTGTATAGCTTAGCTGCAGTATGAAAATAGCGCCTTCCTGTTCTAATGCTATTTTTGAATCCTTACCTATAATGTGAATTTCCCCTGAAGTCCCACTTCAGACTATGTCTGCAACACACAAACAATACCTCGTAAACTCTGTTAAACTTCTATAATAAACTTCTGACCATGTTTTAGCCGTCCCTCTGGCTTATATACAGTCTGGCGTAGGGATGCCCAACGAAGTAGTCCCGTCTACTGTTGGGTTCAGACCACTAATCACAACACTCCTTCCCGTTCTCTTTCGGGAGGTATAGCCTACAAAAGAAACTTACAAAATTTCAATCACGCACCATTCGCTCAAGCGACGGTATTCTATTTACACCGTAACATTCACGCCCTTTCAAACAAAAAATATATACAATTATACACATAATAACCCCTCCCAACCTAGGACAGAGTTATTTCTTTGATTTCCCCTTCCCTTTGTCGCCTTTGACCCGCCAAAACGTACCGGGACCAGAATCGGAAGTGGACAAAAATCTTTAACAGCAAAAGCGTTAAGTTTTCCATAATGCATACACCAACGCACTGTTCAGGCTGAATGACATTAGAATGTAACATTTTTTTTAGATGCCCTTTTTCCTCCCCTGCAAAAAAACCGGGGTTCTACGTAGGTTTTGCCTAATTGGTTTCGAATATTTGGTCTATATAGTGTGTTCAAAAAAGGTAAAATTCCCTAAATCAAATTGATCCTTGGCACATACATCCTGATATTCCACGAGCAATTTAGTCAATTTAAATTGATCAACTGGGGTCAACAGTTCTTTTGATCTGTCATATAAATCTTTTAAATGTTCCGGGATTTTAAGCGGATTATCTTTATTATTTTCTACACCCGTCTCGTACGGTTCCATGACGCCATCATCATTAAATTCTACTGCCTTGCCAACAGCTTGATTATTCTCTAATATAATCGTTTCTCAAAGCTCTGTTATCTTTTAACTATCCGTTAACTTTAACAGAGAAAAAGATTGTTGCTGGAAATAAAGGCCCTGAACATTCTGTGGTACAAATTGCTGCTACTGTTTATTCTTTCCTCTTATTACGGTCCCAATGAGATCAATGTAAGTCTAAATAGCAAAGCACGCAGCGTGAGACTGTGTTACCCGTAGGTCTAATAATAGTAATGATTTGTTCAGTCGGATAATATTTTAAAGGTATTTACCGAGTCGTTTTCAACAGATATCGGCAACTCCAATATCGGGAGAATTGGCTCATATCGGTCGATACCGATTTCTTCACATAGGCCACTTATCGGCCAATTACCGATATTAAAACCGATTATCGACCCGTCACTAATTGAAATAAAAATTGAAAACCATACGTTTGTCCCAAAATTACCTAGTTTGTGTCGAGCGGATGTTAAACCCAATTTCTCTCTCTCTCCGTCTTTATAAGATATTTTAATTACCGGTATATACCAATTTGTTGTTTATCTTGTATCTATGTTTATCACATTATTATTTGTATTTTCTATTTTTTATTGAATTGTAAAATGTGATGTATATCAAACAGAGAAAAATAAAGCAAAACTTTATACAGTAATATCTATATTTACCCACTATCAACTAATCCTCTTAATACACTAATCCACTAATCTACTTAATTCTTAATTGGACTTAATCCCTAAGTTTTTAAAAGTGGGCACGGTTTAATCTCACTGTGCCCCCTAATCAACTGGTGTTATAGGCTAGCGGTGTGAAAACTTAAGTAAACAAAGGATTATAAACTGTATCCTTATTAGTACTGTTCTTCTAGTTAAGATTTAATTATTTTAATGATTGAAATATATAAGTTAAGTTCACGTGTCATCGGTTAACGAGTATCTTAAATATTATTCACCTACCTTCTATTCAGACAACTAACCACGTTGAGGGATGGCACAGTAAAATGAAAAAGACCGGAACAAGCGAACCAAATATTTTTTCAATTTATAAACATTGCGTCGAATGAGCAGACTTTTACCGAAAATACAATACTTCAATTGGACAACGGGGGGCGATTGGCCCCTAAAAGGCGGAAATATATAAGTGTAGAAGACTCTATTAATAATAATAATCTAAAAATCGAACTATTAAATGGAGTAAAAAGTGCAATTGAATACACCAGGGGGGAGAACCTAGGGGCCCGGCCCACCTTAAAACATTATAAAAAATAGATATGCGCCACAAATCACCACTGACACCCCGATTTTTTCAAAAAATTTCTCGGGGGACTCCCACGCCAACGCCACCGCCCCTCCGCCCTTACAGGATTTCCTGGGTCGGCCTCTGGAATACACTGACGCCATATCACATTAAGTAGGGTTCTGAAATATGTTTGATACATGTTTTTGTTGTTACATTATTTGTTGTTACTTTTATTGTGAATAAAGTTGTTAATTAGTTCAATGCTAGTGGTTTTTAAAAATAGACTATACATTTAACACCATTGTATTCGATTAATCCCCATATGAGAACAATAGCAGGGGGCACAGTGAGATGTTCCCGGGGGCACACCAGTACTACCTAGATGTAGATTTTTAAATGTAGAATTTGATTCAAAGAAATCAAGGGACTATTTAAATGGGCCTGTCAGTGAGTGTTCATCACACCTTTTTGGTTTTCAGAACACAATGACAATAGCTTTCCTTCTATTTTAATTGAGGTAGACTGTTCAGACTTGGCGTAGGCGTGTATAGCCACAGGAGTCTGACCTTCTTTCTGTGTACATACAGCAGACCCAACTAGACAATATATATAATAATTCTTTTTTTATTATTATATATTGTCTAGTTGGGTTTGGTGTAGGTTTGGTATATCATATAATGAACCGATTGGTCAGACTTCTGTGGTAAGGCGAATGTAGTTGATGTAGTTTGAAGATGAACATTTTGTCATTAGTTTGAGTACACATAAGCAATTTGATCGACTGATGCTTTGGGAAATAATAACTTTAGGTAGAATTTCATATTTTCTTAGAAAGTCAAAACATAATTATTTCTATGTCTTTGGCTCAATATGATATCAACTCACTATTATACGATCATGGGCATTATTTCCCACCTTTAAAAATCATTGACACAGGAAATAATAGCACAAGTACCTCCCTAGTTTTCCCATTCACTCTATGCATAAGCTATATTCAAACGTCTGAATTTGAAGTTGAAAATGATATTTTTGCAAATTTCTCAGCTGGCAATAGTGAATTATAGGATTAATAGGATTGTTCTTTTACAAGGTAGGACTGTTCATGGATACCATCTACTTTAAGGCTTTATTTTAAAAAATTTTAAATATAACTTTAAATATAAATATGAAATTGTAGCTGTAAGTTATACTGATCATCGAACTTGATGTATAGTTTCATTAAATTTTGTAGTTAGAAAATGAGGATTTTCTTGCTCGGGGTAAGCCGAGTGATAAGCAAATTCATTTTTGAACACATTATACAATATTAAACAGACATTATGCAAGAGCTAAATCTGCCTATTGAAGGTGTTTCTTTAGGCCTGAAATATTAACTACATTATTAATTAGACATTAACAAAGCTGCTGTGGAATTATTCCCACACTTGGCGTGGCTATCTTTGGAGATGTGGTAAAAAATTTACAAAACATTTGGCAAGTTTTATGCAATGCGTTTATACCAACCTGAAGTTTCTTGTTTCTGCTTAGTATAACTTTCATATTATTACACAAAACTAATGATGTTATAATTTTATAAATTACATGAAACTAATGATGTTATAACTTTTATATATTACAGGAAACTAATGATGTTATAACTTTTATATATTATATGAGGCTGAAGATGTTATAAATTTTATATATATCAGGCAACTAAAATGATGTTGTAACTTTTATATATAACAGGAAACTAATGATGTTATAACATTTATATATTACAGGATACTAATGATCTTATAACTTTTATATATTACAGGAAACTAATGATCTTATAACTTTTATATATTACAGGAAACTAATGATCTTATAACTTTTATATATTACAGGAAACTGAAAATATAAAAATTCTCCACCAGTGTACAACTTGTGATGAGATTTTTGAACAATATGGTGATTTAGAAAAACACAATAAAATACATGTTAAAGATGAGAAAACTGATGATGTAGATGAATATTGTCATGTTAAAGAAGAGAAAACTAATGATATAGTTGGATATTGGCATTATAAAGAAGAGAAAAATGATGATGGATATGAATATTGTTATGTTAAAGAAGAGAAAACTGATGATATTGAAACCACCGTTTATCAGTGTAATTTGTGTGATGTAAAATTTAGATTAGAATATGATTTAGAAAAACACTGTGAAATACATGTTAAAGAGGAGGGTACAGTTTTACAACATGATAAGAAATACTGTGAATTACATGTTAATCAGCAAGGGCAAACAGGAGATAAACCTTATAAATGTGATGTTTGTGGTAAATCATTCATTGCCAATGGTACTCTACAGACTCACATCAGAACTCACACTGGCGAAAAACCTTATAAATGTGATGTTTGTGGTAAATCATTCACTGCCAATGGTACTCTTAAGACTCACATAAGAACTCACACTGGCGAAAAACCTTATAAATGTAATGTTTGTGGTAAATCATTTAATCAGAATGGAGCTCTACAGAGCCATATTAAAGTTCATACTGGAGAAAAACCTTATAAATGTGATGTTTGTGGTAAATCATTTCGTAAGAAGTATAATCTAACAAACCATATTAAACTTCATACTGGAGAAAAACCTTATAAATGTGACGTTTGTGGTAAATCATTTAATCAGAATGGAACTCTACAGAACCATATTAATGTTCATTCTGGAGAAAAACCTTATAAATGTAATGTTTGTGGTAAATCATTTAATCAGAATGGAGCTCTACAGAGCCATATTAAACTTCATACTGGAGAAAAACCTTATAAATGTGATGTTTGTGGTAAATCATTTTGTAAGAAATATAATCTAACGAACCATATTAAACTTCATACTGGAGAAAAACCTTATAAATGTGACGTTTGTGGAAAATCATTTATTCAAAATAATAGTCTGTGGCACCACATGAGAATTCATACTGAAGAAAGTCATCTTAGTCAGGAACAGCAAACGGGACAAAGTCCTTATAAATGTGATGTTTGTGGTAAATCATTCAAATTGAAAGGTAATCTACAGCAACATAACAGAATTCATACCGGGGTAAAACCGTATCAATGTGATTTTTGTGGTAAATCATTTAAACAGAGTAGTCATCTACAGAACCATATTAAAGTTCATACTGGAGAAAAACCTTATAAATGTGATGTTTGTGGTAAATCATTTCGAAAGAAATGTAATCTAAAGGAGCATGCTAGACTTCATACTGGAGAAAAACCTTATAAATGTGATGTTTGTGATAAATCATTTACCACGAGTAGAACTCAGCAGACACACATGAACACTCATTCCGGAAAAAAAACTTAAATGAAACCCCTTATGAATGTGATGTTTTTGTAAAATCATGTATTTCCAATGAAAATTTGCAGAAAACACATAGCTAAAGACTCCTACTCTCAACTGAATTATTGAAATGAAATTGAACAACATGTCAGTCCCAAAATTACCTAGTTTTCCCTCTCCCCACCCCCTTCCTTTTTTTGTAGTGTAAACGGGACAAGGGGCCATCGCTTGAAGGGGGGGTCATGCCAAAAGCGTACAGATGCCTACAGGGGGAAGGGGGGGGCATTGGCAAAACGTACGTACGCTTGATTTTTTATTTTCAACTCTAATTTCGGGATGTGCGCACTTCCCTCACGTACGTTCGACGCGTGCTGCTTTCCTGATATTATTGTTATATAGTCATTGTATATGTATCAGTATAGATGTTTTCACAACGGTATTTGCTGGCTCAGTCATTCGGTCAGACGAATGAATCAAACTTCGGATAACAAATGAATCAAACTTCGTTTGACGCTATTTTGGAGATGAAGGCATCTTCTGCTTCGTCTTGGGCTGCCTTGTCAGCGCTATGTCATGCTCTATCTGTTTAGTACAAAAGACGACCTGTGGATCCACACGTCAGACCTCGGTCCTGGCCAAGAATTCAACGTACTCTGACATTCGCAAACACATCGCGAGATGGCTTTTACTTGCAATTCCCGGTCCCAGTGTTAAACACTAGTTAAAATCCGTTTAATTATATATGTGACTCCTCCTGATTTATACAATTGTTTTCCTGGGATTGCGTACGGGCGTACAGGGGGGAGGGGGGTTATGCCAAAAGCGTACAGGGGGGAGGGGGGGGTCTGAATATTACCCATTTTGAGCGTACGTACTTTATGGATGGCCCCCAAATGTAAGGGCGCTGTACCTGGTGCGGTGCCAATTGAGCCCACTGAAGTGATGTAGTCTGAGCGCCTTGCCAGGAACGGCTCTTTAAATTTTCGTAGTGTAAAGTTACACTGTAAACGCTAACTGGTCTGAGGACGGATTACAGCGCATGCGCCAAATGGACCTTGACCATTTTCTCCTGCAAAATTTGACAGCTCTTTCATCAGTTCTTAGTAATACAAGCTATTTATAAACGACATGATTGAAGCGTGACATCATTGAATAATTCAGCGAGACTGCTAACTTGAAAATAATAAATTGTGTATTCATAATAAATTGTATATTCATTAAAAATTGTATATTCATAATAAATTGTATATTCATAATAAATTGTATATTTATAATAAATTGTATATTTATAATAAATTGTATATTTATAATAAATTGTATATTTATAATAAATTGTATATTTATGATAAATTGTATATTTATGATAAATTGTATATTTATGATAAATTGTATATTTATGATAAATTGTATATTTATGATAAATGGTATATTTATGATAAATGGTATATTTATGATAAATGGTATATTTATGATAAATGGTATATTTATGATAAATGGTATATTTATGATAAATGGTATATTTATGATAAATGGTATATTTATGATAAATGGTATATTTATGATAAATGGTATATTTATGATAAATGGTATATTTATGATAAATGGTATATTTATGATAAATGGTATATTTATGATAAATGGTATATTTATGATAAATGGTATATTTATGATAAATGGTATATTTATGATAAATGGTATATTTATGATAAATGGTATATTTATGATAAATGGTATATTTATGATAAATGGTATATTTATGATAAATGGTATATTTATGATAAATGGTATATTTATGATAAATGGTATATTTATGATAAATGGTATATTTATGATAAATGGTATATTTATGATAAATGGTATATTTATGATAAATGGTATATTTATGATAAATGGTATATTTATGATAAATGGTATATTTATGATAAATGGTATATTTATGATAAATGGTATATTTATGATAAATGGTATATTTATGATAAATGGTATATTTATGATAAATGGTATATTTATGATAAATGGTATATTTATGATAAATGGTATATTTATGATAAATGGTATATTTATGATAAATGGTATATTTATGATAAATGGTATATTTATGATAAATGGTATATTTCGGGACTAAGAAACTTCATGGATTATGGTCACAATTTTGAAACGATTTAGATGAAACTCTTGGTTCCATTCAATATTTGTGCCCATCGTAATGTAACCTCCTGATTGTCCGAAAAATCACATTATTTAGCTTGTTCTCCCCCTGAAGGTCACAATTATTATTCGATTAAACAAAAAGTCTGATTAAAGCACTATTACACCGTAAGGAAGATTGAGTTCGAATTTCGTTAAGGTCGGACCAAAATGGTCGCCGTTTGTACGCAAATATTATTTGAAAAGATAAACTTAATTCAGTTACAGTTTTAGGACCCAAGCCAACAGACATATTCAAACGTAAGAAAAATGAATTTGATTTTTTTAGTTTATTTTTTGAACTGAATTTGTTTACATTGGTGACCGACGAAACCGGCAATAGATATTTGGTATTTTTGTTTAAAAAAACATTCTTTGTAAAGTCTGTTTTTATTTCTACATTTTGTAACATAAACAATTTTTGATTGGAGTAATAGTTTTTGTTTTGTTTTGTGTTTATCTGCAATAGGTGAGATTAATGGATAATCCTTTAATTAACACTAGGGATATAGTCTGGAAGTGGGGCCTCCCCAGATTTTGTACATAAACTAACAAATCGAATTCCAGCTTCAAACAGGAGGCCTGCAGGTTAGCCAGTCAGCGTCTTACTGAGCCATGAATAACTTTATCAACCCATTTTCTTAAGAGTTAAGTGAATATTATGAACGATTCAATAATACAGTGGGCATAATTCAATGCTCCGTCCTATGAAATACATTTTGATTGGACAACGGCACAGCTGCCTACTCTTATTTCGAATTCCAAACTGGTATTGGCTTATGTAGGTAGATTACCACATGGCATTTTAATCCTGGTAGAATGTTCAATGGCCTTTTTTGTTATCGCATGTGTCCGTCCGTCACAGGGGTTGTATGGGCGAATGGTTAGCACAGGCGTGCTGTATCATGAAGTCTGTCATTGAGTCAACTGGCATGGTTTCGAATCCCCAGTTGTAAGTGGCAAGGAGTAGGGTCGCCTGTCCAACATCGTTGGTTTATCCGGGTCCTCAGGTTTCCTCCCATTGCTAAAGACCCCAATGCACAAACGAATTATCGAAATAAAATAAAACTATATGTTAGTCCAGAAATGACCTAGTTTGTGTCGAGTTGACGTTAAACCCAATCTCTCTCGCTCCCCCCGTCCATCAACAATTTGTTTGTTAACACTCTGGACGTCACATTTTTTATCAGCTTTTGATGAAACTTGAAATATAGATTTATCTCCCAAATATCTCTGTTCCTTTCGATACTGGGATGTATCTGTCCATAACTTCATCATTTATTGTCCCTGGTTGTACGAAAAATCACGTTTTAGGCTTGTGAACACTCAAATTAAATGTCACAACTTTCATCTGATTTTGTTGAAACTTAAAAGGCATGTTTATAACCCAAAGACCTTGGTTTTAGTTAATATTCGTCCATACTACTCTTACATAAAGTTTCAACTGCCAAGGGATATTTTACGTGCATGCCAATGTATAAACGAGACCTCTGCTATTTGTTCCATCCAAACAGCTAGACCACTGTCCTAGTCAGGCCCTCTGTTCTGCACCACTCACAAGCTGCAACCATGTCAGCAAACTAAATGAACTTACTCAGCCAATGCAAGGATTGAACATGCGAAATCCAGGCTAGCGATCCAACGTCTTACCTCTCAGCCACCGTGGCTACCCGAAATAAGAATCTAAAGCATCACATGAGTACACATTTAGAAAAAATAAAAACAATTAAGGACAGGTTTATTTCATTAAGATTATTTGAAGGGACAATAACACTCTTGCTGGCTTGACAGGTCCAGGAAAAACAATTAGCTTTATTCTAGCTACAAGATGTTTAAGTGTCCTACCTGTTGTGTAAATTATCTTTTACAACCTATCTTACTTGACCAGAGGGTTCGAAAATATGTTTTAATCCAAGTTGCATTTGAAAGTGTTTACATAAAGCTTTTCAAACCATGTTACGGCATGTAGTTGAATTTTTCCAATTTTTAAAATTATGTGCGTTAAGATTAAATTTGTATCATTTATTAATTGAAATATTGTAAAATAGTACAAATTGTTGACCAGAATAAAGATTGGGACATATAATTCAGTTACAACAAGAGTGGTATAGGGGCTTTAAATTAAATATTACAGGGAATAAAATGGGTAAAAACATCAAAATAAAAAGGTTCTTGTTTGTATCTTTAACATACATGTTAGGACGTTAAACCCCATTTTATTTAACATACATGTACATTTTTTTTATTACCCCCCCCCCCCCTATTTCATTTTGTGTAAATTATTTACTACAAACCTCACAACATTAATAAAATCTAGATCACAACATCACATATCAATAGGTTTGTCCTCTGGTATCAGTTCCTTTGTGATTCACATCAAACTGAAGTGTTTTTTCCCCAGTATGAGTTCTTTTGTGATGTAGGAAATATCAAATATAACAACAAATATCACAAATATAAGGTTTTTTAACAGCACATGTGTACTGTATTCTGGTTGTACGTGACAAAGAGTAGGGTCAAATGTCCAACCTCATGGGTTATCCTCGGGTCCCCCAGTTCCCCCCAATGCTAAAGACCCTTGTGTGCAAGTTAATTTCTGAAATAAAATTGAACAGCATGTTAGTCCTGCAATGACCTAGTTTGTGTTGAGTGGACGTTAAATCCCTTTTCTCTCTCATGTACATTTGTAGAGGGCTGCTCTTTGAGAATGATTTACTACAAACATCACATTACTAGGGTTGTCTCGCCTTTATGAATTTTCCGATGTCTTTGTAGAGTAGTATGTGTAGAAAAGGATTTACTACAAACATCACATTTATACGACTTCTCTCCAGTATGTATTTTCAAGTGTTCCTGTACATGATATAGACTGATGAATGATTTATCGCAAACCTCACATTTTAATACAGTTTTTACTTTAGCATGAATTTTTAGGTGTCTCTGTAGATGACTATTTCGAGAAAACGATTTACTACAAACTTCACAATTAAAATTTCTTTCTCCTGTATGAATTCTCCTGTATATGATTTCTATAGGTGAATGATTTATGACAAACATCACATTTAAAAGGTTTTTCACCTGTATGAATTCTTTTGTGGAGCAATAAAGAAGACTTGGTAGACTTAGTGGAGAATGATTTACTACAAATATTGCATTCAATAATTTCCCCTAATAATTAGGTTTTTCTCCAGGATGTTTTTTCATGTGTATCTGTAGGGATACACGCTGACTAAATGATTTACTACAAACATCACATTTAAATGGTTTTTCTCCAGTATGAAGTCTCATGTGCTTCTGTAAGCTTCCACTCTGTGTTAATGATTTACTACAAACATCACATTTATACGTTTTTTCACCTGTATGAATTCTTATGTGAGACTTTAGAATTCCTCTGTGACTAAATGACATATTACAAAAATCACATGTATAAGTTTTTCTTCAGTGTGAATTATGATGTGTGTTTGTAGGTAACTATTGAGTGTGAATGATTTACTACAGACATCACATTTATAAGGTTTTTCATCAGTATGAATTCTGACGTGTCTCTGTAGATGACGTCTAGTAGAAAATGATTTACAACAAATATCACATTTATAAGGTCGTTCTCCCGTATGTATTCTGATGTGGTCATGTAATTAACTACGCTGAGAAAATGATTTACTACATTTATAAGGTTTTTTATTAGTATGAGTTTTTGAGTGTCTCTGCAAAGATTGTTCACCAACATCAGCCTTATACTCGCTTTCTCCAGTTTGCCCTTGCTGACTCACATGTATTTCACAGTGTTTCTCTTAATCAGATTCTAATTTAAATTCTTCCTCATACAAATTACACTCATAAACAGTTTCAATATCTTCAGTTTTCTCCTATTTAACATGGCAATATTCATCTACATCATCTGTTTTCTCTACTTTATCATGACAATATTCATCTACATCATCAGTTTTCTCTTCTTTAACATGACAATATTCATCTACATCATCAGTTTTCTCTTCTGTTACATGTTTTTTACAGTGTTTTTCTAAATCAGTTTCTAGGGTAAACTCTTCACCACACAAATTACACTGATAGCATGTTTCAACATCTTCTGTTTTCATTTCCTTAACAATATTCTTTTACATCATCCGTTTTCTCTTCTTTAACATCCCAATATCCAACTATATCATCAGTTTTCTCTTCTTTAACATGTTTCTGATTGTGTTGTTTTAAATTACCATATTGCAGAAAAAACTCATCACATATAAGACACTGATGGAAGGTTTTAACATCATTAGTTTCCTGTAATATATAAAGTTATAACATCATTAGTTTCCTGTAATATATAAAAGTTATAACATCATTAGTTTTCTGTAATATATAAAAGTTTAACATCATTAGTTTCCTGTAATATATAAAGTTATAACATCATTAGTTTCCTGTAATATATAAAAGTTATAACATCATTAGTTTCCTGTAATATATAAAAGTTATAACATCATTAGTTTCCTGTAATATATAAAAGTTATAATATCATTAGTTTCCTGTCATAAATAAAAGTTATAACATCATTAGTTTCTTATAACATCATTAGTTTCCGGTTATATATATAAGTTATAATATCATTAGTTTCCTGTAATAAATGAAAGTTATAACATCATTAGATTCCTGTAATATATAAAAGTTATAATATCATTAGTATCCTGTAATATATAAAAGTTATAACATAAGATCTCGTTTATATCTTATTTGCCTTATAGTCCACTGTATGCTTGTCTTCATAAGCACGTCATTCATTGTGTGTTTGGCACACTCAGTTAATCATTCAGTCCTGTATAACCAAGACTACTGAGAGGAGTAAACTATTTGTGTCTGAATATTAAAAAGTAGCATTATGGTTTACGGGTCCCATGACTTTAGCATGAAGTCTGACAGTCAGCTGTTGAAATTCAGCCCAATTTTGAATTACTGTTTTTCATTTAGTTGTATTGTATGGGAGACACACCCAGAAACATATTGCTCTGACCTCACACGGCTAGGGAGCTGTGGCTCCAGGTTTCCAGAAGGATATCGGATGTCATTTAAGAATATAAATATATTTGATATACCATCATTCAAATTATTACGATTCTATAAATCTTAGTTAACTATAACGTGCCGATTTCCGTTTTAAAATTGGAAAATACGGCTTATGACGTCATTCAAATATGACTGAAAAAAATGCAAGCATTTTCATCCCAACATTACATACCTTCCTATAACCCATTGATTCATGCATACCTTACCTATATATCATATGTTGGTGAAATGAACCGAAATAAAGATGAAACTTTACCACATAATTAACTGATTTGAATTAGAATATGCACATTATTTCATAGCACCTAGCTTAAGTGGGTTAGGATTATTAATGATAATTTGAGTTATGAATGAACAAGGTACCAAACATCTTGCACCCGACAGAAAAGCACCCATTTTGTGCTAGGGCAGGCATTGACTGTTCATTTTGATTACATTATTGGCGATCGCAGATGCCAAATTCGATAACTTTTGCTGAGTCGAGCGTGTAGGCTGCTCCTCAGAGCTCTGAGATAGTTTTTGCATTTTCTGCAAGATTATATTGTTTTAGTTGGATATTTTATGTCTTACACCTTACTCATATATCAGTGCATCATTTTGATAAACTTTGTGACAATTTGGATGTTTATTGGTAGGATATTTGGATATGTAACAGGACAGGGTGGGTTCGATTTGCACTTGAGCGGTGGGAGTGACCGCTCTATGCAAACCGGAAGTCCAGGTTCGTATACAGGATGTCAGGTTTCTCACATGAATTAAAGTAGAAGAGAACACATTTATAGAGTTTCAAATAGTTTATTTCAGTAATTACAAAGTGAAGTTCCCGTAGCGCGCGTTCGATTCTGTCAACTTCTTCTCCACACCAATGGTTTACCAGCTGAAATAAAGGAGCCTGTGCCAAGCTCACTTGCGATGTTCCCACTTAACAAGAAATCAAACGTCTACGAGGAAGCCAAACTTTATAACTACCAACATGTACGACTAACTGAATTAACTTATATTAACAATAGACGCCTACCTAGTCTGAACTGATAATATTCACCCTAGACGACGTCTCAAGTTTTACATAACACCAACGGAAGTCTCGATCAATTTGTCACTCGCAACTTCACAATAACTATAACTGTCTAGGACCGAACTAATATTATTCGCACAAAGGAGCAAACAACTCTTACATCTCCCACACGGAAGCCATAAGATAACTAGGAACTCATAAATAAACTATAAAATAAATAAACATGGCTTGATACCTGCCTCAGCCCGAACTTACAGCATTCGTTCAGAGGAAAGCAGCAAATCTTATATCACCCCAGCGGAACCCATAGATAACTAACTAGAAACTTGAACTCATAACTTCTAAATACAATATGTCTGCCTTTTGCCCGAACTTACAGCATTCGCACAAAGGGAAACACTAAATCTTATATCACCCCGTCGGAACCCATAAATTAACTAGAACTCGAACTTTCAACTATTACTCTACAATAAATACCATATGTCTGCCTTTTGCCCGAACTTACAGCATTCGCACAAAGGGAAACAATAAATCTTATATCACCCCGTCGGAACCCATAAATTAACTAGAAACTCATAACCTAACTAGAAACTCATAACCTAACTAGAAACTCATAACCTAAACTCCTAATGATTTCCCGTACTTATTCCAAGCGGAGTGATTAGTCACTCCAGTAGAATCCGTACAGGACAAAACAACTTATGGTTTAAACGCTCGTCTTAGCTTGTACTCATTCCAAGCGGCGTGATTAGTCACTCCAGTAGAATTCGTACAATGCCAAGAAGACAAAACTCGTTTCAGAGAACCTTCCCGTTCCAAGCGGTGTGATTGATCACTCCAGTAGAACTTTCGAGTCGCCAGAAACGAAGCCCCGTCTTGAAATGCTCACCTCAAGCGGTGTAAGTAATCACACCAGTAAGGTTCGCACTTCCCGACCGCTCCATAAAGACTAATTTCAACCGGCCTTTTATACCCTATGTATACGCTCTGCACGGCAGCATGCACGTGCATAAACCCTGACCCCACTTGTAAATCCCAACTGATAACCCGCGTCTCATTGGCTGGTCGTCACCGCCGCTATCCAATCAGACGCGTCGATTTATCAAGCCCACGTCATGAATGCAAATGGCGGGTTCTCTCTAGAATTCCGAGGTTGATGCAACAGAGTAAATAATATACGTCATTTCTATTCAATTGGCGAGGATAATTTAAGTCATAGCTATTTCAAATGATCTATAAAAACGAAACCCCCACATTCCCCCAACGTTAAAACCGAACGCCTGGCCCTAAGAAAGGCGTGAGAAACAAAAAACCCAAGAAACAACCCAACGGAAATAAATAAAATAGATTCCAATGTTTTAGTCCTTACCCGTCGAGAGGTTTGAGTCGAGCTCGAGCTGGTCTCTCATTGTGATCTACGACACGTCGGAACATTGGTCCTCCTATACTAGCAGAGTCGAGAAACCAATTGGGAATGGAGATGTATTGTTCCCCGTCACCTTTATCATAACTACCACCAGCTTTGTTGCTGTCCCTACACTTAACACTATTAAAAGACGGTAACAAAGTTTCATAAAGCGACAAATCTAAACTCGCCTGTTCACAACTCTCCCTGCCAATCTCCACAAAACCAATTTCATCTTCATATGTAGGTTTTGAAAAGATATCTCTACATTTAACTTTAACATTGGGGCATGCACTTGTAGGGCTCTGCGAAAGTGCATTTACATCCGATTCATCTGGTATATGCTCACACTTATCTGCTAAACATTTGGCCAATATCAATTTCTTGTTGGATACCTCAGGATTGGGCTCCAACAACACAGCTACCCCACCCAATCGAGTCTCCAATTTTTCAGGAATTGTCACAGCTTCAGAAAAAATCACCGGTGTACCATTAGGAGTCTCTGCATTGTCATGCAGATTAATTATACCTTGCCTAGTGGTGAGCCTCATATGCTCAAAATCAATACAGCATTTATACTTCAGGATAAAATCCATGCCTAGAACGCCATCCATACCTAACTCAACAACCAGAAATGGGTGCATAAATTGCTGAGCATCTATTTCAACTTTCATATCGATAACCCCTTTCGGTCGCAACGGATGCCCATCCGCCGTTTTCAACACCACAGATGTGTCCCGTAAAACAGGTGAGTTCATTCCCATCCCATTATAACCTACTACAGATATCAATGAAAATGCCGATCCAGTATCCAGCAAAAATTTCTGAAGTCTAATGCCCGGAACACCAATGGAAACAAATGCACAAAACGTATTAATTTTCTCAATGACTTCCGAGGTATTTTCCCTAACTTCCCTAATATTACTCCGAGTGTCCTTACAGTTTTCCTTAATACTCTGAACTATTGTCAAATCATTTTTAATATCTTTAATTATCCTATTTCTATTTTCAGGCTGCCTAACGGACCCAAGGACTGGTGGTGCAGCGAAAGCACCAGTCCTTACCGGTTTAAAGGAAGGCCTTCCCCCGACGTTTGTGGGCGCTTCAACTTAGGACAATCAGGCCTAAAATGTCCGTGTTCCTGACAGTAAAAGCAACGTGGCCGTCTATCAGGCTGCACATCATTCCTTACATCCTGAGACGGAAACTGCTCATTCCGGTTCCAGCCATCCCTTATAGGCCTACTATCACTACCTAAATTATTCCCTCTATAATCATTACGCGGCCGAAATGGGTTAGCCCTACTTTCTCTAAGTTTCCTGTCGACCATTTCTGACATTTGTACCCTGAAATCCTCAAAGTCCCTATTCCTAGGCCTGACTTCCTCATGATTAGGCTTTCGCACACGATCCAGGGGTCCTTCTACAGCCTCATATTCCACTGCCACGGCAATAGCTTGCTCCATGGTCTGAGGGTGACAAAACTGAACGTGTTTTCTAATGTCATGATTACCCAGGCCATGAATATATTGATCAACCACCAAGGATTCCAGATTTACTGCTGAAAACTCAGGAAAAGCCTTTCGAGCCAAACTTTTTAAACAATAACCGTAATCCACAACAGACTCATCCCTATATCGGCGTCTATTTCTATACCCTACTCTGTGAGTAGCAAGTCGCTCCGCGGGGCTAAATCTACGGGTGAGGACAAGTTTCAATTCCTCATATTGCTTTAACTGGTAGGGTGTCAGAGTGCTCAGAAGTTTAAGGGCCTTTCCACGCAAACACATTACTAGTTGTTGCGCCTTCTCTAGAGACGACCACCCGTTCCATTCTGCTACCTGTTCGAACTGAATAAGAAAGTCTGGCCAATCGTCACTATCACCATTAAAATTATCGGGCTCCTTCTCCCTACGTGTCATTTGACGAGCGGAATTTTGTCCCTGGGCTGGATAACCTGGGTTACAAGGTCCCATTCCCCCATGACTATTCTGAGCTGACCCAGATGGGTGGGGAGTACTGGTGTGCCGAGGGGCGGGAGTAGTATACGTCTCCGTCGACAGATATTGCATCGGCGCACAGGAAATCTCCCTGCCGAAATAACCTTCCCTGCTAGCATAACCTGTATCATGATGAGGTATACCCCCCTCAGAAACTAGTCCAGTAAATCCTACCTCAGATTTAGCCACAAGTTCAGGGATATAACTACTCAAGTCGTCCTCCTGACAATAACTTTCGTCAATGTATCCATTATGCCTAATCGGACTACCAAGGGAAGATTCAGGATTCCGCCACGTTGCCGGAGCAGAACCTCTACTATCCGAAACAGTCGGTGGAACAAATGAATAACCATTCTGACTAGAACAACTACTTCCTACACCAGTCGTATTAGTAACAAGCACCCTAGCAGAAGTCGATAAGGGATTAGAAAAAGACACTCGATCCTTACGAGAGCTTCTACCTAACAGTTCATCAAGATGACGCCAATATGAGTCCATCCTAAATGCTATTGTAAATTTTATCCTTTAACTAAACTAAACTATGTAACCGATTCCTATATTTAATGATGTAACTATGGTAACCTACAACTTATAATTTATCAATAAAAGTGTTCCTTCGACCTCAATTCACTGAAAAATTATCTGACATCCTGGCAAGCTCGCCAAAATTATGTAACAGGACAGGGTGGGTTCGATTTGCACTTGAGCGGTGGGAGTGACCGCTCTATGCAAACCGGAAGTCCAGGTTCGTATACAGGATGTCAGGTTTCTCACATGAATTAAAGTAGAAGAGAACACATTTATAGAGTTTCAAATAGTTTATTTCAGTAATTACAAAGTGAAGTTCCCGTAGCGCGCGTTCGATTCTGTCAACTTCTTCTCCACACCAATGGTTTACCAGCTGAAATAAAGGAGCCTGTGCCAAGCTCACTTGCGATGTTCCCACTTAACAAGAAATCAAACGTCTACGAGGAAGCCAAACTTTATAACTACCAACATGTACGACTAACTGAATTAACTTATATTAACAATAGACGCCTACCTAGTCTGAACTGATAATATTCACCCTAGACGACGTCTCAAGTTTTACATAACACCAACGGAAGTCTCGATCAATTTGTCACTCGCAACTTCACAATAACTATAACTGTCTAGGACCGAACTAATATTATTCGCACAAAGGAGCAAACAACTCTTACATCTCCCACACGGAAGCCATAAGATAACTAGGAACTCATAAATAAACTATAAAATAAATAAACATGGCTTGATACCTGCCTCAGCCCGAACTTACAGCATTCGTTCAGAGGAAAGCAGCAAATCTTATATCACCCCAGCGGAACCCATAGATAACTAACTAGAAACTTGAACTCATAACTTCTAAATACAATATGTCTGCCTTTTGCCCGAACTTACAGCATTCGCACAAAGGGAAACACTAAATCTTATATCACCCCGTCGGAACCCATAAATTAACTAGAACTCGAACTTTCAACTATTACTCTACAATAAATACCATATGTCTGCCTTTTGCCCGAACTTACAGCATTCGCACAAAGGGAAACAATAAATCTTATATCACCCCGTCGGAACCCATAAATTAACTAGAAACTCATAACCTAACTAGAAACTCATAACCTAACTAGAAACTCATAACCTAAACTCCTAATGATTTCCCGTACTTATTCCAAGCGGAGTGATTAGTCACTCCAGTAGAATCCGTACAGGACAAAACAACTTATGGTTTAAACGCTCGTCTTAGCTTGTACTCATTCCAAGCGGCGTGATTAGTCACTCCAGTAGAATTCGTACAATGCCAAGAAGACAAAACTCGTTTCAGAGAACCTTCCCGTTCCAAGCGGTGTGATTGATCACTCCAGTAGAACTTTCGAGTCGCCAGAAACGAAGCCCCGTCTTGAAATGCTCACCTCAAGCGGTGTAAGTAATCACACCAGTAAGGTTCGCACTTCCCGACCGCTCCATAAAGACTAATTTCAACCGGCCTTTTATACCCTATGTATACGCTCTGCACGGCAGCATGCACGTGCATAAACCCTGACCCCACTTGTAAATCCCAACTGATAACCCGCGTCTCATTGGCTGGTCGTCACCGCCGCTATCCAATCAGACGCGTCGATTTATCAAGCCCACGTCATGAATGCAAATGGCGGGTTCTCTCTAGAATTCCGAGGTTGATGCAACAGAGTAAATAATATACGTCATTTCTATTCAATTGGCGAGGATAATTTAAGTCATAGCTATTTCAAATGATCTATAAAAACGAAACCCCCACAGATAAAACAGAAATCTTTCAGCTGAATATCTGTGTTTAATCATCCATTAAACTGAACCATATAGTGACCAGTGGAGCATGTTAAAGTTTGGTGTTATTGTTTTGTTCAGTCTTCTCAACGTGTCAGTCAATTGTGAACACTGAGTTATGACCGTTCTGAACTCTTACTGCTTAAAGATTCTGTGTCACGATCTACTTCTAAAACAATATATAATGAAATTAAAAATTCATCAAAACATGTGCTGAGAAACAAACCGACACGGCGTAAAGAAACCCACTACATTTCTACTCGATTAACTATCCGTAATATTCCTGAAAACACTAAATGCAACAAGACCAGTTCCAGTAACCCAAAGAATCTGGTTTGTATTCAGATTCAAAAGAAACCTCTAGCACGGCGCTCTCTTATATCTGTGATAAAGACATTGATATCCTAGCACTATCTGAAACATGGCTCCATGATAACGATAACATTACTCTAGCAGCCTTGGTTCCATCTGGTTATTCTGGATATAACTTTCATAGTGGTGGTGTTAAACTGCGGTCAACATTTCGAAAATTCCTTCCATTGTGAACATATTTTCTCGTGATCGAAATCAATCCAAATCCGATATCAGTATTCCTAAGCGTACTAGAATCCAATGTCAGTCATCGTACAATCTTCGTCAGTGTCTGAATTTATCCTTATGGAATGCACGATCGATGGATGGAAAAGTAGGTGCTTTATGTTCATCTATCCTATCACACCATACTGATGTATTTATGATCAGCGAGTCCTGGATGACTGTTGAGAAAGTTGCCTTCGCCGATGCCCATTTAGCGTCGTCGTTCAGTGGTTTCTCATCACACCATGCACCAAGGGCGAATCGCAGAGGAGGAGGTCTAGCCCTATTAGTGAGGTCCAACTTGAAGGTTACTAAAAACAAGTGCAGCTCGTATCAGTCGATGGAAGTTATGGATTACAACATCCGACGTGGTAGTGAACTTCTGCACATCGTCCTAATCTATAGACCACCGTCTTCATCTAAGCACAAGGTTCCGATCAGCTGTTTCCTATCAGAGTTTGGTACACTAATGGAAACCGTGTGTACATCACCTGGTCGTTTAATCATAGCCGGAGACATAAACCTGCACGTGGATAATGATCAATGCACAGAGGCCAGTCAATTCATCGATTTATTCACATCCAGTATGTAGAGGGACCCACACACAACAAGGGCCACACACTTGATTTAGTATTGACTCGGGCCGAGGGGGCGAGGACCGATGTGTATGTAATTTTTCGATCGATCACACAATGCCTTTAGATCATGCCGCAGTGCACTTTACATCATCTACTCAATGCCCACCGATCACTAAGGTCACTAAACAACATCGTGTCCTAACTAACCTCGACATTGACTCATTTAGGGACACTATACGTAATTCGATGGCAGTCAATAGGTCATTTGATGATGTCAATGATCTTGCAACCTTGTACAATACATCTCTAAGATCTGCTCTAGATGAGCATGCACCATGTAAGACGAGGGATTTGGTTGATAAGCCACGTTCTGAATGGTTTAATAACGAACTCATTGAGGGACGTCAAGAATTGAGACGCACGGAACGCCAGTGGCTTAGTTCACAACTTGAGATTCACCGTCAGATATTAATTGACACACGATCCGCTTACTCGCGACAACTGAATGACGCCAAATCTTGCTTCCATCGAAAGAAATCAGTGAAGCGAGCACCAAGGAATTGTTTGCAATTGTGGACAATTTATCTGGACACAAGAGAGCTCTAGCATCGGTCTTGTCTGACAAAGACCATTCAACGCTACCAGACATTTTTGCAGACTTTTTCTCCCAGAAAATTGAGGTCATTCGATCGGACCTAATGACCCCGTGTGCAGTAATGTCCCAGAACGAGGACAGTGCATTGAGCGCGAACGTGACTCGATCAGGATCAGCTGGTAGTGTTTATGAATGTGACGCCAGACTGGAATCCTTTGGTTTGCTAAACATTGATGATGTTCGTAAGATAGTCAAAGCCATGCCTGATAAATCATGTTCGCTTGATCCCATGCCAACTAAACTTGTCAAATCGTGTATTGATGTACTAGCTCCACACCTTCTTAGTATCGTAAATTCTTCGTTTCCAACTGGTGTATTTCCAGATATCTGTAAAAAAGCAGTCATTCGTCCCCTCCTCAAAACAGCTGGATTTGATAAGGAGGTCATGAAAAACTACCGCCCAGTGTCCAATTGTCCAGTTTTGGACAAGTTCTTGGAGAAAGCTGCTCTAAGTCAATTTCACCTGTATCTTCAGGCAAATTCGCTGTATGGCAAGTTCCAATCTGCCTACCGAGAGGGCCACAGTACGGAAACTGCGCTCCTCAGAGTGGAAAATGACGTCATGTTCGCTCTCAATGGGCAGAGAGACCTCATCCTTGTATTACTTGACCTGTCTGCGGCCTTCGACACCATCGATCATGAGATACTTCTTAGACGTCTGCGCTTGAGGTTCTGGTTGGAAGGTTCAGTGTTGGATTGGCTGGGGTCATATTTGTATGGCAGAACACAAAAAGTGTCGATCGGATCGATTGTGTCGAAGGAGCATCCATTACGTTACGGTGTACCCCAGGGCTCGGTCCTCGGACCAGTCCTTTTTGCTCTGTAAATGGTTCCACTTGAAGACATCATCACTCGCCACGGCTTAGACACGGTAATTTTCGCTGACGATACTCAGCTCTACATCGCGTGCGACGATAAGACTGACTATTCCGTGGTCTGCCGAATCGAAGCCTGCGTTGATGAGATCAGAGAGTTGATTCTCACTGTGGCGGATCAGTAAATTGAGACATATTTTAGATAGAGACTCAACCGAAAAATTAGTCCACGCTTTCGCCAGCTCTCGGATAGACTATTGAAACAGTTTGTTTTACGGCCTATATGATTTCCAAATCAAAAAACTGCAACACATACAAAATTCTGCCGCTAGACTGGTAATCAGACGAAAAGTAGAACGTCATGTGGACATGACACCTATTCTACATGAACTTTACTGGCTACCAGTGAAAGCGCGCGTAGAATTCAAAAATCTATGCATCATATTTAAACTGATCCATCATGGTGAGTCGGCACCGTTCTATCTGACTAAATTAATTGAAATTCATGCCCCGAAAATCTGCACTAAAAGTTGCGATAGTCTAAAACTGGTTAATCACAATATATGACCAAAACCATCACGAGCATACGGTGACCGCGCTTTTTGCAACTATGCACCACATCTGTGGAATAGCCTGCCAGCCTCTCTCCGTGATATAGATTTGATCACCACCTTCAAACCCGCACTGAAAACACACGTTTTTAGGAAATTTTATTGTTGAAGTCGTAAGATTATGAAATATGCCATACATTGTTAATATGCAACTCGAGAGTTTTATAGTATTAGGTTAAATTGTCTAGAAAGTGTTATTTTTTGAATGATTTTATGTAGTGTTATTTTTAGAATGATTTTATGTAGTATTATTTTTTAGAATTATTTTATGTACTGTTTATCATTGAATTATACACTAGTTTAAAATTACTATATTGATGTAAAGCGGTTTGAGATGCTTTTATGTAAATCGCTATATTAAAAATAAATATCATTATCATTAAATATAAATCATTATCTGATTAGAATATTTTGATGAAATAAAGTTTCTTGGGTAGTGTTTGATGTATTTTGTCACAAAATATTTAAAAATAAAATTCTGACCAATCCAAAACACCACTCAGGCCAATTCATTTATACTGTACGTCACTGTACGACTTTGTTGTATAAACCGTTAAATAGTTTAAAAAGCTGTGAAGGCTTATATGTAGATTTTTTCGGTGAAATTATAACCCATTTGTTCTTGATTGATGTGTGAATGACACGGTGTACCTTTATACCGTTACTAGTGTGATTGAAAGTGTGGGTGTGAAGAGTAGGAGTTTATTTTTCAGAACCAGGAACCAATCCTTTCAAATTAAGACAGGGAGGTGTGTTGTGATTTTGCCTTGTATAATACAGGTGTCCGTCAGGATGACTGGGACTACTTGCACTATCCACGGAGTCCTGTGCTACCAGTGGGATTTAACCATATATATTGCTATTATGCCGTCACTTCGGCTCAGATTATGTTTAGACTTCATATAGGTAATTTATTAGTGCAAGCAGACACGCCTTAGAACGCCAAGTCGGGAACTTCATACAACTTAGTTATTGTTAAAAAATGTAGTGTCGAGTGGCTATTTATACATGTATAATATATGTATCAATCTCCCAACTTGGCGTTCTAAGGCGTGTCTGCGTATAGCTTTAAAGGTGTTACGGTATCTAAGGTAATATAGCTTAAAAAGTAAATATGGTAATGTAGCTTTAAGGTACTATAGCTTTAAAAGCGTTTCGTAATATAGCTTAAAAGTATATAAGGTAATATAGCTCTAAAGTATATAAGGTAATATAGCGTTAAAAGCGTTGGGTAATATAGTTTGAAAGGATCTAAGGTAAAATATCAATCCTGCTTCGGAAGTATAGTGTTGACCTGGGTAATATAGTTTGAAAGGATCTAAGGTAAAATATCAATCCTGCTTCGGAAGTATAGTGTTGACCTGTCTTTCTGAATTCCAGTCTGTGTAGCAGTGGTCACAGAAGTGTAGTGTTGTCTACAGCAATCATATGTGTTAGATTAGTTGCAATATTGCGTTTGTGAGACCTTAAATTCCTTTCCATAAAATCAGATAAAAATTACAAATTGAATTACGCGTTGAGTTTGTCGTTTGTGAGTTGTTCGCGTTGAATAGATCCCGGACCATATTCATTATACAACCCGCAAACCATACTATACCGGAAATGAACTTGAGAAGAACGAATGTACATTCTTCTCGTTGTATTAGTACCGTATTTGTTGAAGCTGATATAAGGCCTCATCAAAAAGGTTCAGTTTACCAGAAAACCGATCAGTTACTGTAGCAGAACTTTACAATCAAAATAATGGTGAGAATTACTTTTACTATTCGAGCCATATGTCGTGTAAATGAACTTCTAGGAATGGCCCGACAACCTTATAGTAGCTTTAACGTAGGACGTACTTCCGGTTTCTTTTTTTTTTAGCTTGCGCTCATTTACATGTAGCACGCATTTTAACATGGAAAATGCTAGGGAAAGCGAGGTTTTCTCTCTATTTCTCTTTATACAAAGTGTATTCTTTAATGTCACTCTTGTTGTGAGTTGTGTGTAGCATTCGTAATAAATTACGGATTTTAACCTATCATCCACTCAGTACATACAAATTAACAGAAAAAGCTAACTGGGCTTTACCAGTTTAATTCTAAACCGTGTAATGAACAAACATATAAATTATAAAACCATATGGACATACATGTATGAATGGTAATGAATACACCCCAACCCCAATTAAGGTGGAGAGAGGGGGAGGGGATGAGAAAAGGAATGCATTGCTTTCATCTTGTCTTGATCAGAAACGTCTAAATAGCGCAAATAAGCCTGGCTTTTCCAAAACCCAAGTTCCTGGATCATGGGACCTGTGAGACCACATTGGGAGGCCCATTGCGCCCCTCCCCTTCGAAAAGAATGTCCTGTAAAAAGATGGCCATTTATGAAGTTTGCAGATTTTAACGTAGTCCACAAAAAACCTATGAACTGAATATATGACAAAGGTTGACATTGATAGTCACACAGCAGTGGCGAAAATGGCCCATGTCGTGAATTAGAATGACTAGTGAGAAGTTTGGTCAAGGCAGATACGGGACACAAAGGGTGATTTTTTAAATCGGGTAAAACAATGTGTAATTCTTTCTCCCTAAATTGCAAAGTCTTAGTAGCCCTTAAATTCACTATAGCTCCTGAATCACAAAAGGATACATCCCTTACAAGAAGTAACTTTTCCAAACATTTATCCTTATAAAGAAAATTGCTTGGACGCAAGAGTCCGAAAAAACCGAGCAAACAGGCTACCCAAAATGATAGATGAAAGAAAAGTGACATATCAAGTAAAGGCCGAATTGCTAGCAAGTGTAACGGTTGAACAGGGGGGGGCGCCCTTCTGACTATCCCCGATTACTCTACGTATACCAGTAAGAGTATGATTTATCAACCAATTATTTACAAACGGATTGGGCAAATCATAAAAGCTATGAACATGTTTAACAATACAGATGTAGGATGCAATAGATGCAACCTTGGCCAGATATACTGTGTACAATAAGGCATAGTGAGGAGATAAAGGCACGCTTGAAATATGTAATAAAGCACAAAATTGTAGGTAGCAGTCCAAATGGCATCTGTAGGATTTCTTTGTAGATTCAGACCATCCTTTCTGTAAATAGTAACTGGCAGCTTCTTCCAAGTCCTGAACCATATGATCATAAGGTTGTGTGCCACCTGTAACAAATAAAGTTTTTTGACATATGGTGGGTAAGTTTCATTAAACTAAATTCGACACATCCTAAACCATAGGAGGGTAGCAATGCGAAAGCATTATGCAATTGGTTCTCCTCGTGAAGACACGAAAGCCGATCTGCCACAATATTGATGTGTCCAGGTATGTGTCGGCTACGATCGAAAAGTTATAAAACACCTGTAACCAAAATAGGTCCCTTAGCCACACCATTATCACACTATCACGAGAGGAGCCATGGTTAATGGCCGCTTTGGCCGTCATATTGTCAGTGGAAATGATAACCCTTCTATTTCTTAAAAACGGAGCCCAGCGACGAAGAGCCAAAATGATCGCAAAAGTTTCTTTAATGTTTATGTGCTGATCTCTAATGTTAGTATTAGGGAAATCTATAGACCAGTTCACGTAGAAAAAATCTCCCTGGTAATATCCTGCTGCACCCTCATTACATGCGTCCGTCTGTATGTTGGTCACAGGACGAGGGTCAATAAAAGGCACAGACCCATTAAAAGCTTCCATGCAAGATATCCACCAATTTAGGTCGCCAAAAAACTCTGGAGTGAGGATAATCTTGTGATTTCTATCTTTGAGTTTATTGTTACTGTCAATTAATCGACGCAAAAAGGTCCTCCCTCCTTGGATTACTCTACATGCCCAGTTTAATTTGCCAATGAGGTTTAACATCGCAAACAACATAATTACCATTGGCTATTTCTTCTAAAATTTGCTTCTCCACAATTTGTCTGTGTTTTAACGCAAACATATGATTTTTTACAAAAAACACGGGGTAAATCATTAAGTTTATCAGTAATTCTGAAACCATGTAACGCACCCTCTAAAATATAGTTCGTGTCTGGGTCGTGTTGGGGAGACACGACAACCAAGCACCATATCGTAATGCGGGAGTGTCCAAATCAGTGTTATTAGTACGAGTGTTGATTACTGCTATACTGGAACATTTGGTGGAGTCATTAAATAACCGTTTTTTGAGAAATTTGACGATGCAAATCTTGGGCCCGAAGAGGGCGAGTTTGGGTTGTGATGATGACGCGAAGCACCATGATTTGGACTTAAACAGATTGTACAGTTATGCGCTAACCTGTAACGAGTATCACTACGAATACAACAATTCGGCGAGTTGTAACGCTGACATATCTCGCGTCCATCAGGAAGAAAAGGCCCCTTTCTCCTTTCAGAGGAATTAAAGGTGGCATATGGTGAGTTGGAATTACCGGTACTTTTCTCTAATTCCTTCATGGCTGCCAATGTAGAGTTGTGTTGTTTCGGTATTAAGTGGAAGTCCCTCAACTCCATCAGTGGCTCTCCCCACTGAAAGGAATCGGCGGCCTGTCTCTATCGATATTCTTTATCGTACAGGATAACGCTCTGCCACAAGTGATTTGATGAAAGACGGAATATGCTTTGCATGTAGCGTAGATAACCGCTTGGATCAGGCAATCGCAGGGAAAATAATATCTGGATACTGGCGTAGGCCCATTGTTCCAATGAGATCTTTCCAAGTGAATGCCGTCTTTGGCCATCGTCAATGATGTCAAGTGGGTTTGTCCACAAGAAATCGAGAACCTGTTTAGCCTTGTCCTTACCTCTTGTGGAGTCCTTCTCAGGTTGAATAGAATCCGTTTCTAGTGGGAGCCCTGGGTTAGGTGGTCTGCGTTGCAAATCCAAACCCATAGTGGCTATGCTGCTGGAATTCTTATGCCCCAGCTGTCCCTGTGAGTGCTCAAGTGACAATATTTCTCTCTGTAATTGTTCTGCTCTCTGTGTCAATGATAATCTCGCCAATTCCTGCTCAAGGCGCTCAACCTCTTGCTGCAGATCTGTAATACTAAGATCCCTGGTTGGGACTTTTGCTGGCTGATGTCATGATGATCGACCGTTGTGAAGGATGTACGTAAATGTCTTGCATTTGTTTTTGTTGGGCGAATGTGATTCGCGGACCGAGATAAGACCTTGTGTTTTCCCGGCATTTCGGGAGCCCTGGGATTGGGAGTAAATGACAAATCCCTTTCGTCAGAGTCCTCCGAATTTAACATGGAAATAATCTCCTTCATGGAGCTCCCTGCTTTCTGTCTTCTGACCCGGTCCTTTGCCAATGACATGTCGAAATGTGAGATGCCGATATAACAATAAATTAGTCACGATAATGTGAAAATGAAAAATTGTTGCTATGGCCGCTTACTTCCGAGACAGGAAGAATCACGTGACAAGGTTACACTTAAATTACGGACTGCGGTAATATAAGGAGAACGAAAATAAATAAAAAGAACACAATTGAAAACAACTAATTTCCTGAATCGTCAAAACCGAATTAATCATTAATTCCCATTTCAAATCATGTCTAAAATAATTATTTTTTGTTTTATTGACGATAAACTGCGTTGTAGCAGATATGTCAAGCTCGCACACAATCCAGTAGTCTCTATCATCCAGAAAAATATTCTCTGTATGTTGAAGACTAGGAGGTTCTGGGTGACTGGACTAACAGTCCAGTTGACCACAGTATGCAAAAGCATTACACAGATACATTGGTGTATGAAGCCGATTTATATGTTTTGTGATAATTTAACTGCAAACAAATAATAAATAACATCTGTTTGGTTGTAAAATGCCACGAAAATAGAGCATAAGAGCAAACAATATTATGGGTTATAGAGTGGTGACCTGCGGTTCCACGAAAGAATTAATCAAGACGATATTACAATTTAAGCACAACCGTAGCACGTCTAAAAAATGATAACAAATAATAATCACGTTGTAAAAAATAATTCTATATAGAGTCCAGTTATATAATATTTGCATTCAATTAGAAATTGATAAAAAAGACACATATCTATGGATTAAAATTTCACCGAGTGTCCAACACTGATCCAAGACGATTTATGTAGTTGTAAAAAGTGGTTTTGATAAATATTCATAAATTCCAATTGATCATCATTTTGTTCTTACTGTTATTCTTATTCCATCAAGAGGAAATTTTATAAAAATGGCTGCAGTTTTACTCCGTGCATCAAACAACATGTTTTTTCATTGGTTACAGCTGTCTAAATGCGGGAAATATACAGTAGCTATCAGGCCCTGTGGAGTAGGGGAGCTTTAGCCCCCCCCCCCCCCAATAATTTGGCGGCAAGTACTCTGTTCTCCGGGTTAATGCGGCCCCTGAACCTCGCCTATAAGGACCTATACTGGAAGCCCCCCCCCAATCAAGAATTGCTTCCGCCGGCCCTGGTAGCTATTGGCGATCACTGTTAAAAAATGGTATATCAAGGTTGTAGACCCTGCAGAGGTCATAATTTCAATTCGATTTTGATGAAACTTGAAATTCACAGTAATAACCCAAATATCTTGGTACCTTTCGATATTTGCGCATATCAGATCGTAACTTCCTGATTTATGGCCCCTGATTATATGCAAAATTGCCTTTTTTTTAGCTTGTGGTCCCTCTGGAGGTCACAATTATTAGCCGATTTTTACTATTTTACCGTTACACAGTAAGAAAGGTTGAATTTGAATTTCGGGAAAATCAGACCAAAATTGCCATACAAAATGGCTGCCGCTTGTACGCGAATACTGTTAAAAAATGTCAAGGTTGTGGACCCTGTATTGGTCACAATTTTAATTTGATTTTGATGAAACTTGAAATGCATGGTTATAACCCAAAGATCTTGGTTCCTGTCGTTATCTGCACATATTGGATCATAACTTCCTGAATTATGGCCCCTGATTGTCCGAAAAATCCCCTATGGTCCCTCAGGAGGTCAAGATTATTATCCGATTTAAAAAAAAACGTTTGACTCTACTGTTAAGAGTTATGGCCCTTGATCACCTCAAAGAATCTTGTGGACGTTCTAGAGGCTAAAGTTAATATCTGATCGACTTATACACAGTGTTTAAGGTCATGAAACGAAGAAGCCCATTGATTTTCAGCAATTTCCGATAATTACTGTCAGAGTTATGGCCCTTGATCACTTCAAAAAATCTTGTGGACGCTCTAGAGGCTAAAGTTAATAACCGATTGACTTTAGATTTATACGCATTGTTTAAGGTCATGAAACGAAAAAGCCTATTGATTTTTAGCAATTTCCGATAATTACTGTCAGAGCTATGGCCCTTGATCACCTCAAAGAATCTTGCGGACGTTCTAGAGGCTAAAGTTAATATCTGATCAACTTTAAATTTATACACAGTGTTTAAGGTCATGAAACGAAGAAGCCTATTGATTTTCAGCGCTTTCTGATAATTACTGTCGAAGTTATGGCAAGTTAAGGTCATGAAATGAAGAAGCCTATTGCTTTTCAGCGATTTCGGATAATTACTGTGCGAGTTATGGCCCTTGAACCCTTCAATAAATCTTGTGTACGCGCTAGAGGCTAAAGTTAATATCCGATTGACTTTAGATTTATGCACAGTGTTTAAAGCCATGAGACGAAGAATGCTATTGATTTTCAGCGATTTTCCATAATTACTGTCAAAGTTATGGCCCTTGATCACTTCAAAAATTCTTACGGATGCTCTAAAGGCCAAAGTTAATATGCGATTGACTTTTAATTTATACACAGTGTTTAAGTCATGAGACGAAGAAGCCTATTGATTTTCAGCGATTTCCGATAATTACTGTCAGAGTTATAGCCCTTGTTATACATTACAGGATATTAATAATGTTATATATTATTGTATTATAGGAAACTAATGATATTATTACTTTTATATTACAGAAAACTAATGATGTTACAACTTTCCATCAGTGTGTTGTGTGTGAAGAGAATTTTCAACACCTTAATGATTTAGAAAAACACTATAAGATACATGTTAAAGAAGAGAAAACTGTTGATGTAGATGAATATTGTCATGTTAAAGATGAGAAAACTGATGATGTAGATGAATATTGTCATGTTAACGATGAGAAAACTGTTGATGTAGATGAATATTGTCATGTTAAAGATGAGAAAACTGATGATGTAGATGAATATTGTCATGTTAACGATGAGAAAACTGTTGATGTAGATGAATATTGTCATGTTAAAGATGAGAAAACTGATGATGTAGATGAATATTGTCATGTTAACGATGAGAAAACTGTTGATGTAGATGAATATTTTCATGTTAAAGAAGAGAAGACTGTTGATATACATGCATATTGTTGTGTTAAAGAAGATAAAACTGATGATGCAGATGAATATTGTCATGTTAAAGAAGAGAAAACTGATGATATTGGAACTGTTTATCAGTGTAAATTGTGTGATGAAGAATTTAATTTAGAAACTGATTTAGAAAAACACTGTGAAATACATGTTAGTCAGCAAGGGCAAACAGGAGAGAAACCTTATAAATGTAATGTTTGTAGTAAATCGTTTGCTTTTAATTGTTATCTACAGAGACATTTCAGGACTCATACTGGAGAAAAACCATATAAATGTGATGTTTGTAGTAAATCATTCACAAATGGTGAAAGCTTACGATTACACACGAGAATTCATACAGGAGAAAAACCTTTTAAATGTGATGTTTGTAGTAAATCATTTCTACAGAGTGGAAACTTACAGAAGCACATAAGAACGCATACTGGAGAAAAACCTTTTAAATGTAATTTTTGTAGTAAATCATTTCCACATAGTGGAAGCTTACATAAGCACATAAGAACTCATACAGGAGAGAAACCTTTTAAATGTGATGTTTGTAGTAAATCATTTCTACAGAGTGGAAACTTACAGAAGCACATAAGAACTCATACAGGAGAAAAACCTTTTGAATGTGATGTTTGTAGTAAATCATTTACACAGAGTGGAAGCTTACAGAGGCACCTTAAATCTCATACTGGAGAAAAACCTTATAAATGTGATGTTTGTAGTAAATCATTCACAGAGGGGGGAAGCTTATGGTTACACATGAGAATTCATACTGGAGAGAAACCATTTAAATGTGATGTTTGTAGTAAATCATTTCGACAGAGTGAAAACTTACAGAAACACATAAGAACTCATACGGGAGAGAAACCATTTAAATGTGATGTTTGTAGTAAATCATTTTCTGAAAGTGGTCATCTACAGAGACATATCAGGACTCATACTGGCGAAAAACCTTATACATGTGAGGTTTGTAATAAATCATTTACTACCAGTAGTAGTCTACAGACCCACATCAGAACTCATACCAGAGAAAAGCCTTATAAATGTGATATTTGTAGTAAATCATTTACTCTTAATCGTAGTCTAAAGGATCATTTGAGAAGGCATACACGAGAAAAACCTTAAACACAACAAAAGCGTCTTTTCATCGCGACAGAATTGAGGCAGCTGATGCCAAGGAACTTTTCAAAATAGTGGATGATATTTCTGATTCCAAGAAATCTTCAGCGATTATTATTCCGAACAATGTAGAAATTTCAGAATTACCAAACTTGGACTGGATCCGAACATATTGAAAAATTATCGACCAATTGCTGTCTCCATGACAAATTTCTTGAAAAATGTGGTTTCTTACGTTTACATTCTTATTTATCATCTAACAGATTGTATGGTAAATTTCAGTCTGCTCATCGAGAGGGGTATAGCACCGAGACTGCACTCTTACGAGTGTTGAACGATGTTGTGCTTGCTCTAGATGTAATATTAGTGTTACTTGATCTTTCTGCGGCTTTTGATACCATTGACCATGACCTATTCATGGACAAATTGCGCTCTAGGTTCGGCATCTGTGGTTTTGCTTATAACTGGATAAACTCGTTCCTTCGAGGTAGGAGCCAGAGAGTGTCAGTACGGACGATGGTTTTAGAGGACCACGTCCTTGAATTTGGAGTCACCCAGGGCTCGGTCCTTGGACCAGTACTGTTTGCACCGTACATGACTCCTGTTGAGGACATTATCACCCGCCATGGTCTGAATGCTGTCATTTAGGTCGAATTGAGGCCTGTGTTGATGAGATCCGTGACTTGCTGCAAGCAAATTTGCTCGCATTGAATCACGAAGCAAAGACGCAAGTAATTATATCTCCGTCAGCAACCATTCGAGATCTGGGGGTGATGATGAACTCAGCGGGACTTATGGACGAGCAGATCAAGCGTGTATGTGGTAGGGCGTCTCACTCACGAAGGCGCAATGGTAAAATCCGACATCTTTTAGATCAAGTTGGCACTGAGAAATTAGTGCATGCTTTTGTGACATCGAAACTTGATTATTGATTATCAAAAAAATACAGCATATTTAGAATTCTACAGCTAGTGTAGGCTGGTCACCAGATGGATGCTAGATCGTCATGCAGATATGACGCCTATTTTAAAAGAGCTACACTGGCTTTCAGTCGAGCAGCAAATTATTTTTAAAATTGTCTGCATCATTTTCAAAATTATACCCCATAGTGAATCAGCGCCTTACTACCACACCGATATTATAAATGTTTGGCAACCGGCATTTTGTACTAGGAGTAGCACTGAGGTGAAGCTGTTGCCCTTCTTTTTCAAAGATCATGGGAAGAAAAGGTCCAAACAGTACGGTGACCGTGCCCTAAGTGAGGCAGCGCCTAAACTGTGGAACGGTCTTACACTAGATCTGAGAGCTATCACAAAACTTTAATGTTATTATTTTCATGATTTTATGTTTTATTTAGTTACAATTAAAAGGCTCGTTCTTATAACTTATGTACAGACTGTTGAGACATTTGTGTAACAGTCTATAAACAATAAATATTATTATTATGTTTGTGGTGAATTATTAGCATGGAGAAATAATCTAATAACACATTGTAACTCATACTAGAGCAAAACCATTTAAATGTGAACCACATGAGAATTCGCGATGAACCTTATAATTGTGATGTTCGAAGTAAGTCATTAAACGCTAGTTCCAATACTGGCAAAAAAATATAGATTTTCAGGAACCTGTCAGAATTCATTCAGGAGAAAAACCTGGTTTACATAATTAGGGAAACAGCTACTCTAGTGGGCTAAAGAATTATTATTATAACACCTTTCTATGGGGGGGTGGGATGGCCTAGTGGTCTAGAGTGGCGCGCTTCGACCTCTAGCTGGCCGGTCACCTCTGGCTTGCAGCTGTGGTTCCAAGCCCTGGTGTTAGCGTATGTGTCATGGAGATAGGGTCGCCTTCTCAACCTCATGGGTTTCCTCCGGGCACTCCAGTTTCCTCCCACTGCTAAAGACCCCTACGCGCAAGTGAATTATTGAAATAAAATTAAACCATATGTGAGTCCCAAAATGACCTAGTTTGTGTCGGGTGGACGTAAAACCCCATTTCTCTCTGTCTGTCTCTCACCTTCCTATGGTGCACAACAACCACATAAATGTGCTCAAATGGGGTCTTTATAAGAAATTTCAGAGAGCATGTTACATGTCAGTGAAAAGAGTGATCATTTTTTTTTGGTGGGGGGGGGTAAATGACTGTTTGGTATAGTTGTATTTTAGCTCCTAATTTGAGAAAAGATCATTTGAATGGTACCTGTACTGACCTCTATTATTAAGTGACTTTGTGTGTGGGGGGGGGGGTGATCTTAAAATAGTGTCTTAATACGAAATTCCAAATAATAACATGTTACAAAGCAAGCTCATTGCCCCTTTCAAATACCTTGATAAAAACGGGTTAAAATTTTTAAAAATCGCTGCTATCGGGCGAAAAAATACTGTCTCCTGTCCCCCACAAATAGTTGATATATGGAAATCCAGTTTAGATTAGAAGTTATGCTTGTTATACTAAACAATAACTCTGACGTATACCTGTCAATAAACTGATCTAAAAAAACAGCTGTGTTTTGTCATGTAATAACAAGATAAGCCAATGAAATGACATTTAATAGAGACGAACGCCCTTCGCCGGGCAGCAAGAGCCAAAAAGACCAAAATTTCGGAAATAGACGAACAAATAGCTAAACTTGAAAAACTATTAAAACAACAATAAAAGTATTAATAATCGGCAATTTAACGTCAATAAACTGAACTACTTTTATTCGTACTTTAGTTTAATCAGTGGTCTGATTCGATAAGGAAAATAACTCTGTTTTAAAAATGGTGGGAGTTTTTCCGTTGAGCCGGAAGTCGATCTTTTATAATTAAAAAAAAACAGTTTATGTCTTCAATTCCTTTTAAATACGAGATTATAACGATAGTTGGTAATGTTTTGGTTACTTTTAAGATGAAAAATTGTATTTTTAGGCTAAGAAATTCCTTGAAAATCCTTGAATTTGTCTTAAATTTATCCTTGAATATCCTTGAAAAAATGTTTGACGAAGCCGCAGGAACCCTGTCAATGGCAAGACACAGGCAGCATGACGTCAGAGCGGTATTCTTCCGTGAGTGTCTCCTGTAAATAAACAGTAATTTCGCTTACATTTCAATACTTTTTTAGCCTGAATCTTTGCAGATATGGAGATTGATATTAAACTTTTGCAATACAATTGTTAGGAATGCATTTACATCAATTAGTAATTCAAAATCGTAGATTGAAGTGGGCTATATTTCAGCTGCTGGCTGTCCCGATTACACGCTAGTCACGTGACCTGAAACCCCTATTTTTAAATGCATAATTTGATTCAAATACGATCAAATTACAGCTTCATATCAAGTCTGAATAATAATCAACCAGAGTGAAAAAAATATTTGAGGTATTAGCAGTGACGATATGAATTATAAGGTATTTTTGAAGCCAAGCAAATCTACACATAACGTAATTGTCATTTCCATGTAGAATCCGGCTTTTGATGGGGTTGGTAGAGTACCCAAATTTGCTTTCAAATCTAGATTACTAGAATGACCAAAACAATATCAGAAGTAAGAAAGATTCCAAATGCAAAGCCAGCTCCGAGGTCAGAATAGATTAGAGACTTTTAACCAGAAAAAAATTGAAAGGAAAGGAGAGAGGGTCCACAAGACCCCTTGTGTACGGCAACGTATTATTCGAGTTTCTTGTCAAATGATGAATCTTGCCACTGCCTCGCGTCAATTCTATTTACAGCATAATACTCAACATTAGGTAGCTGACAATGTATAGAATTCTCGCCAGACAATTATGAATCAGTTCCTCACAAATGTTAATGATATGGTTGTGGGGTCCCGAAATACCCCCTGTATATGCACAAGGGTTAATGATTTTTACAAATTTTTAAACAAAGATTTGGTATTAAACGAAAATGAAAGAAATTAGTGCTAGATGGAGAAGATTACCGTGTTACTGTGTTGTAGTCTTACGCCAGTAATTCTATTAGTAAGTGCAGGGGGACTGCATCACTCATGTTTTACACAAATGACAAATATATCGACAAGACATCATACTCAGAAACATCAAACAAACAAACAATTCAAAAAGAGTGAATGAATCCTGGGGCTAGCCATAAGCATCCACTGCGCTGTACAGTCCCAGGTCTGTAGTGACACAGAATTCACTCAAATTTTGAAAATGATCCGGAATACAACCGGGAGAAGGCAGCCGTCTGCTGACTGAATGGTGTTACGTAAATACGTCATTCTGTTATCAATGACATCAAAGTTATTCTAAATCAGGGTTATATTGTAATCGCCCCTGTCCATCCGCCCATCGAAACTTCATGGATTATGGCCCCTGATTGTTCGAAAAATCACGTTTTTAGCTTGTGTACTCTATACAGGTCACAATTTTGAACAGATTTTGATGAAACTTGATATGTATGTTTATAACCCAAAGATCATGGTTCCTTGTGATATTTGCACCTATCGGAACGTAATGTCCTGAATTATGGCCCCTGATTGTCCTAAAAATCACCTTATTTAGCTGGTAGTCCCTCTGGAGGTCACAATTATTATCCGATTTAAAAAAAAACGTTTTATTATATCACCGTTACACCCTAAGAAGGGATGAGTTTGAATTTCGTGAAAATCTGACCAAAATTGTCATACATAATGGCCGCCGTTTGTACGTGAATACTGTTAAAAAAATGGTATATCAAGGTTGTGGACCCTGCAGAGGTCACAATTTTAAATCGATTTTGATGAAACTTGAAATTCACAATTATTACTGTAACAATATAGTTGTGGGGACATTGTTTTAAGGATTATGAACGATAAATGGGTAGATAGGATAGCTTTATGTTTCACATATTGATGTATAAAAAAGAGTACAGAACTGATTCTATATGTAAACATAACTAGTTATATTGTCAACAACATGTTAACAGATATTTCATGGGAATGATTGCTAGTAAATTTCCATTCTACCATATAAGGGTGGGTTGTTGACGTCATTGGGTTCAATTGACCAATCTCTATAATTATTTACATCATGTTTGACCATTTAGATAATTCTATGTCCAAAACGAACTCTTGCATTGTTATAACTGAAAAGACGAGCGTCTTAAGAAACCAGTAAAGGAGAAGGAAGACAGCTAGAGACATAATTCTAGACGTTCACAAGGCTAACAGAAATGTGTAGCATAGGGCATTTGTAAGATTTGGCGACCATTTTTTGATAGATTTCTACTCTCCATGTCAGACAATAATAGCCCATATTGCTACATAACACAGAAGATCTTGGTTCCTTTCGATATTTGCGCATATCAGATCATAATTTCCTGAATTATGAACCTTGGTTATATGCAAAATCGCCCTTTTTTTAACTTGTGGTCCCTCTGGAGGTCACAATTATTATCCAATTTAAAAATAAACATTTGATTATTTTACCATTACACCCTAAGGAAGGCTGAGTTTGTATTTCGGGAAAATCGGACCAAAATGATATATTATGGTCACAAATTTAATTTGATTTTGATGAAAATTGAAATGCATGGTTATAACCCAAAGGTCTTGGTTCCTGTCGATATTTGCGCATATCGGACCGTAACTTCCTGAATTATTGTAGGCAAAATCACCTCTTTTTAGCTTGTGGTCCCTTTGGAGGTTACAATTATTTTCCGATTTAAAAAAACGTTTGATTCTATAACCGTTACACCTTAGGGAAGGCATGAGTTTGAATTTCCGGAAAATCAGATCAAAATTGACAGAAAAATGGCCGCCGTTTCTACGCAAATACTGTTAAAAAATGGTATATCAAGGTTGTGGACCCTGTAGAGGACACAATTTTAATTTGATTTTGATGAAACTTGAAATTCACAGTTATAACCCACATATCTTGGTTCCTTTCGATATTTGCGCATATCAGATCATAATTTCCTGAATTATGGACCTTGGTTATATGCAAAATCACCGTTTTTTGGTTTAAACAGTATTTATTTAACATATAATGACATTTACAATACATAATAGATAATATGGATTCGGAAACAAGCTATGAAGCTTATATTAATCCGTCTCCAAGATAATAAAAACAAAACATGACATGTCTAAATTGCATGGAAAATATAATACATTGTGTAAAAAAGTACATATATAATATTGTGTCATTCCTGTAATCGTGACTTTAAAATGCACATCGAGTTACAGCATCCTCATCCTCGGCCCGGGGCGGGGCGGGGGGTATAGGCAGTTTAAGCGTTTAAGTCAATTTGATCAGTACTTTATCAGTTTAAATCGTTTTGTAGCACTTATGTACGAATGAACAATTTCAAAACAGGCCTGGTTCTCACAATCACTTACGTTCCGGTTCCCGTCAAGTATTGCTGAAATATTGTGAAAATGGTAGGGGAGATTATTGATCGTACGGATTCGTTTTTTTAAGTTTGTGGTCCCTCTGGAGGTCACAATTATTATCCAAGTTAAAAACAACCTGTTTGATTATATCACCGTTACACCCTAAAGAAGGTTGAGTTCGAATTTCTTGAAAATCGGACCATAATTGCCAGACAAAATGGCCGCCGTTTGTACGTGAATATTGTAAAAAAAATGTACCGGGTATATCAAAGTTGTGGACCCTGTTGAAGTCACTATTTTAATTTCGATTTTGATGAAACTTGAAATGCATGTTTATAATCTAAAGATCTTGATTCTTTTCGATATTTGCGCATATCAAATTGTAACTTAATGAATTATTGCCTTTGATTGTAGGAAAAATCACTTTCGGTATTCTTTTTCTCTATCCATCTCTCAAAAATGTGGACGTTTCCTGCCTGGCAGTGCAGGCTTACTATCTTACTATCTTTTTTTATAAGCAGTATTTGTATCTGAATAGAGATTTTATTCTGATTTTTTAAGTAGATCGATGCATTTGTCATCTAAGCTTCAACTACAAGGATACTTGCGCACTAAACTTATTAAAACATTTAAAAAGTTTTATGGTCGACATATTGACTTAGTTGGTAAATATAATATGTCTCTCTCAGCTATTATTCTGGATATATTTAATTGACACATATTATACTATCTCCCTGATAATGTCTGTCGACTTCATCGTTAACACTGTTCATCACGTGCATTTTGCATACCGATATTTCATTGGCCAATCACGCTATTTTACCAAGATTTCGCCTAATAGTTTGGATGCAGCTATGGCGGGTGTGGCTAGCCAGGCAGGGTAAGCTTACTCTTCCGGACACCTGCTACCACTGTTTGTCGTGTATTTTGTACACGGGGAGCAGTCCATTTGCTGATTACACTATTTTGCTTGAATATACTATTTTGCCTATAACGTTTTTTAGGACTTCGAATTTCGTCTTACGGTTTAGATTGTTCGTACTTGGTTTTTATTTTATTTATATTAAACCCCTTTCCCTTTTTTTATACATTACAATGTTGATATTATTACTTTTATATTACAGGAAACTATGATGTTATAACTTTTATATATTACAGGAAACTAATGATGTTATAACTTTTATATATTACAGGAAACTGATGATGTTTTAACTTTTATATATTACAGGAAACTAATGATGTTATAACTTTTATATATTACAGGAAACTGATGATGATATAACTCTCCATCAGTGTGTTGTGTGTGATGAGATTTTTCAACAACTTAATGATTTAGAAACACACAATAAGATACATGTTAAAGAAGAGAAAAGTGGTGATGTAGATGAATATTGTTATGTTAAAGAAGAGAAAACTGCTGATGTAGATGGATATTGTCATGTTAAAGATTTAGAAACACACAATAAGATACATGTTAAAGAAGAGAAAAGTGGTGATGTAGATGAATATTGTAATGTTAAAGAAGAGAAAACTGCTGATGTAGGTGGATATTGTCATGTTAAAGAAGAGAAAACTGATGATGTAGATGCATATTGTCATGTTAAAGAAGAGAAAACTACTGATGTAGATGACTATTGTCATGTTAAAGATGAGAAAAGTGATGATGTAGATGAATATTGTCATGTTAAAGAAGAGAAAACTGACGATATTGAAACTGTTTATCAGTGTAATTTATGTGATGAAGAATTTAATTTAGAAACTGATTTAGAAAAACACTGTGAAATACATATTAGTCAGCAAGGGCAAACAGGAGAAAAACCATTTAAATGTGATGTTTGTAGTAAATCATTTGCTTTTAATTGTTATCTACAGAGACATTTCAGGACTCACACTAGAGAAAAACCTTATAAATGTGATGTTTGTAGTAAATCATTCAAAGATGGTGAAAGCTTACGATTACACATGAGAATTCATACAGGAGAAAATTCTTTTAAATGTGATGTTTGTAGTAAATCATTTCTACATAGAGGAAGCTTACGATTACACATGAGCATTCATACAGGAGAAAAACCTTTTAAATGTGATGTTTGTAGTAAATCATTCCGACTGAGAGGAGGCTTACAGAAGCACATAAGAACTCATACTGGAGAGAAACCATTTAAATGTGATGTTTGTAGTAAATCATTTACCACTAGTAGTGATCTACATAGACACACTAGAACTCATACTGGAGAAAAGTCTCATACATGTGATATTTGTAGTAAATCATTCACTCTTAATCGTAGTCTAATGGATCATTTGAGAAGGCATATGCGGGGAAAACCTTATAAACAACAAAAGCGTCTTTTCATCACGACAAAATTGAGGCAGCTGATACCAAGGAACTATTCAAAATAGTGGATGATATTTCTGATTCCAAGAAATCTTCAACGATTATTATTCCAAACAATGTAGAAATTTCAGAATTACCAAACTTGGACTGGATCCGAACATATTGAAAAATTATAGACCATTTTCTAATTACTGTTTCCTTGACAAATTTCTTGAAAAAAGTGGTTACTTACGTTTACATTCTTATTTATTATCTAACAGATTGTATGGTAAATTTCAGTCTGCTCATCGAGAGGGGCATAGCACCAAGACTGCACTCTTACAAGTGTTGAACGATGTTATGCTTGCTCTAGATAGGCAGCATGATGTAATATTAGTGTTACTTGATCTTTCTGCGGCTTTTGATACCATTGACCATGACCTACTCATGGACAGATTGCGCTCTAGGTTCGGCATCTGTGGCTTTGCTTATAACTGGATAAACTCATTACTTTGAGGTAGGACCCAGAGAGTGTCAGTACAGTCGATGGTTTTAGAGGACCACATCCTTGAATTTGGAGTCCCCCAGGGCTCGGTCCCCGGACCGGTTCTGTTTGCACTGTACATGACTCCTGTTGAGGACATTTTCACCCGCCATGGTCTGAATGCTGTCATTTATGCGGACGATTGTCAACTGTACATTGACAGCGATTCTCAAACAGACTCTGTCACAGTCGGTCGAATTAAGGCCTGTGTGGCTGAGATCTGTGACTGGATGCGTGCAAATTTGCTTGCATTGAATGACAGTAAAACCGAAATAGTCCAGTTCTCATCACGCAGCAAAGACGCAAGTCTGTGAGTAGTCGAGGGTGGTGTGCGCGTTGGAGAGTTGATTATATCTCCGTCGGCAATCGTCCGAGATCTGGAGGTGATGACGAACTCTGCGGGACTTATGGATTTTTATGAGCAGATCAAGAGTGTATGTGGTAGGGTGTCTCACTCACTATGGCACATTGGTAAAATCCGACATCTTTTAGATCAAGTCGGCACTGAGAAATTAGTACATGCTTTTGTGACATCGAAACTTGATTATTGCAATTGTTTGTTCTATGGTCTTCCAACCTACAAAATCACAAAAATACAGCATATTCAGAATTCTGCAGCTAGGCTGGTCGTCAGATGGAAGCTAGATCGTCATGCAGATATGACGCCTATTTTAAAAGAGCTACACTGACTTCCAGTCGAGCAGCAAACTATTTTTAAAATTGGCTGCATTATTTTCAAAGTTTTACGCAATAATGAGTCAGCGCCTTACTACATGTACCTCATTGTACTAGGAGTAGCACTGAGGTGAAGCTGTTGCCTTTCTTATTCAAAGATCATTGGAAGAAAATGTCCATACAGTACCCTAAGTGTGGCAGCGCCTAAACTGTGGAACAGTCTTCCACTTGATCTGAGAGCTATCACAATCAAACCTGAAAACCCATATCTTTTGACAACATTTTTGCTCCTAAAAACTATTTTATATTTATATTTTAATGTTATTATTTTTATGATTTTATGTTTTATTTAGTTACCATTAAAATGCTCGTTCGTATAACTTATGTACAGACTGTTGAGACATTTGTGTAACGGTCTATAAACAATAAATATTATTATTATTATGATGTTTGACTGTTGAGACATTTGTGTAAAGGTCTATAAACAATAAATATTATTATTATTATTATTATGTTTGTGGTGAATCATTAGCATGGAGAAATAGTCTAATAACACATTGTAACTCACACTAGAGCAAAACCATTTAAATGTGAACCACATGAGAATTCGCGATAAACCTTATAATTGTGATGTTTGAAGTAACTCATTCAACACTAGTTCCAATTCTGGCAAAAAAAATTAGATCTTCAGGAACCTGTCAGAATTCATTCAGGAGAAAAACCTGGTTTCACATAATTAGGGAAACAGCTACTCTAGTGGGCTAAAGAATTATTATTAATTACTCCTTTCTATGGTGCACGGGCGGTTGGTATGGCCTAGTGGTCTAGAGTGCCGTTATTCGACCTCTAGCTGGCCGGCTACCTCTGGCTTGCGGCTGTGGTTTCGAGCCCTAGCGCCTAGGGGTCTTTAGCAGTGTGAGGAAATTGGAGTGCCTGGAGGAAACCCACGAGGTTGAGAAGGCGCCCCTATCTCCATGCCACATAGCTCACACCAGGGCTCGAAACCACTAGGCCATCCCAACCTCCCTGGTCCCGGTAACAACAATACTGTCTACTGGCAGTGTTTGCTTTTCTTTTTCAGAATTTTTAATTCAGAGTTCAGAAACCCCCCGCGAGGTTCTTAAATAAACCACCACTGGACCAAGCGTATGCCATGTAGATACAGCATGCAGAAGCTAATTTTAATAGTAATTCAGCCAGTCAGAGTGACTGGATGCAACAAAATGACGGACAGTCCCTAACGCCACTGACATACGGTCCCTAACATCGAGTGGACGTTAAACACCATTTCTCTCTGGGTGACTTTCTTGGCCAATGCAGGGATCAAACACCCGACTTCCAGGCTATCGTGATCCCCTGGCTCAATTTGGACCGAGTAATCGTAGGGGATCACATGGTTAGCCAGGTTTTCAGGATGGCATGGTTTCCGCTTGTCAGTGATGCAGGAGGGATGACCTGACAAAGGACACCTGACTAGTCTTTCGAATGGTTCGAAAAACCTAGGTCCTGTGTACAAGTTAGCTTGCACTTAATAGAGCCCTTGGTAGTTGGATTTCAATTTGACCAGCCCTGCAACCTCTCTTCATTCTCAGTTTTTTGTTTGAAATACTCTGTTTTAGAATGACACATCTTACAGATTAAAATGTGGTACTGGATGTTTATCGATTTAACAAAGAGTTTAAATTAAGTTGCAATGAAAATTACTGCATAGTAACGTTAGCAAATATCGGCATAGTAACGATAGCAAATGATTCACTTAAAACAACATATTTACGGTAAAAGGTTTCTCTCCAGTGGAATTTCTCATGTGTTTCTTGAGGCTTTAACACTGTGTGAATTAATTTTTTTTTAAAACCATATTTTTATTTAGGTTGAATCAATGATAGTCCGATAATCGAATTGAACATCGGTAAATGGCCGATAAGTGGCATATCAGTAGAAAATGGTATCGGCCGATACTCAGCTATTTTGCAGATACCGCGGAGTTGCTGATATCTGTTTAAAAGGACTCTGTAAGTAACTCTAAAATATCATTTGAATTGTGAACAAATTATTAATTTGCTTGACACTCGGTCCCCCATTTTAGTTGCCATGTGTGTGGCTATTTAGATATACATGCAACAAAATAAATGGAAAATGAATGAAAAGGGGTTTAACGTTCTACTCCGAATGGGCCAAGGAAATGGAGCAGTGTGCTATAAGGGACATTTGGCACTATGGCCTACTCATATATCAAATTTCAACTTCGAAGGGATCTTTTAAGTGCACGCCAATCTATACACAGGACCTCAGTTTTTCATCCTATCCAAATGGCTAGACAGCTGTCCTTGTCAGGCCCTCCATCCTTCAACACTAACAAGTCATAAAATTACATTGATCATTGCAGGGATCAAACTCCCAAACTTTAAGCTCCTTAAAGTTACATTATTCAAGATATAGATAAAGAACTAGCCATTCTTGCTATTGTGGGGGTTTCGTTTTTTTAGATTATTTGAAATAGCTATGACTTTAATTATTTTCGCCAATTGAATAGAAATGACGTATATTATTTACTCTGTTGCATCAAACTCTGAATTCTAGAGAAAACCCGCCATGTTGTCGAATGGCTTATGGGCTGTTTAAGGTCAGTGCTTCTGATTGGTTAGCGACGGTCACAGTCAGCCAATGGATAGCGAGGTCTCAAAATGGGAATTTGCAGGCCGGGTCAAGGTTCATACACGTGCTTGCCGCAATGCGGTACATATAGGGTATATAAGGCCGGCTAAATCAGTCTTTGTGGGACGGTAGGGGGACGAGCATCTCGCTGGAGTAATCATTTACTTCGCTCGAGGTAAACGTTCCTGAAACGGTAGGGGGCTGTGGACCTCAGCTGAGATATCAATACATATCTTATTCTGCGGTAAGCATTCCCAGGGTAGAACTCTGTTTTCGGTGACTAGTAAGTTCCGCTGGAAGGATCACTCCTTTCGCTCGGGGCAAGCTGGTTATTGGAGTAGAGTTTAGTTTAGTAGCGTTTCGACCTTTAAAGGGGGTAGGACTCTGTTTCTGGTGATTAGTAAGTTCCGCTGGAAGGACCACTCCTTTCGCTCGGGGCAAGCTGGTTATTCGGAGTAGAGTTTAGTTTAGTAGCGGTTTGACCTTTAAAGGGGGTAGGACTCTGTTTTCGGTGATTAGTAATTTCCGCTGGAAGGACCACTCCTTTCGCTCGGGGCAAGCTGGTTATTCGGAGTAGAGTTTAGTTTAGTAGCGGTTTGACCTTTAAAGGGGGTAGGACTCTGTTTTCGGTGATTAGTAAGTTCCGCTGGAAGGACCACTCCTTTCGCTCAGGGCAAGCTGGTTATTCGGAGTAGAGTGTTTCGTTATGTCTATGCAGTAGTCAGAAAGGGTGTGAGCCCATTTGAGGCGTGGACAGCAGAATAACAGAAGTCAGATAGAAGCCATGACAGTACTTTATTAACCACGTGACTTAGCGGTTGCGTACAAAGTTACATAGGAAATAATAACGTAACATCCTTTCTCTTTACAGAAAGAAATAGATCTCATATCATATAATACTTAAAATGACTGATTGTAAATAAAATAAACAATGAAACACAGTCCTATGTGTATAGCAGAACACAGTCACTAGATTATAGAGCATGCATTAAGTTACATAGTCTTTCAAATAATGAGGTTTTACAGTTTGACGACCTGATCGAGTAAAGTTCAAATTCCTTCTTATTGGTACATTAGGTTGAGGTTGATCGGGTTCTTCTTGGTGAGGGACATGAGCAAAATCCTCTTCTTCCTGGTTACGCGTGTAAGGAACATATACATCAGAAGTATCATAACTTTCATTAGATCTTCTAAGAAATTGACGATTACGTCTGAAAGTTCCTTCAGGTGTTCGCACCAAGTAAGAGCGTTTATTCAATTGACGTATCACTTCCCCTTTTTTCCACAAGTTATCACCTAAGCGAAAGGGTTTAATACGAACTACATCGCCTGAATGTAATACTGGAAGGTCCTTGGCAGAACGATTATAATATTTAGCTTGTCTTTGTTTTTGATTATGTAACTCAACAAAATCACGATGTGAACTGAGAGCAGGTTGTAACATCGATGAATTCACAGGTAGTAAACTGCGAGTACGACGGTTGAGAAAACGTTGAGTCGGACTTGAAGACATTCCTTCAGAAGGAGTGTTACGGAAATCAAGTAGCGCAATATATTGATCATCATTGGAGTCTTTGGCTTTACGCATTAAACGTTTAGCTATTTTAACCGAACTTTCAGCTTTTCCGTTTGAGCGACTATTGTAAGGACTGCTTGTTGTGTGCACAAAATCCCAAAGTTCAGAAAAATGTTTAAATTCGAATGACGAAAACTGGGGACCATTGTCGGAAACCAGCTCGCATGGTATTCCATAACGTGCAAAATGAGATTTAAGCTTACAGACGACTGCAGATGTTCTCGTATTTACAAGACGGTCTATTTCGAAGAAATTACTATAATAATCAGTTGTAATTAAGTAATTGACTTCATCAAGTTCAAACAGATCTACTCCTACTTTTTGCCATGCGCGAGAAGGTATCTCGTGACTAATAAGTGTTTCTTTTTGCTGAGAGATTTCATATTGATGACAGATTTCACATGACGATACAAGTTGTTTTATATCGCTGGACATGCCAGGCCAGAACATACATTCTCGAGCTCTTCTTAGACAGCCATTAATACCAATGTGCGACATATGGGCTTGTTTCTTAAATTCAGTTCTTAGAGTTACAGGAATGAATACACAGTTGCCTTTATAAATTACACCATCTTCGATAGTAAGTTCATCTCGAAAACTAAAATATGGATAAAGTTCTTGAGGTAACTGTGATTTCTCAGAAGGCCAGCCAGTTAAGATAATATCAGACAATAATTGTAACACATTATCACTTTTTGTAGCTTCAACGATTTTGTTGAATCTTTCAGGTCTCATAGGAAGGTAATCAGTTGTATTAACAGATTCAAAGTTACTACTTTCACTTTCAAAGGAGTCATTTAAAAATGAACGTGATAGAAGATCTGCGATATGCATATCAGAACCTTTTAGATACGACACTTCGATATCATAAGCTGCAGCACGCAAAAGCATACCCTGTAAACGACGAGGTACTTGAGACATAGGCTTTTTCATAATCGATTCTAATGGTCTATGATCAGAAAGAACATGTGTTAACCGTCCGAATGTATACTGATGAAATTTTTCAAGCGAGTACACTATCGCAAGCATTTCTTTTTCGATTTGTGCGTATCGAACTTCAGTTTCGGTTAACGACCGACTTGCATAAGCGATTGGTTTTCGATGCTGTAGTAGAACACTTCCAATGCCATGCAAGCTAGCATCACATTGTATAAACAATTCGTCAGATGGGTTATAGAATGCTAATACAGGTGCTGTAGTAACTAAATGTGTCAGTTGAGCAAAAGCTTGGTCTTGATCTGTTGACCAATTCCAGGCATTGTCTATATGCATTAGTTTGCGAATAGGTTCAATGACTTCAGACAGCATTGGCAGAAATTTTGACAGATAGTTTATGAAACCACAATAACGTCGGACTTCTTCAACTGTTTGAGGTTTAGGCATTTCAGTTATGGCTTTCACTTTCAAAGGATCGACTTTGACACCATCACTAGATATAACATGACCTAGAAATGTAATTTCAGATTTACGAAAATCACACTTGTTTTTGTTGATTTGAATATTAAGTTTACGACATCTTAATAATAGATTCTTGAGATTTCTGTCGTGATCAGAATTAGCAGCTACATCAGATTCGCCCTGACCATATACTACAATATCATCAGCAATGTTTAAAATACCAGTTAAACCAGCTAAAGCAGTAGTTAAACGTTTCTGGAAGATTTCAGAACTAATGTTAGTACCAAAAGGTAATCTTAACCACCTAAAACGACCAAATTGTGTCTGGAACGTTGTCAGAAGACTTGATTCTTCATCTAAGACACAATGCCAGTATCCATTAGACAAATCTAACTTGGAAAATACTCGAGCCAATTTTCCACCAGAAGGTTGATCACCAGAAGATAATTGATGTAATACGTCATCAAGTACAGGAAGTTGCCATCTTTCACGTAATAGAGCCTTATTCAGTGGACGAGGATCTAAACACACACGAAGTTCTCCAGATTTCTTTGTTGCAATCAGCATCTTACTGTTCCAGGGTGTTGGTGATTCTTGAATAGCTAAAACACCAGACTTAACTAATTCATTTAGTTTGTCTTTGACCTGAGACTGAAGAGCAATAGGTACTCTATTGTGAGGTAAGATAACAGGTTGTACAGTATCATCGATAGCAAAATGTACTATTCCAGGTAAAGTTCCAATTTTACCACTTTCAAATACATCAGCAAATTCTGTTAGAGGTTCGACAGAAATTGCAGAGTTAACAGCAGAGACGGTATTAAACTTTTCATAATTCACAGTTATAATTCCAAGATCTTCAGAAGTTTGTTTCCCTAACAAAGGAGTCAGGTTTTCTTTGACAATAATAAAAGTTACTGTATATTCGTTATTTGATTTTGGATTAACAAGCTTGACAGAACATTTCCCTATAGGTTGTATTTCAGTGTTATTCCACATACGTAAGGTTGTAGAGCAATTTTCTAGGGAGTATCCTTTAACGTATTGTTTAGGTAAAATATTAACAGTTGCGCCAGAGTCAGATTGGAATCTTACATACTGCTGATCTAATAACATATGCAGATAAATGTGATTACTGTCTACAGAAAATAAGGATTCAGTTACAGTGTACAATTCTGCTGTATTGACCTGAGCAGTAGAATGACTTCTATATGGACACTTTTCAGAAAAATGATTCAGTTTATGACACTTTCCACAGGTTTTACCCCATGCAGGACACAATGACTTCTTGAAAACATGCAGTCTGCCACAAAATTTACAGTACATTTCTTTATCTGAAGGCTTAAAGTTATGTCTTGAAGAATTTTCTTTAGGTTTAGAATGAAATGACTTTTGTTTATATGACAATTTTGGTTTAGTAGATCCACCATACACTTTATTAATCTCTAATGATGAAACATCAGAAATAGTTTTCATATGTTGATTTGAGGCTTCTTGTCCTCTACAGATGTCAATACAGGATCTAAGTGTAAGGTTGTTCTCTTGTAATAAGCGTTTACGCGTATTTTTGTCTAGCACACCAAAAACAATTCTGTCTCTAAGAAGACTATCGGATAAACAATTACAAAAGTTACACGATGCCTTGAGACTTTTTAACACCGTTATATAATTGTCTATTGACTCGCCAGATTCCTGGTTTCTACTGTTGAACACAAATCGCTCATACGTTTCATTTTTCAATCCAATAATATGCTCATCAAACTTTCTCAAAATAACATCTATACTGTTTTGATTTTCATTTGGTGTATATCCAAATGAGTTGTAGATTAGCAGCGCTTCTCTGCCTAAGTTGTGTAGAAAAAGTGCTTTCTTATATTCATCGGATTGGTGTTGTAAACCTGCAACGATTGCGTAATTTGACCATGTTTGTTTGTATAACTTCCAATTCTCCACTGGGTTATCTCCTAAAAACAATTTTGACGGCGGTGGAACGTTGACAACTGGATAACGTTGATCATTATTTCCCCCATCAACAGGATCATCAGCCATTTTACGGAATAATATCACTATTGAACATACAAATATGCAGAAATAGCACGGAGGAAAAAAAACAAACTCTGAATGACGTCAGACTTGCAGAAATGTCAACACGCTTCTCGAACATTCGCCGGTAGTCGATAAGCAATACAACGCTCACACAGATAAATAACGACAGCTAGCATGTCTAAAATGTATCTTACTGCAATCAGAAATAGTTGATAACCAGCCACCATGTTTCGTTATGTCTATGCAGTAGTCAGAAAGGGTGTGAGCCCATTTGAGGCGTTGACAGCAGAATAACAGAAGTCAGATAGAAGCCATGACAGTACTTTATTAACCACGTGACTTAGCGGTTGCGTACAAAGTTACATAGGAAATAATAACGTAACATAGAGTTTAGTTTAGTAGCGGTTTGAACTTTAAAGGGGGTAGGACTCTGTTTCGGTGCCTAGTAAGTTCCGCTGGAAGGACCACTCCTTTCGCTCGGGGCAAGCTGGTTCTTCGGAATAGAGTTTAGTTTAGTAGCGTGTTGAATTTTAAAGAGGTAGGGCTCTGTTTTCGGTGACTAGTAGGTTCCGCTGGAAGGATCACTCCTTTCGCTAGGGGCAAGCTGGTTCTTCGGAATAGAGTTTAGTATTGTAATAGTAGTAATAGTGATAATTGAAAGTTCTCGCTTCTAGTTATTTTATGTCTTCCGTGTGGGAGATGTAAGATTTGTGAGCTTCCTGGGTACGAATATTATTAGTTCGAGCCGAGGCAGATAGAGTTTATAGTTATTGTGAAGTTGCGAGAGACTAATTATTCGCGACTTCCGTTTGATTAAGATTGGTTGTTTGAAACTTTCGTTTGAGTTATTGTGAAGTTGCGAGTGACTAATTATTCGAGACTTCTGTTTGAGTGAGATTAAGTGCTCGAGACTTTCGTTTGAGTTATTGTGGAGTTGCGAGTGACTAATTATTCGAGACTTCTGTTCGAGTAAGATTAATTATTCGAGACTTCTGTTGAGTGTAAGATTTGAGACGCCTTCTAGGATGAATATTATCAGTTCCGACTAGGATAGGTGCCCAATGTTGATAAGTTAATTCAGTTAGTCGTTCTTACATAGTAAATATAAAGTTAAATTTGTAGACGCATGGTTTCTTGTAAGTAGGGACGTAGCTAGTGGGCTTTACACAGGCTCTCTTTTCTTTCAGCTGGTAAACCATTGGAGTGGTGAAAAGACCAAGATAACCAACGCGCGTCTCGAGAGATTTACTTTGTAATTAATGAAATAAAACTATTTCAACTCTATAAATGTGTTTTCTTCTACTTTAATTCACGTGATAAACCGGACATCCTGTATACGAACCTGGACTTCCGGTTTGCATAAGAGCGGTTATTCCCGCCGCTCAAGTGCAAATCGAATCCACCCTGTCCTGTTACATAATTTTGGCGAGCTTGCCAGGATGTCAGATAATTTGTCTGTGAATTGAGGTCGAAGGAACACCTTTATTGATAAATTATAAGTTATAGGTTACATTATAAGTTACATAATTGAATATAGGAATCAGTTGTATAGCTTAGTTTAGTTTCAGTTGTTTAGTTTAGTTTATTTAAAGGATATAATTAACAGTATCATTACTCATTAAGATGGACTCGTACATGCGTAATCTTCAGGAACTGGTAGGTAGAAGCTATCGTAAGGATCGAGTGTCTTTTGCTAATCCCTTATCAACTTCTGCTAGGGTGCTTGTTACTAATACGACTGGCGTAGGAAGTAGTTGTTCTAGTCAGAATGGTTATTCATTTGTTCCACCGACTGTTTCTTATAGTATAGGTTTTGCTCCGGCAACGTGGCGGAATCCTGAATCTCCCCTAGGTAGTCCGATTAGGCATAATGGATATATTGACGAAAGTTACTTCCAGGAGGACGACTTGGGTAACTATATCCCTAAATCTGTGACTAGATCTGAGGTAGGATTTACTGGACTAGTTTTTGAAGGGGGTATATCTCATCATGATACAGGTTATGCTAGCAGAGAAGGTTATTTCGGCAGTGAGATTTCACGTGCGCCGATGCAATATCTGTCAACGGAGACGTATGCTACTCCCGCCCCTCGGCACACCAGTACTCCCCACCCGTCTGGGACAACTCAGAATAGTTATGGGGGAATGGGACCTTGTAACCCAGGTTATCCGGTCCAGGTACAAAATTCTGCTCGTCAAATGACACGTAGGGAGAAAGAGCCCGATAGGTTTAATGGTGATAGCGACGATTGGCCAGATTTTCTTATTCAGTTTGAACAGGTAGCCGAATGGAACGGGTGGTCGTCTCTAGAGAAAGCCCAACAATTAGTGATGTGTTTGCGGGGTAAGGCCCTTAAACTTCTGAGCACTCTGACACCCTATCAGTTTAAGCAATATGAGGAATTGAAACTTGTCCTCACCCGTAGGTTTAGTCCCGCGTAGCGACTTGCTACTCATAGAGTCGAGTATAGAAATCGACGTAGATTTAGGGATGAGTCAGTTGTAGATTATGGATATTGTTTAAAAAGTTTGGCTCGAAAGGCTTTTCCTGAGTTTTCGGCGAAAAATTTGGAATCCTTGGTCATAGATCAATATATTCATGGCCTAGGTAATCATGATATCCGGAAACACGTTCAGTTTTGTCACCCTCAGACCATGGAGCAAGCTATTGCCGTGGCAGTTGAATATGAGGCTGTAAAAGGACCCCTGGATTGTGTACGAAAGCCAAATCATGAGGAAGTTAGGTCTAGGAAAAGGGACTTTGAGGATTTTAGAGTACAAATGTCGGAAATGGTCGATAGGAAACTTAGAGAAAATAAGGGTAACCCATTTCGACCGCGTAATGATTATAGAGGGAATAACTTAGGTAGTGATGGTAGGCTTATAAGGGATGGTTGGAACCGGAATGGGCAGTTACCGTCTCAGGATGTAAAGAATAATGTGCAGCCTGATAGACGACCACGTTGTTTTTATTGTCAAGAACCTGGACACTATAGGCCTGATTGCCCACAGCTAAGGAGATCCCAAAATTCGAGAGAAGGTCCTTTAAACAAATAAGGACTGATGATATGGCTGCATCATCAGTCCCCATTCTTCCAAAGCAGCCTGAAAGTATAAAGGATGTGAAAGATAGTATAGTCGATAATAATAAAAGCAAGTGTGCCGAAATTAGAAATAGTATTGACAAAGTCGAAATTCAAAATAGTATTGACAATGTTGAAGATAATAGTGAAAATCAGTCTCAAATCAATAGGAAAGGTAATTCGTTTTGTGTATTCGTTGCAGTAAGTGTACATGGCATGTTACGAAACATGTTATTAGACACAGGGTCAGCTTTCTCGTTGATATCAGTTGCAGGGTATGAAAAGATGAGTCCCCACCCACCTGCATTGCAGGATACGAATGTTGTTTTGAATACAGCAGATGGAAATCCCTTGAAGCCAAAAGGGGCTATTTATCTACAGGTGGAGATAAACGGACAAATATATACACCCCTTTTTTTGGTAGTTGATTTGGTTATGGATGGTATTTTGGGTATGGATTTTATTTTGGACTATAAATGTAGCATTGATTTTGAAAAGATGGTGCTAACTACTAATAAGGGATTAATAACCCTACATACTAATACAGTAATGTCCAATTGTGCACGAGTTATGCTTGGGGAAACATTAAGTGTTCCTGCAAGGTCAGACGATACGGTTGGAGAATGCACTCTTGATGAAATCTCTGGTAACTGTACATCTAACGAGAATTTGTTTGTAGCCAAATCCTTAATAGATAAGAGTAAGCACATACCGGATAGATCGTATGACAATGCAGATGCACTTTCTCAAAACCCTACACCTGCATGCCCCAATGTTAAATATAGTGACAGTTTTTCGGAACATAGGCCTACATGTGGAAATAGAGTTGATTTTATTGAGATTGTAAGAGAGAGTTGTGAACAGGCGAGATTAAATTTGTCGCTTTATGGAACTCTGTTACCGTCTTTTAATAGTGTTAAGTGTTGGGACAGCAACAAAGCTGGTGGTAGTTATGATAAAGGTGGTGGGGAACAAGACATCTCCATTCCCAATTTGTTTCTCGACAATGTGAGACCAGCTCGAGCTCGTCTCAAACCTCTCGACGAGTAAGGACTGAAACATCGAAATCTATTTCATTTATGTCCGGTGGGTTGTTTCTGGGTTTTTGTTTCTCACGCCTTTCTTAGGGTCAGGCGTTCGGTTTTAACGTTGGGGGAATGTGGGGGTTTCGTTTTTTTAGATTATTTGAAATAGCTATGACTTAAATTATTTTCGCCAATTGAGCAGAAATGACGTATATTATTTACTCTGCTGCATCAAACTCGGAATTCTAGAGAAAACCCGCCATGTTGTCGAATGGCTTATGGGCTGTTTAAGGTCAGTGCTTCTGATTGTTTAGCGACGGTCACAGTCAGCCAATGGATAGCGAGGTCTCAAAATGGGAATTTGCAGGCCGGGTCAAGGTTCATACACGTGCTTGCCGCAATGCGGTACATATAGGGTATATAAGGCCGGCTAAATCAGTCTTTGTGGAAACGGTAGGGGGACGAGCATCTCGCTGGAGTAATCATTTACTTCGCTCGAGGTGAACGTTCCTGAAACGGTAGGGGGCTGCGGACCTCAGCTGAGATATCAATACATATACAACTGGTGGTAGTTTTTTGATGTGAATAGCAGTTATATCTCATAACAACCTGTCATGACGTCATAATAGGTTGATATATTCTTCATATCAACCGCTGATGACGTCACGACAGGTTGATATTTCATATCAACCGCTAATGACGTCATGTAAGGTCGATGTATTCGACTCATATCAACCGCTGATGATCAAAATAATACAACAAACACAGAAATAAATTTTTATTATTTTGACAATTAAAAATTATTATGGAACAGTTTGAAACATTCAAGACAGAAATAGACGACGTACTTATCAGCATATTTAAATCGGTTATCCATATCTTTCAGAATCTTCTTTCCGTCCACACACTCCTAGACTTGAAAGTATTTATCGCCCAAGATTTCCATTATAAACTATTTTGTGGTACAGTCCATGCACTTATATAAAACAGTCGGCCAAATCCTTCTGTCTATAAAACATGAAAAGCCCTCAATCGTAGTTCACTGTCAGAATTATCGGGAAAGAGTGTCTTTTGATCCAAATTTTCTTTAGGCTTTGGATAGATCCTCATCGATAGTTGCATTCACACCACTTCCATCGTCAGTATGTTGGCTAAAAGGGATTGATTATTCGTCTGACTTCGTATTACTTTCCATTTTGTTTTTGTATGAAATTCAATTCTTCAAAATGGCGCTGTGTTTACAAAAACACCATCTCGTAATTGCACGTGACTAACTCGGTAATCTTCGTTATTTGACGGAAACTACCGAGCCGTTATCCAATCATTGTTGAATATTAATGGAAAAGTCCATTTAAATTTAAGGGTGGGCGTTGTATATGTCAGATATTAACCAATCATACCTCAGTTGCTTTATTTATATCACCCTTATTCTGCGGTAAGCATTCCCAGGGTAGAACTCTGTTTTCGGTGACTAGTAAGTTCCGCTGGAAGGATCACTCCTTTCGCTCGGGGCAAGCTGGTTATTGGAGTAGAGTTTAGTTTAGAAGCGTTTCGACCTTTAAAGGGGGTAGGACTCTGTTTCTGGTGATTAGTAAGTTCCGCTGGAAGGATCACTCCTTTCGCTCGGGGCAAGCTGGTTATTCGGAGTAGAGTTTAGTTTAGTTGCGGTTTGACCTTTAAAGGGGGTAGGACTCTGTTTTCGGTGATTAGTAAGTTCCGCTGGAAGGACCACTCCTTTCGCTCGGGGCAAGCTGGTTATTCGGAGTAGAGTTTAGTTTAGTAGCGGTTTGACCTTTAAAGGGGGTAGGACTCTGTTTTCGGTGATTAGTAAGTCCCGCTGGAAGGACCACTCCTTTCGCTCGGGGCAAGCTGGTTATTCGGAGTAGAGTTTAGTTTAGTAGCGGTTTGAACTTTAAAGGGGGTAGGACTCTGTTTCGGTGCCTAGTAAGTTCCGCTGGAAGGACCACTCCTTTCGCTCGGGGCAAGCTGGTTCTTCGGAATAGAGTTTAGTTTAGTAGCGTGTTGAACTTTAAAGGAGGTAGGGCTCTGTTTTCGATGACTAGTAGGTTCCGCTGGAAGGATCACTCCTTTCGCTCGGGGCAAGCTGGTTTATCGGAATAGAGTTTAGTATTGTAATAGTAGTAATAGTTTTCAGTTAGTTATTTATGGGTTTCCGTGGGTGATATACGAGTTAATGTTTTCCTTTGTGCGAATGCTGTAAGTTCAGGCAATAGGCAGACATATTGTGTTTATTGTAGAGTGATAATTGAAAGTTCCCGCTTCTAGTTATTTTATGTCTTCCGTGTGGGAGATGTAAGATTTGTGAGCTTCCTGGGTACGAATATTATTAGTTCGAGCCGAGGCAGATAGAGTTTATAGTTATTGTGAAGTTGCGAGAGACTAATTATTCGCGACTTCCGTTTGAGTAAGATTGGTTGTTTGAAACTTTCGTTTGAGTTATTGTGAAGTTGCGAGTGACTAATTATTCGAGACTTCTGTTTGAGTGAGATTAAGTGCTCGAGACTTTCGTTTGAGTTATTGTGGAGTTGCGAGTGACTAATTATTCGAGACTTCTGTTCGAGTAAGATTAATTATTCGAGACTTCTGTTGAGTGTAAGATTTGAGACGCCTTCTAGGATGAATATTATCAGTTCCGACTAGGATAGGTGCCCAATGTTGATAAGTTAATTCAGTTAGTCGTTCTTACATAGTAAATATAAAGTTTCTTTCAGCTGGTAAACCATTGGAGTGGTGAAAAGACCAAGATAACCAACGCGCGTCTCGAGAGATTTACTTTGTAATTAATGAAATAAAACTATTTCAACTCTAAAAATGTGTTTTCTTCTACTTTAATTCACGTGATAAACCTGACAACCTGTATACGAACCTGGACTTCCGGTTTGCATAAGAGCGGTTATTCCCGCCGCTCAAGTGCAAATCGAATCCACCCTGTCCTGTTACACTATGATAGTTCGAAAGTAGATGATGTAAAATGAATAATTTTAAAATTTCATTCAAGTTACTACATTGCAAGCGAAGATATTGGCATTTGAAAGTTTGGCAAACGTGTGCAATAATTTCAACCACGGTCCTGGTTGATCGAAGCAAAGTCTCGAAACGCCTGGAAGCCGCCATATTGTTTAAATCAGAGTATCGCTGAAACGTTTTAATCTGTTTAATATCGGAGAAATCTGATGCCATCCAGAGTTGATTAAGGCTTGGATCAGTTAATTAATGTCTAATTAATACCTTAGAAAACAGGTCAGGCCCAAAGAAAGACCTGCTATAGGCAGATTTCGCTCTTGAATAATGTATCTTTAATTCAAGACTCTCATAGATGCGTTAAAAAAAAGAAGAATAACTGGGCAAAAAAGTCCCTACTGATCTACTTTAAAAAAAAAAAATCATATTCACAAAATTCATTTCCCAAGAAAACCATTTATGCGCATGTGCAAACAGACATTAACATACCTTGGAATTAGTGAAATTTTATTCTGTGGCTCAAATTTGATATAGTGTAATTATTTAAGCTGGTACCAACTCGAGAAATTGAAGAGTCGCAAGTCTTACATTTGGCCTTACTTTGATGATCGTTAAATTATTTCAAAATCTTACTAAGTCACAGAATTTTTTTTTTTCATTTCATCTAATTCATTATTGCTATTGCGTGCACACTTTCATGATGCATAGAAGTTTTATAAAAGGTGGGAAAATATCACTTTGTTTACGCATGATTGAGAAGAAGGATGAAAGGGGGTTTGGATGTCCTTTGATATAACGTCACTAGATTATACTGTCGGAACTACATCTGAAATACAGGTTTAATGATGCCAACAAACAATTGGTTAGAGAAATTGCTGGACAATGTCACATGATTTCTTCTGTTTGACGGACGGGGAAACTATCAGTATGATGTTCAGCGGCGGTGCCAGCTGGTGCTGAGTGGGGGGGGGGGGGTAAAAAGCTATCGGGGTCTGGGGGTTTTGCCACCCAATTTTTTTTTTAGCCACGCCCTTATTGCTTAGGGAAACGCCCTTCTCCAGCTATTGGATACACCCGTTTTAGGTCGAGAAAAGCCCTTTCTAACATGTGATGTTGTACTTTAATATAATACAATGCACAAAAAAAAGGATCCTCCCCCCCCCCCCATAAATTTTAGCAAAATTGGGATGGCCATGATTTTCGAAAGTGGGGGGGGGGGGGGGGGGGGTTGTATAATGTATTATATTAAAGTACAACATCACATGTTAGAAAGGGCTTTTCTCGACCTGATGATGTTGTATAAACCATTCTGACATACAGATGCCGATCAATTTAGGGAATTTTACCGTATTTAATATTTAATAACTGATAATCTCGACTTTATTAATTAAACATACAGCAATAAATTATGTTCACAATAAATGGTGTGTATTTTTGTCTGTGTAATAAGCGTGCCCCATTAATTCATTTAAAATTCATGTTTGTATTTTATTCCCCGAGGTAAAATAGTTCAAGGTGCTTCCCCAACAATCAAGGAAATGAAATGGGGCTTAACGTCCTACTGTTCTGATCTACTGGGCAAATAAAGAAAGGCATATGTCATACAGTATGCTATGAGGGAAAGTTTGCGCAGGCAGCGGCACTATGGCTTACTCTTATATTGAATTCCAACAGCAAAGGGATCTTTTACATGCACGTCATTGTATACACAGGACCTTGGTTTTTCATCCCATCCAAATGACTAGACAACTGTCCTTGTCCTGAACCACTGACAGGGGAAACCATGCCGGAAAGTCCTGATGAACTAAAAAGGATATTGAAATTTAAATACATTGACCATCATGACATTTAATGTGTAATATGTTATATCCACACTATCAGTTACCATATTGGGCTTTACTCAAAACATCAAAACATTCTCCTGTATCAATTCTCATGTGTATCACTACGGGAGAGAAAGAGAGAGAAATGGAGTTTAAGGTTTACTCAAAACAACTAGGTCATTTTGGGCTTAACATACAGTTTAATTTTATTTCAATAATTCACTTGCGCATAAGGGTCTTCAGCAGTGGGAGGAAACCAGAGTGTCCGGAGGAAACCCACAGGGTTGAGAAGGCACCCCTATCTCCATGCCACATACGCTCACACCAGGGCTCGATACTACAGCTGCAAGCTAGAGGTGGCGGCACTCTTTACCACTAAGCCATCCCAACCCCCTGTATCACTTCGGTAAACGACATTATTATATTTCATACACATACATTAATATCCGCTCCTATCAGTAATTGTATCTGTATCGGCGGTAAAAATGATAGTAGCCATATCGGAACATCAATAGTGTAAATGTTTTACTACAAACATCACATTTATATTGTTTTTTCTCCAGTACGAGTTCTGATGTGTGACTGTAGATTTCTACCCTGTGTGAATGATTTACGCACAAGCATCAAATTTAAAAGGTTTCTCTCCAGTATGAATTCTCATGTGTATCTGTAGGTTTCTACTATATGTGAAGGATTTACTGAAAACATCGCATTTATATGGTTTCTCTTCTGTATGAATTCTTAAGTGCGACTTAAGACTATTACTCTGAGTAAATGATTTACAACAAACATCACATTTATAAGGTTTCTCTTCTATGTGAGTTCTCATGTGCCTCTGTAGAGTACCACTAGCATTTACATTGTATAAGGATTTTCTCCTATATGAGTTCTCATGTGTGACTGTAGACCTCTACTCTGTGGAAATGATTTACTACAAACACTACATTTATAAGGTTTTTCTACTGTATGATTTATCTTGTGCCTCTGTAGACTTCTACAATGTTTGAATAGTTTACTACAAACATCGCATTTATAAGATTTTTCTCCAGTATGAGTTCTGATATGTTCCTGTAGACTAGTACTATGTCTAAAAAATTTACCACACACATCACATTTATAAGGTTTTTCTCCACTATGAATTCTTATGTGTGATTGAAGATTACCTTTGAATAGACATGATTTACCACAAACATCACATTTATAAGGTTTTTCTCCTGTATGAATTCTTATGTGTGACTTAAGACTATTACTCTGTGTAAATGATTTACTACAAACATCACATTTATAAGGTTTTTCGCCAGTATGAATTCGCATGTGCTTCTTTAGATTATCACTAGCAGAGAATGCTTTACTACAAAAATCACATTTTAAAGGTTTTTCTCCAGTGTGAATTCTAATATGTGCTTGTAGATTACTACTAGAAGAAAATGATTTACTACAAACAACACATTTATAAGGTTTTTCTCCAGTATGAATTCTCATGTGTTTCTGTAGATCAGAACTTCTAGTTAATGATTTACTACAAACATCACATTTATAAGGTTTATCTCCTGTATGAGTTCTCATGTGTGACTGAAGCTCATATTTGTGTAGAAATGATTTACTGCAAACATCACATTTATAAGGTTTTCCTACTGTATGAATTTTTATGTGTGACCGTAGATAACAGTTTGTAGTAAATGATTTACTACAAACATCACATTTATAATGTTTTTCTCTTGCTTGCCCTTGCTGACTAACATGTATTTCACAATGTTTCTCTAAATCAGTGTAAGATTTAAATTTTTCATGACACAAAGTACACTGATAAACAATTTCAATATCATCAGTTTTCTCTTCTTTAACATGACAATTTTCATCTACATCATCACTTTTATCTTCTTTAACATGTACTTTGGAATGCTGCTCTAAATCATTATTATGTGGAAAAATCTCATCACATACAACACATTGATGGAAAGTTATAACACCATTAGTTTCCTGTAATATATAAATGTTTTAACATCATTAATAGTTTCCTGTGATACCGGTATAAAAGTTATAACATCGTTAGTTTCCTGTAATTTATAAAATTATAACATCATAAGTTTCCTATAATATATAAAAGTTATAACACCATTAATTTCCTGTAATATATAAAATTATAACATCATTAGTATCTTGTAATACATTGTGTCCCAAAAAGTGTGACAGACGTACGGACAGACGAACCCATTTTAATAGTCCCCTGCTTTCTTTGAAAGGCGGGGGACAATTAGAGGGGATAGAAACCAAACACAAGTCTTTATAAAAAATACTACTGTGCACATGCAGAAAAAGATTAATTGTCACAGACGGGCTGGTCCATTCTGGCACAAGGAGAACCAGCTCCAGTCTGCAACAAATTTGACCAGTTGTGTTCTGATTGTGCCGTATGTTGAATACCCCTATGTAACAGCAGTCTAAGGGGAGTAACTCTAAATGGGTGTCAAGGCTACATAATGGTATTTTATTAAATTTTGGCACAAGTGGTGTGGGAGGGGGTTCCCTATATGGGTGGAGAGCCCAGGACTGGAAACGAAAAGTGCGCTTTATTGCTCGCGCACCCACCACGCACCTAGAGTGAAACCCTGGTACATATTTTTAGAAGCACCCGAAAGCTAACTCACGGTTCTCTGGTAACAATATAATTCCAGCGAGAAACGAATGGCTTTTCTCGCCATTCTTTCTAAATCTGGTGATTTAATAGCAGACTTGATTATCAAGTCTATTTTGTCAATGAAGATTTCACTACTCTAAAGGAGACCCAAGTCTTCGAAAACAGGCACATACAATATTTTGATCCGTAATTTAGTTTTTATGTCTGTCGATGCATTTATTAAATTCATAACAATCCTACAAATACAACTCAACATATAAAAATATAAATGCATAATGATGCAGGCTGTTTATTTAGATGAGTATAAGAAAATTAAAAATTAATATTTTTGAAATGGATAAACATTTTGTTTCATTTATAATCCACATTAAGTTATACCCCAAGGTGTTGGCCTACCCACATTGATTCTTCCAAGAGTATTTGAGCTCTTAAAGGAGCCAAGTCCATAACTCAATATCATCAAAAATCATCAACAATGAAAACACTAATTATTTGTCATTTCAAAATAACATTGATGTTGTCATCTTACCGGGAAAAGTTGGGCTTCTGATATCCAATATACTGGACAAAATAAAAAAATTACCACTGGTACACGAATCGTGTACCATAATGCGTTTCAGGTCCATTTTTAACGAGGGACTTAAAGATCGAGGCTAGATGGTGGCACATATTCTTATCTGGAGGCAAAGTGTAGACTGGAATAACCAGACGCTTAAGATTAACCCTTTGAACCCTGACCCAAATTTGACGTCATGCTAAGGCTCCTGGGCTATATGACGTCAAATTAAGGAAAGCACAAATAAAAGACTTTTAAACATGTTGTTCTTGTTGTATTTATTTTAAACCACCACATATTTAACCAGAAAGGTCACAAATGTCATTAGTGTCAGTATTCAACCTTGTTGTGTCAATTTTACTCCAACCTGAAGTTACTTGTGTGTTGGTTGCATCTCCAGAAAGACGGGGGCGACCACACCCACTTGATTGGCCAGCCGATTCCACATGACTATCTTCGCTTTCACTGCTATATTCTAAATCACTTTCTGGATAATCTTGATCATTAGCAGCGTCTAATTCTGAAAATCCTCGAATTGATTGTCGTAGTAACAGTTGTTTACATTTCGAGCTTTCGGGTTCTGGATTCGCTCGTTTCATGCTAACAATCATCGCACAAACATCAAACAAAAACACGTTGCATGGGCGCTGACATCTTTGTTTACATGTCTGAGAGCTAAATACGAAAAAGCATTGTGATTGGCTAAAAAGAAATGCACTTATGTAGTTCATAGTTCAATGCATGACCTCACACCGGCAAATAGTCCTATAAGAGTTCCACCGGTTTACCAATGGTACAGGTTCTAAGGATTAACTTTCGATTTAGACATCAGGCGTATTTCGCCGAACATAACTGAATTTGTAATTTTAGGTGCGGCTTTTAGAGGTCTCCATGATTTTATTCCTTTCAACCCCTAAGAGCCTATATAACGGTATTCTTAAAAGGGGCAATGATTCAAGCATGGTTAAATGGACAATAAACCCCCTCCTAATACGTAACAGGAAGTGTTTATCTCCTAAATAATAACTCTTCTGCATCTTTTAATTTTAATCCAAAATCACCTTCTTACCATTTTTGTTATTATTGTTAACAACTTCTGCTGCTGTGTTACTGAATGACGAGTATAAAAACACAGCAGGGGATTACTGATCTGTCTCTACTTCAACAAGATGTACTCATTTAGGTTGCTGATCCGTCTCCTTCAACTAGATGTACTCATGTAGGCTGCTGATCTGTCTCTTCTTCAACTACAAGTAATAGAAAATAGCTACTCATTTGATAAACACAGTGAGAGGGATATTCGGTCTCCCGTCCGATCAGGCAGGTTTCCCCCCCCCCCCCCGAGTTCTTCGGTTTCTTCCTGCAGTAATGATCGAAATCATTCGCACGATCTGTGCCAAGGGCTTAATTGAAAATAAGCCTCAGGCTTAATTTGCTACCCTTGTAAAATGACGAGATTATTATTATTATCTTCGGTTGAGTACAAAATAAGGTTGACTTCCGTAAAATGTTACGTCAAGGATAAAGAACTCGTTTCCGGTATAAGGTTGTATACATGATATGGCCCCGGATTTCGCCAACCCGATTAGCTCACAAAAAAACTATATCATTTGAAATTCACTTCATTCAGTAAAGAGAGATAAATGAAGTTTAAAGGACCTAGGTCCGTAACTCAAAATCCTCTAAAATCTTTCACATCGAAAACACGAATTTTTGGCCATTTTAAATCAACATTGATGATGTAAACTTATCAGGAAAAGATAAGCTTCTGATATCCGATGTTTTAGATAAAATATTTTTTTTAACATTGGTACACGAGTCGTGTACCATAGTGTGCTTCAGCCCCAGTTTTAATAAGAGACTTAAGGAGCGAGGCTAGACATATTGCAACATACCATACGGCGTTTATTGACTGGACTAACCAGGCGCTATAGAAATTTGCACAAGATTGAGACTACATGGCTTAATTCGCCGAATGTAACTGATTTGAAATTTGGTAAAAAAGGAACCATTGAATGTAAATCAGTTTATATACATTCATATTACAGTATTATATGCGTCGCGACCCACTTTTGACAATTTCTAGGTCCCAAATGTTAGCGATTTAGCCCCTTTAACGTCCACTCCACACAAACTAGGCCATTTCGTGACTAACATATTTTTTTTAAAAAAAGTTATTTCAATAATTTGCTTGCGTGTAGATGTCTTTAGCAGTTGGAATAAACCGGTGGGTCCTGGAGAAAACCCACGAGGCTAAACAAGTGACCCCCCTCCTTGCCACGTACAACCGGGGATTCAAACCCAGGCCAGTTGACTTAGTGACAGGCTTTATGATACGGCATGGACGTGCTAACCATTCGGTCATTCAACCATCCATAATTCAGTAAAAAGTTCTGATATCATCTTTGCTTTGGGCATTTTTCCTTAATTTCGCCCATGAATTCTTGGATGTTTGTTGTATTTGAATATAATCTTACTTAGGAAACATCCGTTGTGTTGCGAATTGGAAAGGCCGTCCGTGCATTGGGAGTGATAGTAGGGGCACCTTATATCAGGGAACTAAAAAGTTTGGTACGATGCTGGCAGCTTATAAACTTCCAACCCCTGTGGGGTGTTATTACGTATGGGTAGATTAAGAGCATGTTTAATCACCCTTGCAAGAGTAGCTGTACCTTTGTTATTGAGGTGGGTTGAGCCATCATACAAGTACCGTTTATCTGGGCTGTCGTTATCAAAAGTGTTTTATAGCTGAGGCGCTAGAGGACGCTTATGGTTGACCCGTTTACACTACAAAAAAATTGATTGTGCCGTACCTGGTAGGTTTAAAATTTGTAATGTAAACAGGGTTTATGAGAAACCGACAGCTGTAAATTAAATATGGAATTGGCCAAGGTAATGCAGCATTCATATCGATTCGACCATTACAGAAATCATGTGTTTTTAAAACACATTATTGGTGAGACGTTAAATTCCTTTCATTTCGATTTACATCGGACGAAGAGGGGGGGGGGGCTGAATTGTTAGCACGGCATGCTGTATCATAAAGTCTGTCCTTGAGTTAACTAGCGTGGTTTCGAATACCCGGTTGTATGTGGCAAGGAGTAGGGTCGCCTATACAACCTCGTGGGTTATCTCCGGGTCCTCCGGTTCCCTCCCACTGCTAAAGACCCTTATGCGTAAACGAATTATTGAAATAAAATTAAACCATATGTTAGTCCCGAAATGACTTAGTTTGTGTCGAGTGGACGTTAAACCCAACTTCTCTCTCTCTCTCTCTGTCACATCAGACGAAAATTTAAGTTCAGTTACTCGTTTGCGAGTGTTACACTACAGATAAGAGACGGTCAGCATAGTTGGTAGATCTTTATTGAGAACATAGAATAGACATAAATTGGAAGGAGCTCTATTCAAGTCTGACTTACTGTCAGTTAATTCTGGCTTTATAAAGCATACAGTAATTGAAAATAATGATACATGACAGATTAACTTATTTGGAATTGAGATTATAGTTTCTATAACCACACCTCGTATTTCCATTTTAAGTCGCGAAGTTCTGCTGAGTGTTCAACACATAGAACATGTGTAGATTATAAATAACATATGGATAATTAAGATATTTAATGAGATCGTGCGTATTGTCAAAACTAAGAGAGGTCATTTGTGTGTTGCCCGTAAATAACATATTGAACACATTAGCAGAAGTTGTTTATAGTTGAAAATGTCCAATATAATATAATGTAAAATCTAGAAAAGTTCTATGTATGTATTACTTTGTCACATTCCTTCATCACCCACGAGTTATGTACCAAAAGGACATAACAAACACAATTCTCACATGTGGGACATTGTCTTCATCTGTATACATTGATGTTTCACACAATAAAATTACATTACACACGAATTAGGAAGAGCACACGCGATATAACACAGCAAACATGATATAATAACAGTACACATGAAATAATAACAGTACATATGATAGACTTCAAACACACGCGATTATATATATATATATGTATAGTACAAAACTGGAACAACCTGGATCCTAGAAGTTTTTGTAGGACGATACCGTTCTAAGTGTACACTTGTCACTTCCTGTTACCAATATATTCTGGTACTGACATCATACTATTAAAGTTTTTACTGGCATCCTTCTTCACAACTTATGACAAAGTTAAAGTCACTGGATTATGTCGTAGTGCTGGTGTGGAATCATCTGTTCCATGGAACGTATTTCCGTCTTCGGTCTCTGCCGACACCATCTCCTTATGAGCAGCATACGTTGCTCTGACTCTGTCATTTAATTCTGGCTTTATAAAGCATACAGTAATTGAAAATAATGATACATGACAGATTAACTTATTTGGAATTGAGATTATAGTTTCTATAACCACACCTCGTATTTCCATTTTAAGTCGCGAAGTTCTGCTGAGTGTTCAACACATAGAACATGTGTAGATTATAAATAACATATGGATAATTAAGATATTTAATGAGATCGTGCGTATTGTCAAAACTAAGAGAGGTCATTTGTGTGTTGCCCGTAAATAACATATTGAACACATTAGCAGAAGTTGTTTATAGTTGAAAATGTCCAATATAATATAATGTAAAATCTAGAAAAGTTCTATGTATGTATTACTTTGTCACACGAGTTGTTCGCGTTTGATAGATCCATGGCCATATTTTTTATACAACCCATATCCGTTCTCTAACGGAAATGAATTTGGGGAAAGAACACAGACATGTTTTTCTCTTCGTTTTTTTTTCACCTTATTTTTTAAACAGAGTTTGAATCTCTATAAAGCATAGCTTACCAGAAAACCGACAATTTACTGTAGCAGGATTTTATAAACCAAATGATGGTGAGTATTAAAGTTACATTCCCGTGTACAAACTGGGCAATTTTGAATTTATTGGTAGGGGAGAGCGTAGTTCCTTCATCCATAGCTAGGCACTTGGAAATAAAGTGATTTCAGTTACGAAAGAGTGATGTCAAAAACTGCGCTGACGAGGCGTTATTGAAAAATCCACCGATACCCCCTCAGTGTACTGTGCATGGCTGTGTGGCTAGCGATTTTTACTTTTCAGCCAATCAAATAGCTTGTTACAACCGCAGAAGGCTCTTCTACCTCCCAGTCTTACTCTGCAAGAAGTCAGTCAAAAATTCACCAAGAAATATGCTTTTTAAAATTCCTTTTACATTTCTCCCCCCAAAGAGTACCCAAAACAACAACATAGGATTGGTGCACATCGATGAAAATATAGGACCAGTTACCTGTGAATACTGTCACACTAGATATATAATAAAAGTCAATTGAAAATATCAGAATATTTATTAAATGTTATTATGCAAACAAATTCCCATAACAAGGGCAAAGGTCAAATCACAATCCAAAAAAGTTCAGAAACGGCATGGTTTTAAAGTTGAAAACACGCTGCCCTCTTAATTAATTACACACGCCGTCTAACCATGTAGCACACACGTCGAAATAATGGGAGGGAATTATATAGCTTTAACAATCGCTAACAAGCGGTTTTCATACACTTTGGAAACCGCTCTCTTGCCATAATACAGACAATTAAACAAATTAACTTCAACAAAACTGTCAACACATGTTTTCAAAAACAGGAAGTTGCCCTCAACTTGGCAATAAACAATCCAAAATCATAACTTGGATTCCTACAAAAGGTTATGTCTATCAAATGGACATGGATCTAACATATTTAACTGGAGCCAAATATAAATGATTAAATCTGGTAGCTACACCAGCCCCTACATAAAAATAATTACAGATTAATTTTTATGTAAAACAAATATAAACACAGCTACCAACACACAATAAAATGTGCAATAATATACAAACACATCACTTAAAATGTCTAAGTTTTAAATTCAATAATAGTGTACTAATTCTTAAGTTTATTAAGTCCCTATAAGTTCAATAACCACTTTAAAGTTACACAATAAGTCTATCTTAAGAACATTAACAAATTAGTCTAGTTCTAATAAACAGACCTTGGTTACAGGTCGCGTGAGAACAACATTTTCACGATTAATTTCAGTACCTTTGCGTTTCTTAGAACACGTCGCAACGGTAGACTTAGTCTTAAGTTTAACAGTACGTACAAATCCATCTTTGGACACAATAACATCGACGATAAGTGCAAGGGGCCACTGTCCACGTGGATAATGGTCGTCGACTAGTAAAACTACATCCCCAATACTAACATTTCGTTTTGCAGTATGCCACTTGGATCTCTCTAACAACGTAGGGAGATATTCCCTCACCCAAGGTCTCCAAAACACTTCACATAAATATTGCGCCTGGCGCCACTTGCGTTTAAGGTAAAGGTCCTCTTCTTGAAAGGTACCTGGGGGAAACCAGGACAAGGTCTTAAATGTAACAAGTGATTAGGGGTTAATGGTTGATCGTCCATAACACTATCGCTATTACGCGTTAAAGGTCTATTATTAAGGATCAGCACAACCTCAGCCATAACCGTTAATAGAATCTCATCACACACTAATTGTTCTTTCAAAAGAGATTTAAGTATCTGACGAACGGAACGAATCATCCTTTCCCAGACTCCGCCCATATGGCTAGCAGCTGGGGGGTTAAAATTCCAAGAAATGTCCTTCTTAACACAAAAACCAGATATTCTTGACTGATTAAAATTATTCAGAGCTTCTTTAAGTTCTTTATCTGCGGAAGTAAAGTTTGATCCATTGTGGCTATAAATCTTCTCAGGATAACCACGTAAACTAATAAAACGGCGCAATGCGTTAATCATAGAATCAGTATTCAAAGAATGAGCAATCTCGATATGTACTGCTCGTGAATTAAAACACGAAAACAAACATCCATATCGCTTAACACTACTACGTCCTTGTTTTACAAATAAAGGACCGAAAAAATCTACACCCACGTACGTAAACGGCGGTTTGTCTGGCGAAAGTCTAACTTCGGGCAAATCAGCCATAAATTGATTCTCGGGTCGTTTATTCCTTCGTTGGCAATCGACACATTTACGAAGGACCCGTCGCACTGCAGATCGTCCTTTCACAACCCAAAACTTCTGTCTCAACACTGACAAAACTGATTCTTGGCCCAAATGACCAATTTCTGAATGATAATAATTAATGATTAAATCAGTAACAAAATGTTTGTAAGGGAGAATTAGTGGATGTTTAAGATAGTTATCAACTGGAGCGTTATTTAATCTACCTCCGACACACAATAAGTTATCGCTAAAATAAGGATTCAATTTATATAAAGAACTTCCGACTTCCTTCATCAACGTTTTGGATGATTTATCACTATTGGTTTGACCAGAATTTAATAGTTTCAATGCACCAGGGAACTCCTCTTGTTGAACCAACCTAACAATTTCAACTTCCGCTTTACCGATTTCTACAACTGTCAAATATTTCGGAAACATCTCAGGTTGTACTTGATTCAAACGTAAACGAACTCGATTAAGCAATTTTGACTTTAACCGTAACAACCAGGCAACTGCTCTCTTAAGTTTTAGCCACGAAGAGTAGTGATGAAGAAGCTGATTAAACGTATTCTGGTTCGCAGCTGCGACATATATCTGTGCTTCTTTTCTGACTTCGGGATCATCATCATTTAAAATCGGAATATCAATCATCCGAGGCCAGTACTCCTCATCTTTCATCAGGAAGTCTGGTCCGTTTAACCATCGATTGTTCTTCAATGTAGAGTTTAATTTCAAGCCTTTGGATCCATCATCCGCTGGATTGTCATCCCGATTCACCCAACGCCATTCTGAGACATTGGAGCCATGGTGAATTAAAGTAAGCCGGTTCGATTCAAAGGTATGAAATCTTTTTGATTCATTATGGATACACTTCAACACAGATCTGGAATCCGTCCAGTAAATTACTTGATCAATCTTCAATTCCAATTCTGTAAATATCATCTTCTTTAGGTTTATAGAAATTACAGCGGCTGACAACTCAAGTCTAGGTATCGATATCTCGCGAACCGGAGCTAGTCTTGATTTACCTATTATGAACGAACAACAAATTCTATCTTCTACATCAACAAAACGAAGATAGGCAACAGCAGAGTATCCCACACGTGATGCATCTGAAAACATATGAAGTTGGATACACTTAAATTCACCAAATTCTTTAGGAAAGAGACAGCGATCAATTTCTATCTCTGGTAATTTCTTCATATCAGCAAGCCAACGAATCCACTGTTCTTTATCAGTTTCATCTATGGGATCATCCCATCCAAGTTTTTTGCGACTACACATCTGTAAAATTAACTTGCCTTTCATAATATAAGGAGCAATAAATCCAACCGGGTCAAATAAAGAAGCAACAACTGACAAAATATTTCGTCTATTAACAGGTTTAGTGTAAGCTTTGTTCAAAAGCTTCTCTGAAACTTTCCAAACAAACGAGTCATTTTGGGTATTCCATTTTAAACCCAAGGCATTTTCCGTAGGTAAATGTTCTAATTCTAAATCAACCACTGACTTAGATCGTTCTGAAACTGGTATTGCTGATAGAACACCTCTATCATTTGAACACCATTTTGTAAGATGAAAACCACAATTTGATAAGAGTTCCGAAAGTTCATTTACTAATTTTACAGCGCTATCAACTGAATTTACTGCTTTCATTAAATCGTCAACATACATGTTTCTCAGTATAGTCTTAATAGTTTCACTATCAAATCGATCTTCAAAAAGTTCGGCGGATTTATGCAAACAATAATTAGCGATACAAGGGGATGATGTCGCACCAAAAATATGCTTAACCATACGATATTCGACTAAATCATCGGATAAATCACTGTTATTCCACCATAAAAATCTAAATGCGTCGCAGTCTCTCGGATCTACGCGAACCTGGTGGAACATTGCCTCAATATCTGCAACGATTCCTACCCTATCCTGCCTAAAACGCATTAAGACGCCAACTAACTGATTAGCAAAATCAGGCCCTTGTAACAGTTGTTGATTCAAACTTGTTCCACGATACTTCGCAGCGCAATCAAAGACGACCCTCACTTTTTCGGGCTTTAACGGATGAGAAACAGGATGGTGGGGAAGGTACCAAACCGGTTTGTCTTTAACTTCTAACGTATCCCCAGGAATCCTCTCAGCATGTCCTTTCTGTATATAGTCTTCAATTGTAGTTGTGTACTTTTCAAAAAGATCTGGATTACCATAAAATCGTCGTTTTAAACCCTGGACTCTTTGTTCAGCAACAACTCTATTATTCGGCAAATATGGCGGATCAGAACGCCACGGCAAAGCGACTTGGAAATATTTATCAACGCGAGTAAGGCTTTTATCAATCATACCTAACGCACGTTTATCCTCGAGAGACATACACATTTTATATTCTCCCACATCAACAAAGTCTGTTGACCATAGTCTATCAAGGTTATGTATTAAATCATCATTACTTGAAAGTTCAGTTTTACTGATAAAGTTAACAGAATAATCATCAATGTCACGTCTATCACCTAATGGACCTAATATCATCCACCCTAAACTATATCTCAGAGCAATAGGATCATGTTCACCGCCTACTCTACTTTCGTCAGGAATAAATAACTGTGGTTTTTCACGAACACCAATAATAAGACCAATCTCAAAATTCTCTAATTCTTCATATGGGATATCACTTAAATGAGGCCAACGACACAAATCTGACAATTTTGGAATACAATTTGATGAAATAGGCATAGAGTCAACAGTTTTCACATCATCCAGTTCAATAACAGTCTTTTCATCTAACGACTTTACAGTAATGTTAACACTTTGACTTTCAATATTAACAGATCCAGTTATTCCAGTTAATGTTAATGTTTGTGTAGGATCACTGAAACCAAGGGTTTTAACAAGGCTCTTATCGATTAAACTCAATTCAGACCCTGTATCAAGTAACGCATATGTTAAGATTGTACTACTATTTTGTATCTGAAGTTTCACAGGCATGACACCTAGGCAGACTCTCTTCTCGCCAGCCCCAGTTGCAGCTGTTGTCGAACTCGTAGAAGCCTGAGGAATATAACCTTTTGACCCAACAAGAGACTGTTTATTATTCTCAGGATTTCTAAATATAGAAAAGTCAATTCCATGCAATAATGTGTTATGGTTTCTTCCACATCCTCGCACCAAACATTTGAAGTTTTCTCTTGGACAACATTTCACCAAATGTCCTTTACATAAACATTTTAAACAAAGTTCTTTATCAAAAACAGCTTTCGCTCTATCACTTCCAGACAGTGACTGAAATGACTGACATTTCCAAATCGGATGAGATTTAGAACATAGTTCACAGGGCTTAGGTAATTCAACACTAAGAGGTTCCCCTTTCTTTTGAACACCAAGTGCAAGTGTAGTTAAAGGTCTATTACCGCTACCATAATTACCAGAAAATGATTTCTTAAATTTACTAGGATCAGGTTTATTGTCCCTGCTGTAGCTTGAACTTAGGTCTTCACCAAACTCGTTGTTCACAAGATTGGCTCGGTCTTTAATAAATGTTAAGAAATCTAAAAAATTTGGTCGCATCCCAGATTCAATTAATTTACCAGCACGCTCAGTCCATTTTGCTTTTAGAAAAATAGGAAGTTTCTTGTTTAATTCTCGAAGAGTGTTCATATGGTTAAGATCACTGACATAGTCAACTCCCATGCCAGATAAAGTTCTATAAGCGATCTCAAGATGTCTCGAGAATTCCATCAAATTATTACCATCAGCATGTCTTAAAACGGGTAATGATTCTAACTTATTCAAATGAGCCCTAGCAATAACATGAGGCCTACCAAAGTTTTCTTGTAAAGTTTTCTTGGCTGTGCTATAGCCAATTTCACTGGGTAAATTCACACAACTCTCTATAGATTCTCTAGCTTTTCCTGTACAATGCTGTATAAGTAACTGTAAACGTCTAGTATCTTCAGGATTCTGTTTTTCAAGACAATCCTCGAAATTATGCATAAAGGAAACATACTTAAGGGGGTTACCATCAAAGTGCATATACTCTAACTTAGGAGTAGACATAACTTGACACAGTTTTTGAACTAAAGTACTCTCGTTATTAATTTGCGGCATTTGAGATACAAATGGATTTATATTAGGCTGTGCATAATTATTATTTATAACACTATTATTATAAGGGTTATATGGCAAAAATTCTGATGGATGTTGCACGAATGGACTTCCATAGTTTTGTGTTGAACTAATTGGGTTATATACAGGTAAATTATTTCGTGGAATAAATTGACTAGGTGCACTATAAACTGGCAATGAGTTTAAAGGGGCAAAAGAAGTTGTACAATGTAAACTTTGTGTACTATTAAAGGATTGTGGCCTAGCAGATATGGGTAAGTCAACATTATTAGGAGCACATGTAACAGGTTGAGGTAATAATATCTCAATTAAGGGTTCTGCAGCAGATGAAGCAGGCACAGCATTAGGTTTAACTTTGTCATCAGACCTCTTATACACTGAGGTTGTTACTTTAATGTTATTGTCAAAGTCAACTGGGTCTATAATTTGTGACCCGCAATCATTATCTTGATCTTTTTGTATGCCTTCTAATATCTGTAGGCTTATCACGGCTTCTTCAGCTTTTCTTTCTGCTTCTAACATTTCTTGTTCTGCTTAAAGCTCACTTATTCTTCTTGAAATTTCTTGCTGTTTCTTTAGCTTTTCTAAATTAAGTTTTGCAATTGCTACTGATTCTTTCTGCTTTAAAATTTTCACAGAACTAGAAGAACTTTTTACACTACTAAATAAAGACTTCTCTTTTTTCTTTTTTCTAATATTGTCTCTCCAAGTTACTACTTTCTTCTCAAATTCTGCTGTCAGTATCACTTGTTCATTATATTGTTTTATTATTTCTGGATCACTTTCACCATTGGACTCCAAATACACACAATGATTGTCAACAAATGTCTTCCATATTTTCTTAAACTCAGAAATTTTGTAATCAATGTTAATAAACTCATCATTTTTATCAATCAACCATGTAATGTCACTTCTTAATTTATGAAGGTAAGTAATCTGTTCTTCTGTAGTTGCACAATAATTCCAATCCATTTTGAATTGAAAAGAGTCAAATCTAATACCCATTAAATAGAGTTCTATAAATAACTAACAGTAACACCGCACACGGCAAGCGAAGGTCAATTTTGTATGAAAACTTTAATGTGAATACTGTCACACTAGATATATAATAAAAGTCAATTGAAAATATCAGAATATTTATTAAATGTTATTATGCAAACAAATTCCCATAACAAGGGCAAAGGTCAAATCACAATCCAAAAAAGTTCAGAAACGGCATGGTTTTAAAGTTGAAAACACGCTGCCCTCTTAATTAATTACACACGCCGTCTAACCATGTAGCACACACGTCGAAATAATGGGAGGGAATTATATAGCTTTAACAATCGCTAACAAGCGGTTTTCATACACTTTGGAAACCGCTCTCTTGCCATAATACAGACAATTAAACAAATTAACTTCAACAAAACTGTCAACACATGTTTTCAAAAACAGGAAGTTGCCCTCAACTTGGCAATAAACAATCCAAAATCATAACTTGGATTCCTACAAAAGGTTATGTCTATCAAATGGACATGGATCTAACATATTTAACTGGAGCCAAATATAAATGATTAAATCTGGTAGCTACATTACCTTAGACTCCATACAGCTCAAAAACACACATTTTGTTTGGAAATTCAATGCCGCACATCCCCAAACACGTTCCGCCATTTAGCTTTCACGGTCAAACTGAACTCACCGGAAGTGCCCGTATCCACGCTTCAAGCTCGAAAATATCCTATACTGTCCATTATTTCCTCAAAATAATAATTGTTTGTGGAAGATTATTTATTAAGTTTATGAATTGAGACATTAAATGATGATTTTTGTTAGCCTATAAGCTTAGAAAGATGTCATTTTGATTTGAGGCGAGCAGTCGCCGATGACGACATAGGTCACGTGATCAGTATTTTTAGCATCACAATTTTTCCCGTGTCTTAACGGGTTTCTATTGCCGTTAATTAGACGCTTCAAAATGCTTTAGCTCGGACAAAGGTAAACCAAATGCGACAAATAATATGCCATTTTGAAGGTAATTCCAAGCTCTACCCAGCCATGGCATTTAGAACCTTATTTAATCAAGTTGAAAAAAATGTCCAAGTGCCTACCATAGGCCATAAAAGCCTTTTGCTGATCGTGAGTCACTTTATACCCTTTATATCTGATGTTGCGGCGTCAGTGTTATACAGTGTAAACATCTGTTTCATATAGCTGGGAGCGGATGTAGTGAAGAGACTTTTGTATACAGTTGTTAGGATTTTATATTCAATTCACACTCTAACTGGCAGCCAATGCAATTCCTTTAGTTTGTCACTGATGTGTTCACGTCTCGGTGTTTTAGTTACTAGTCTAGCAGCATTGTTTTGTGTAACTTGCAACCTATCCAGAGAGAATTTAGGTGCTCCAACTAGTTCCTTTATGAACTGTCTCTGAGCGAACGATGTCTCGCTAACAGTTCCTCACAGGCCTTATTATCAACTAGTATGAAAATAAGGCTTTTCTCCATCTCGGTTCTAAGGCTATTTTAAATCCTTACTGTCTACTTTGCACAGTGATTCTTCTTTGATCGCCAAAAGAAAACATTTCCTGACACAACCGACACAAATTTATAATAATTCAACATTATTTTCATGTAGAATTCGACGTTAGAAAAAGATAAACAAAATCGTTCAAATCTGGCCGCCATGTTTGTTAACTGACGTCAGCGCAGATCGGTCTTTTTCTAACATCGAATTCTACACGAAAATAGTGTTGGTTTATTATAAATTTGTCTCGGTTGTGTCAGGAAATGATTTCTTTTGGTGATCAAAAAAGTTTCACGCTGCAAAATAGACGGTAAGGATCTAAAATAGCCTTAGAACCGAGATGGGGTAAAGCTTTATTTTCATACTAGTTGATAATAAGGCCCGTGAGGAACTGTTAGCGAGACATCGTTCGCTCAGAGACAGTTCATGAAGGAACTAGTGCTCCGGCGAGAAGAGCATTTGCATAGTCAAGTTGGGAAGTAACTAATGGCGGTTTACATCAGAATTATGGGTTTGGGGTACATCCCGCAAGTGTTCGGATCAAACCGTTACATATTTCGAAGATTCAGATTTGATAAAAAAAATAATTATGACTGGCAGTTACAGGGTCTATTAGGTTTACTGAAGTTATTGGTACTGCTTAATACTTCCATTATATCAAATTCTGTCAATTCTTTGAAAAACCCTTATCTAGTAGCAATAAAGGGATGAGTTATTACTACAGATTTTGTCTGTCATTTGTAGGAATAAATATTTGGAAGCTTTTTCGATGTAAATTATGGATTATTGTCCTACCTAGAGAATAGCAACAAACTTTTAAGCTTTAGAATTATCAGTTAATTAATTTTTGAATACGTTCATTTATTTCCATCCGGCTACGTTTTAAAAAATGCCTCGGTTAGATGACATTTTTCTTTAAATTTATCACTACTGTTTTAACATTATTGTTAACATATTTTTTTGAACGAATACAACTTAATTGTAAAAGAAACCTTTTCAATTTGCTTTTGTCTATTCGTCCTCCACTTGTCCAAAGTATCCCCACAGTGGTGACCGGTGTCTCCCTCCAAAAGACAGTCCAACACAAAGACTTTTATAGCTACATGACTGTATCACTGACTGAATATAGCCAATAAGGTACAGTCTATTTTCCATTCTTAAATTCAGGGACAAGTGCATTGTTGCACAAATGTGAAAAAACCCCGAAGTGTCCGAACCATCCCCGCTCTCCCCTATATATAGACTACTGTCTAAAACTATGTTATTTTATAAACGGATTTCTTCGATTATGAACAAACTATTTAACTTTGGTTATTATAAACTTACCTGTGTGTTTGAAATCAACTCCGGTTAAATAAAATCCATTGCACAATTAAATACCACAACTAATTAACTAAGTTCTCTCATGAAAAATTTGACGTGTTTTCTTATATTTTCTACTTAGTACAAGACAACATGGCTTTTGTGACGTGTTGGACCAAACCATTAAAGTTGATATGGGGGTGTTCAGTTTTGACAGCGAGTGTCACAACGGTATTTTCGACACAACCACGTAATCCTATGAAAACAAACCGTGATTATTTTTACTAAAGGCAATTACATAGAAGATTTATGTTGAAACCATTGATGGCCAGTCTTCCAAATTTTATTCACAATGAAAATATCAACGATTGCAAGTCATATTTAAACTAAACCTCCCCTATCTTCTTTATACGTGTATTATAAATAATTTAAGAAACAACATGAAGCTCACGACCGAAGTTTCCGAGTGCATTCTTTCGACGTAACGATAACCATTTCAGGAATATATACAAGCGTGATAGGAATGTCTCTTCAAAGTGTGTTCCGTTTAGTTCAGTATTTTTACAAAGATATGTGGAATTAACTTTGTTGAATTAGCTACGTAATAAGACCGGCGCCATTTTGTTGTCATCGAAAAGAAATGGGAGTCCTTTTTTAAAAAACAAAAAATAATTGAATCCAACTATTATTTTTATTTAGGTTTTCTTTATTAAATGTTAAATAAACAGGCCAGGTAAATTTTATATTTGTAAACGACGCATCGTTAATATAAAATAATCTATAAGTACAAATTAAAGTCTGTTAAACAAATGTTGTTGTTTTTGTGCTGCATTTATGTTCCAAAGAAAATTCCCCCATTCGACTAATCAAATAATTAAAACTAAATTATATTATTTCAAAAGAAAATGTATAAACTTTGCAGGGATTTTACTAGAATGAAGAAAAGATGGTAATAAAATAAGAAGATTTGGGGCTGAACACCCAAAGTTACTCAATACCAAGCGGAGGCTAATACCCCAAATTGTCTTAAATATGTAACGTAAATATTTCCACATTTTGGTCCTCTGTCATTTCGGACTTAACACAGACAATATTTTCTTTAAAAAAAAACAACTTTGCTTTGTATGCATTAATTTATAGATTGGTATTGTCCTCAATGACAAACTTGTCAAGAAATGCATGTCAACGTGCAGTTTACGGATTATCAAGAATAATTTCTAGGGGCTTGTAAAAAAAGAATACATGTCTTGTAAATATTTACTTTTGTTTTTGTGTAGTTCACTTTCAAATAAATATATAACTTTTATGGGAAACGATGATTATCAAAGAACCGTAAGTGCAACTAATGTTTTATTGTTTGGTGGAGCCTTTTACTAACCATGTGTTTCATTCTTTCGTGTTTTGAATTGGCCTATTTCTAATAAATTCACCAGCAACTTTTTATATACATAGTACAGATTACTGCAGATATAAACATTCAACATTGTAAATTTTACCGTAGGTGCATGATGCATGACTCCACATGCTGTACTTGACCCATGGTGATAATATAATTTGAAATAATAATCTCCAATTAGCCATGCAGTTATATACATGTTGTATGAACTATGAACCTACAGTAAACTAAATTCAACTATCAAAACATATAACTCTCTTTGAAAAGAGTTGTCGGGCAACGATCGGCCATTTTGATTACTTCCTTTTGTTTTAATAACGCAATCATCGCTAATCTATTTGTTAAGGTTAAAGATGCATTCCTGGGTATAAACTTTGTGATTTGATGATATTTTTGGACTAAACACATATTTAAAGTAACCAATCTATCAAAAAGTTGCTTCAATTCCCTTTCAAAACTCTGTTTTCGCCGGGGATACCTATAGCTGTAAATAAGCTGCTTAATTATTTCTGTCAACTTCTTTTTACACCTTTTAATTGCAGATTATTTTGTACCCTGACAACCCGCAATGTTCCCGAAACCGCCTAACCATTTGAGCAAGAAATAACAACTGCTCCCTGACCTAAGCTAGAAGACAATAAGCCAGCAAATTCTGTTGGGTTGACAGTTAGTGATTCCCTGACAATATTGCCCAGTCCTTGCCCCATGGGCTATTTTCGCGTAATCTAGTATTTTTCTAGTAAGATTGGGTGTCTATACTTTTCATTAATAACCAAATTTGCCATACTTTCATTGGAAATAACCAGCCGATAAATACTTTGCTGGGAACCCATCTTTAATTAATTAATATGATAAATACTGCTTAGTATAGGCTTTATTGTTGGCAATTATCAATCAGTTGAAACCATTATTCCCAGACAATTGTTTAGTATTACTTGTGACACAGGATTATCAGCAAGTTGATTGATGTATAGTACAGTATATGCAGCTATATGGTCAATCAAGGATAAATACGATTAGAATTTTAAGGATTTTTTTGGCCAAGTCTAACAAAAGAATCGCCATTACCCCAAAACTTTATCACCAAAGTTATCGCCAAGTAGAAAATTTAATCGCCAATCCCATAAATTGATCCCATATTGCGACTTTGGCGACCGACAGTGTGAGCCGTGGGTGTTTAAACACATCGCTAGGATGACCTGCCAATTTTAAAGTTATACGTTACCCTTGTAGCTTTTCTTTGATTCACCATTAAAAGGGCCAATCCCGATAATATAATATTTGGGTGAATCAAACTGCTGAATTTTGTGTTAAAACCCCTTTAAATCCTCTACCGTAAGGCCGAGCAAATAACTCAATATATGTGATACGTTTTCAAACAATTTAAACCTGTCTGTCTTCATCTGGAAATGGAGACCGGTGCCCAAGCTGTATTATGCATTGTCTAGATAAAACCAGATTTTTATATTATAAAAATAATGTGTAGGTGTAATTCACCTTCCTTATTAAGTACAGCACATGGCTCATTAACTGTATAGAGCTCTAAAGGATTGGGAATTGATTATTGGCTGTGGCTATTTGCCACATGTGGTAAGCAAGAATTTCAAAATACAGACCGCAATTGTTAAAAAAGATTTCAATGAAATTTACAGAGTATGATAACATTGATAATATCTCCTAGTAGCCAAACTTAAAACCACTTCCGGTTTAGCGGTTTCCGAGATATTAGGCTACCACATATTTCATGTGACATGACTGCAGGACACAATTATTAATCTATATCCATAAAACTTAGTTGGCAAAGTTTCGGCCACTTTTGGTTAATATCAGATAACCAAAATTCATTGTTCGTATTCAAATGCGAACAAATATAGTTTTACAGGACAAATCTTTGACCTCACTAAATTTGACCCAAGTACGTAATTATTATGGATGAAAATTGACACGTGGACAGGTTATGAGAAACAAACAATTATTTCTCCGACATGTCTTACCACATCGAGAAATTAGCCCCAGCCTTGATTATTAGGTGACCCAAATCTTAAAAGTGTTACATGTCTGGATAAGCAGGGGAGAGATTTTGAGACAGGGGAGAGATTTTTTAGGGGAGCTATTTTGTCAATTGTCATTAGGGGGAGCCTTTTTTTGGCTCTCCTCTAATATACAAATAACGACGACTGGTTATAACTTTTATATATTACAGAAAACTAATGATGATATAATTTTTATATATTACAGGCTGCTAATGATGTTATAACTTTTATATTACAGGAAACTAATGATGTTAAACTTTTATATATTACAGAAAACTAATGATGTTATAACTTTAATATATTACAGAAAACTAATGATGTAATAACTTTTATATATTACAGGATATTAATGATGATATAACTTTTATATTACAGGAAACTAATGATGTTAAACTTTTATATATTACAGAATACTAATGATGTTATAACTTTTATATTACAGGAAACTAATGATGTTTTTATATATTACAGGAAACTAATGATGTTGTAACTTATATATATTTTACAGGAAACTGATGATGATATAACTTTTATATATTGCAGGAAACTAATGATGTTATATCCTTTCATCAGTGTGTTGTTTGTGATGAGATTTTTAAACAATATGATGATTTAGAAAAACACAATAAAATACATGTTAAAGAAGAGAAAACTGATGATTTAGATGAATATTGTCATGTTCATTTTAATGAAGAGAAAACTGATAATGTAGATGAATATTGTCAAGTTAAAGAAGAGAAAATTGATGATGTAGATGAATATTGCCATGTTAAAAAAGAGAAAACTGATGATGTAGATGCATATTGTCATGTTAAAGATGAGAAAACTGATGATGTAGATGAATATTGTCAAGTTAAGGAAGTGAAAACTAATGATGTAGATGCATATTGTCATGTTAAAGATGAGAAAACTGATGATGTAGATGAATATTGTCATGTTCATTTTAATGAAGAGAAAACTGATGATGTAGATGAATATAGTGTTAAAGAAGAGAAAACTGATAATGTAGATGAATATTGTCATGTTAAAGATGAGAAAACTGATAATATTGAATCTGTTTATCAGTGTAATTTGTGTGAAAAAGAAGAGAAATCTTACACTGATTTAGAAAAACACTGTGAAGTACATGTTAGTCAGCAAGTGCAAACAGGAGAAAGAGCTTATAAATGTGATGTTTGTAGTAAAGCATTCTCTGCTAGTAGTACTCTACAGAACCACATGAAATCTCATTCTGCAACTAAACCTTATAGGTGTGATGTTTGTGATATATCATTTCCCTCCAGTTGTAATCTGCAGAACCACATGAGAACCCATACTGGAGGAAAGAATTTTGAATGTGATGTTTGTAGTAAAGCATTTACTTTTAGTAGTCATCTACAGAGACATATGAGAAAACATACAGGAGAAAAACCATTTACATGTGATGTTTGTAGTAAATCATTCTCACATGGTAGTAATCTACAGTGCCACATGAAAACTCATACTGGAGCTAAACCTTATAAATGTGATGTTTGTAGTAAAGCATTCTCACATGGTAGTAATCTACAGTGCCACATGAAAACTCATACTGGAGCTAAACCTTATAAATGTGATGTTTGTAGTAAATCATTCATCACGAATAGTGATCTGCAGAGACATATTAGAACACATACTGGAGACAAAGCATTTACATGTGTTGTTTGTAGTAAAGCATTCTCTTCTAATGGTACTCTACAGAACCACATGAAAACTCATACTGGAACTAAACCTTATAAATGTGATGTTTGTAGTAAATCTTTCATCACGAATGGTGTTCTACAAACCCACATGAGAATGCATACAGGAGAAAAACCTTTTAAATGTGCTGTTTGTAATAAATCATTTAGTCAGAAAGGGCATCTACAGAGGCATGTAAGAAATCATACTGGAGAAAAACCATCTGATGTGGTGTTTGTAATAATTCAAAATACTGAACAAGGTACCCTACAGAAGCATATAGGAATTCATACTGGAGAGAAACCTTATAAATGTGATGTTTGTGGTGAATCATTCGCACGGAGAAATAATCTTATAACACACATGGGATATCACCCTGGAGAGAAAGCTTTTAAATGTGATGTTTGTAGTGAATCATTTACTACCGGTAATAGTCTACAGATACACATGAGAATTCATACTGTTGAAACACAGTATAAATGTGATGTTTGTGGTATATCATTTAGTCGGAATGTTGGTCTATGCAACCACATGAGAACTCATGCTTGTAAAAACGTATAATTGTGATGTTTGAAGTAAATCATTCACTGCTACTTATACTAAAATGGGTTTAACGTCCGATCGACACAAACCAGGTCATTATGGGAATAAAATATGGTTCAATTTTATTTCAATAATTTGCTTGCGTGTAAGGGAATGGAAACCACACCAGTTGACGCAATGACAAACCTTAGGATACAGCGAATTCAATTGAAAATGTAAAAAAACTAAAGACCTGTACGGACAAGCAAATGATAGAAATAAAATTGAACCCTATATTTTTCCCAAATTGACCTCGTTTATGTCGAGTAGAAATTAAACCTAATTTCTTTCACATGTTTTATCAACCTAATTTAAAGATCCAAGTTGACAATAAAAATGTCACCCATCGAAATTTGAAATCAGAGTAGGACGTAGTGCATGCTCCTTTCAAAAATTTCTCACATAACACGTTGTATGGTGTATGCCCATCTTTATGGTGTATGCCCATCATAACACGTTGCATGGTGTATGCCCAACTTTATGGTGTATGCCCATCATAACACGTTAGATGGTGTATGCCCATCATAACACGTTGGATGGTGTATGCCCATCATAACACGTTAGATGGTGTATGCCCATCATAACACGTTGGATGGTGTATGCCCATCATAACACGTTAGATGGTGTATGCCTGTCTTCATTACTCCAGTTGGATGGTGTATGCCCGGTTCATTACTCCAGTTGGATGGTGTATGCCTGTCTTCATTACTCCAGTTGGATGGTGTATGCCCGTCTTCATTACTCCAGTTGGATGGTGTATGCCTGTCTTCATTACTCCAGTTGGATGGTGTATGCCTGTCTTCATTACTCCAGTTAGATGGTGTATGCCCGTCTTCATTACTCCAGTTGGATGGTGTATGTCTATCTTCATTACTCCAGTTGGATGGTGTATGTCTATCTTCATTACTCCAGTTGGATGGTGTATGCCTGTCTTTATTACTCCAGTTGGATGGTGTATGCCCGGCTTCATTACTCCAGTTGGTGAAGAGTATCAGGATGTTTAAAGTTCCCCTTGCAATTTTTCAAGTTATATTTTTAAAATGTATTAAAATAAAGCCCTAAAAAATATGGTATCTATAAACAGTCCTACCTTGTTAAAGAATAATCCTATTAATCCTATAATTCACTATTGCCAGTTGAGAAATTGGCAAAAATATCATTTTCAACGTTGAGAAAATCGATGTTCAAATCACTGATCTCTATAAAGGTCTCGATCAACCAGACATGATTATCATTAACTGGCTAACCACAGACCTTGACGATCGAGACAACACCCACTTAGCTCGTAGACGTTGTTTTCCATTGAAATGAAAAGATATTATTTTAAAGCCGCTCAAGGCGAGAAGAAAATAATCCAAATTTGTATGTGAATGAATTTTAAATGTTAAAATGATGCCTATGATTGTATAATATTGAGTTGACAACCTATTTAGTAAAAGACATTCAAATAATTATGTTTTGATTTTCTTAGAAAAAATGAAATTTTCGCTTTAACGATGTTTCATTTTATTTTGGTTTATTTTGAAATAAGATTTGGATAAAGAGCTGACAGTTCTCACTATACTAGTTAAAAACCAAATAATTTAAAGGTAATTCGTTGAAAATTTCAGTCAAATTGTTTCACTATGAACCGAGATACATGTATCAGCTTTGTACATTTCCGTCTAGCCTCGTGCATCATTACTAAAATTGGTACGTTAAAAAGCATAGTCTTGATTAACCACTGTTTTAATTTGATTATCAATGAGCGTTAGCAGCATATAGGATCCCAATCCAGTCGATATCAAAGGCTAGCCTTGACATCGAGAGTTGATTATGGTCTGGATAAGTTAATTAATGTCTAATTGATCATTTAGATAAGATTTCAGGCCTAAAGCAAGACCAGCAATAGGCAGAATTAGCTCTTGCATAATGTATGATTAATTGAATAAAATATTTACAAAAATAAACAAAAAATGATTTTACAAAATAACAGCATCAACAATTTCTTTTACAGACATGTATGACATCGTAGCAGCATTAGATATGCCATGTTAATGTAACCTAAATTAGCTATGTCTTTTTTTAAGTGCACGCCAATGTGTACATGGGACCTCTTTTTTTTCAAACGACTAGACAACTGTCATTGTCAGGCCCTCCATCATGCACCACTGACAACGGGGAACCCACGCTGGAAACCGCTCTCAGCCCACAGTGGATGCGTGTCAAGGGGGTGTCCGGTTTCGATAAACCAACCTCCACAGTTGAGTCAAGGTGGCCAAGCTTATTGAATTTATTTCACAAAATGATTCAAATGTTGGGCTAATGCTGAGACACAGATGGAAACAGTATTGCCTGTTTGTCAGATATGCAGTGAACCATTTAATAATGAACTGCCTACCGTGATTCCAAAAATGACAGAAAGATATCAGCTATTTGAGGCTGACAAAAATTGGGCCGATTGTTCCTGGCCTAAGTTCAATAATAAGCCAATCTGATTAAAACACAAATCCAATTTCGTTTCGTTTTTTATAGTTCAAAATTTTGTTTTTACTTGTCTTCATGCAGTGTAGGCCATCGAAAATATAAAAAAACGAAACGAAATATAGATCTTTATTTTAATTAGATTGATAAAAAGCATAGATACCAATTTCAATGGTAGGGAATTTAGCACAGATTAAAACCTGGGTCCGTATTCAAAGGTTTTCTAAAAGTTAAGTAAAAATACTTAATTTTCCCACTTAACCAAGTGTCTAACCTTAAATCGGTATTCAAAGGCTCTATTTTACATATGCTTGGCTGTGTGAAAACTTAACTCCACGCTTAAATTATGGAAAACTCACAATCGCCAAAAAGCATGAATTTTCAATTTATGGAATACCCTCCACTGCCAAAAATCACGAATTTATATCATTGCAAGCAAGTTATGCCCCCTTAAGAGCATGGCATATTTTATTAAATTCTTAGTTTACATTACTAGGAAAATGTTTTGTCGAAATATTATATTGTTTTGCCGGAATTTCAGTTTACATAGACTTTTTTTTAAAAATTCCATTTCAATACATTAGAATAAATAGTGGTAGTACAATGATGGATATTATAAACTTTAATTATTTATGACACGAATAGAAAACAACATATTAGCCATACACAATGACATTTATCTTCTAAGTTAGACAGGACAAATCATACAGTGTTTTTTTTTTAATATAAATCTATTATTTGAGAAATTCATAGACATTGTGTAACTACCTACATTTTAGATTGACGGCACATTGTGTGTACGAAAGATGCATGTTGCATTATATTTTACCTAAATAAATACTGCCGATTATGTCTATATTATGGGAATGAGCTGTAAAAAAAAAATCATGCCTTGTTTCTAGAGGTAGTATAAAAAAATTCCTAAAATTTTATAAAGTCATGTCATCACAAATGAATTTAACTTTATTATATGACAATCTTATCGTGGACACATGATTAAGCATGTATACGGACATGATATACGATCGGAAAAAATATCCAGTTAAAACTATCTCGATGGTAATAACCCTTTACTCTATTGTGGCACCGCAACATCAAAGCTGCCGACTAAAAAAGAAATTTGAGGCCAGCTACGCTCGGCGACATTGTCTTTGTTTCAATCTGAATCCCTTAACTTTTAAAATCGCCACTACGGGACAACTTCTACAGCGTTAAAAGAAGGCATTATAATCTCCCATAGGTCACTTAAAGTTAAGTGGGTATTTCTCACTTAAACTGGCCTTTGAATACCACTTTAAGACAAACACTTAAATGTTAAGGCAGCTTAACTTTAAGGGAAAATTTGATACTTAACAGTGCCTTTGAATACCAATTGCCCTTAACTTACAGGAAGTTACGTATATTTAAGTGAAAGCTAGTAGTTAAGTGACTATCTTAGACTTGAGATATCCTTTGAATACGGACCCAGGTGTAAAGTCATGAATGAGTTTGACGATGCGCCAAGGGCGTGCTAGGGTCTCCGAAATAGGGTAGGCAGATCAAAGTTAGGGCGTAGGAGGGGAGGGGGTGCAGGAGACCAGGAGAATTGGAGTTCTGTGGTACATAGTAAAAGTGATTTGACATCTACGTGAGCCATGACATACCATGTATTTACACGGGGAATGCTCACTAGTCCATCGATATCTATTATTAGGGTTGGGTTAGTGTTGAATTTTTCCAATTTTTTAAAATAAGGTGTGTTAAGATGAAATTTGTATCACCAAATAATTGGAATGTTGTAAAAACGAACAATTTGTTGAGCAGAATACAGATTGGGACTTATTATTATATTACAACAAGAGTGTAATTAGGCCTTTAAACATCTAGTAGTTAGAATAAGACTTAAAAGATTTCTTGAACTGTCAAGCCAGCAAGTGTGTCATTGTCCCTTTAAACCCCTCTCCTCCAATCATTAAACAACATGTGAATAAAGAAAAACAAGCATCAGAGGGGATTGGTATTCCTCACAAAGGGTACCTGCCAATTCCATTCAATTTTGTTCCCTAATGAGGGGAGGGTAGAATTGAAAGTAGACTGACACCCCCCAGAACGATACACTTTAAGCCAGGCCAAGGAAGTTACTGTGACAGACTAATTAAGACACTCAATCAATTCGTGTATAACAACCAGGGGCGTTTGAAGGTTTATCAGGGCGGAGGCTGTACTATTTTGAGAGCCCTCTTTCGCGGGGGATGGGGTGGGGGTCTCTGGACAGCTTAGCCATCTCTTTCCCAAATAGCTTATTAGTAGGTTTTCATAAAAGGTGATTTCTTGATTGATGATTTTCTTGCTAATGCAAAGGCTACATTCTCATTCCATAGATTGACTTGGACTCAGGGGGCCCTTTCCTTGGCCGGAGGGGCCCTTTTTCCAGACATGGGGCCCTTTTGTCTGCCTTTAGGGCCCTCCCTTACTAGGGTGCTTTTCAATTTCTCACCGGTTTTAGCCCTTTTCTCCCGCTTTTTTTTTTCAAATTCTTTGATTTTTATTCGCGAGGAGGCTGGTGCCTCCAGCGCCTCAGCTATAAAACACTTTTGATAACGACAACCCACCTCAAAAACAAAGGTAGAGCTACTCTTATAAGGGTGATTAAACATGCTCTTAATCTACCCATATGTAATAACACCCACAGGGGTCGAAAGTTTATAAGCTGCGAGCATTGTACCAAACTTTTTAGTTTAGGCGCCCCATGCCTGGACTGCCTTTCCAATTAGCAATACAACAAATGTTACCTAAGTAAGATTATATTCAAATACAACAAACATATTAGAACTTTTTACTGAATGATGGATGGTTGAATGACCCAATGGTTAGCAAGTCGGTGCTGTATCATAAAGCCTGTCATTAAGTCAACTGGCGTGGGTTCGAATCCCTGGTTGTACGTGGCAAGGAGTGGGGTCACTTGTTCAGCCTCGTGGGTTTTCTCCAGGACCACCGGTTTCCTCCAACTGCTAAAGACATAAAAATAAACACACTTTATGGATTATAAGGATTATGCTAAAGACATCTACACGCAAGCAAATTATTGAAAAAAAATGTTTTTTTTAAAAATATGTTAGTCCCGAAATGGCCTAGTTTGTGTCGAGTGGACGTTAAACTCCATTTATCTCACTTTACTGAATGAAGTGAATTTCAAATGAAATAGTTTTTATTGTGAACTAATCGGGTTGGCGAAATCCGTGGCCATATCATGTATACAACCTTATGCCGGAAAAGAATCCCTTTTCTGTGACGTACATTTTACGGAAGTCAACCTTATTTTGTTCTACACCGAATTTATGTTTATCAAATCAGTACCTATTTTCTATGACTTGTAGTTGAAGAAGAGACAGATCAGCAATCTAAATGAGTACTGAGTACATCTAGTTAAAGAAGAGACAGATCAGCAATCTAAATGAATACATATATTTGAAGTAGAGACAGATCAGTAATCCCCTGATGTGTTTTGATACTCGTCATTCGGTAACACAGCAGCATCACAAATAGACAGCAAAAGTTGTTAACAATAATAACAAAAATGGTAAGGTGATTTTTGGATTATAATTATACAAAACAAAACACAGAGATTATTGAACTTTCGTACCTCTACCAGTTCCCGTGGTCGTAGGAATTTGAAATTTTCAGGGGATGTTAAAGGACCTAAGTCCGTAACTCAAAATCCTCCAAAATCTTCGACATCGAAAACACGAATTATTGGTCAATTTAAATCAACATTGATGATGTAAACTTACCAGGAAAAGATGAGCTTCTGATATCCGATATTTAAGATAAAATAATTTTTCTAACATTGGTACACGAATCGTGTACCATATTGCGCTCCGGTCCTAGTTTTATTGAGAGACTCGAGGGACGAGGCTAGACACATTGCACTGTATCACACTGCATATGTGGACTGGAATAACCAGGCGCTAAAAAAAATGCACTGGGTTGAGACTGAATGGCTTGTTTCGCCGAACATAACTGATTGGAAATTGGAGTAAAACGGAAAGCATTTAATGTAAATCAGTTTATATACATTCATATTACAGTATTATATGAGTTTCGACCCACTTTTGTCAATTTCTGGATCCCAAATGTTAGCGATTTAGCTCCTTTAAGGGTGACTTACAATGCCCACACACTAAGTTTTAGCCCAATCGATCAATAACTTTTTATTTTACCGCACACTGCTCGGTCAGAAAACGGTCAAACGCAAGGGGCCCGTGTCCGAATGGAAGTCAATGGGCCTGGTCAATGTGAAAGGTCGTGGCAACTTTCACTAGTCACCTTTAACCAACTGTGACCTTGACTTTGACCTTAAGTCTAAACTTCCCACCGATCTTGGGTCATTTGCGTTTATGCTTGCCGTGGCCTTATTCCTTGACGCATTATCAAGGTTAAGGTTCGACGTGAAAGCAGAGACGACGCCCTTCAGAAAAGATAACTGGGTCAAAGTTGTAGATCAAGGTCATGTTACAGAAAACCTTGAATAAAGCCCATCATCTCGACTTGAACCACCGACGTTTAACTTTGCCCTGTCGCTCACTGCTGGGTCAGAAAATGGTCAAACACAGAGGGCCGTTGTCCGAAATGTAGTCAATGGGCATGGTCAATGTGAAAGGTCGTAGCGACCTTCACTAGTCAACACCAACCAACCGTGACCTTGACATAGACCTTGAGTCCAAACTTCGCACCGATCTCAGGGCCTTTGCGTTTATGCTTGCTGTGGCCTTATTTCTTGCCGAAAAATGACAGCCCCTATACGCGTATAGCCTGATGTAAACCTCTAAGCAAATTCCTGTTGTTCAAACACAAGTATTTGTGTATTCCTCCAAACGAATACCGTATACCCTATGTAATAGCAGCCTTAGCAAAACGTCCAATAGAATACCATTAGTTTTTCCACCCTTAGAGTTATCCCCCTTAGCGAACGTCCTATAGAATACCAATATATTTTTTTAATAGATTTGGGAATATGTCTCGTTTTCTATAAGATTAAATTCTATATTCATCAGAATATTAGGAGTTTACAATTTCTGTCGCAGGGATATTTCAATTTTTGCTTATAAGCGTTCAACAATTGGCTGAGATGGACATGTATGATAATCATATATGGTATTGTTTATTGTTTATTATTAAATTATGGTGTTTGTAATTACACTATATATTTCTTTTTAAGTCATTGTCAGGTCATCGGATACACCAACACATTCTCTTTAAAGTGGCGCCAGGCAGGGTAAGCTTTCACATTTGGACAGCTGTTGCCATTTTTTGTCGTTTTTTATGCCGATTACACTATTTTGCCTAATTACACTATTTTGCCTATACTGCTTTTTTAGGATTTTGAATTTTGTCTATTGTTTTTGATTGTTTGTACTTGGTGATATTTTATTTTACCTCATTTCCTACTGGAACCTCATTTGGCCGATTGTGGTCGTTTGTTTTTCAAAATGGAATATAGCAGGAAACTAAAGATATGATTACTTTTATATATTACAGGAAGCTACTGATGTTATAACTTTTATATATTACAGGAAATTAATGATGATATAATTTTATAAATTACAGGAAACTAACAATGTTATAACTTTTATATATTATAGGAATTGAATGATGTTAAAACATTTATATATTACAGGAAACTAATGGTGTTATAACTTTCCATCAATGTGTTGTATGTGATCAGATTTTTCCACATAATGATGATTTAGAACAGCATTCCATAGTACATGTTAAAGAAGAGAAAACTGATGATGTAGATGAATATTGTCTTGTTGAAGAAGAGAAAACTGATGATGTAGATGAAAATTGTCATGTTAAAGAAGAGAAAACTGATGATATTGAAATTGTTCATCAGTGTACTTTGTGTCATGAAAAATTAAAATCTTACACTGATTTAGAGAAACATTGTGAAATACATGTTAGTCAGCAAGGCCAAGCCAGAGGAAAACCTTATAAATGTGATGTTTGTAGTAAATCATATACTACAAACTGTTATCTACAGTCACACATAAAAATTCATACAGTAGGAAAACTTTATAAATGTGATGTTTGCAGTAAATCATTTCTACACAAATATGAGCTTCAGTCACACATGAGAACTCACACAGGAGAAAAACCTTATAAATGTGATGTTTGTAATAAATCATTTACTCAGAGTAGTCATCTACATAAGCACACAAGAACTCATACAGGAGAAAAACCTTTTAAATGTGATGTTTGTGGTAAATTATTTACTGATAGTGGTCATCTACAGAGACATATCAGAATTCACACTGGAGAAAAACCTTTAAAATGTGATTTTTGTAGTAAAGCATTCTCTGCTAGTGATAATCTACAGAAGCACATGCGAATTCATACTGGCGAGAAACCTTATAAATGTGATGTTTGTGGTAAATCATTTACACAGAGTAATAGTCTTAAGTCACACATAAGAATTCATGCAGGAAAGAAACCATATAAATGTGATGTTTGTGGTAAAACCTGTCTACTCAAAGGTAATCTTCAGTCACACATGAGAATTCATACAGGAGAAAAACCATATAAATGTGATGTTTGTGGTAAATTATTTACTAACAGTAGCCATCTACAACAACATATCAGAACTCATAGTGGAGAAAAATCTTATAAATGCGATGTTTGTAGTAAATTATTCAAACATTGTAGAAGCCTACAGAGGCACAGGATAAATCATACAGGAGAAAAACATTATAAATGAAGTGTTTGTAGTAAATCATTTCCACAGAGTAGTAGTCTACAGTCACACATGAGAACTCATACAGAGGAACATGATAAATCATACAGAAGAGAAACCATATAAATGTGATGTTTGTAGTAAATCAATTACACAGAGTAATAGTCTTAAGTCACACTTAAGAATTCATACAGGAGAGAAACCATATAAATGTGATGTTTGTAGTATGTGTAAATCCTTCACATATAGTAGAAACCTACAGATACAAATGAGAATTCATACTGGAGATGGTCCAATATGGCTACTATCATTTTTACCGATATCAGATATTGACAGAGAAATATATCAGCCGATACAGATACAATTACTGATAGTAGTGGATATTGATGTTTTGATGTTTGGAGAAAAGCCCAATATGGTTACTGATAGGTAGTCGATATAATCTATAACACATTAAAGGTCATGATGGTCCATTTCTCTCTCTTTCTCTCCCGTAGTGATACACAGGAGAATGTTTTAATGTTTGGAGTAAAGCCCAATATGGTAACTGATTGTGTGGATATAATCTTTAACACATTAAATGTCATGATAGTCAATGTATTTAAATTTAAATATCCTTTTTAGTTCCGCGGATCACGGTGGCTAAGTGGATAAGGCGCTGGTTCGCTAGCCTGGAGGTCGGGTGTTCGATCCCTGCATTAGCCAAGAAAGTTCATCTCGATTTCCCGGCGTGATTTCCCCTAGTCAGTGATGCAGAAGGAGGGCCTGACAAGGACAGCTGCCTAGTCGTCCGGATGGTGCGAAAAAAACTGAGGTTCCTTGTACACATTGGAGTGCACGTAAAAGATCCCTTGGCAGTTGGAATTCAATATAAGAGTTGGCCGTATCGCTGCTGGCCAGGGCAAAAGTTCCCTCATAGCACTCTGTATGGCGTATGCCCGTCTTCCATTAGCCCAGGTTAGGTGCATAATAGTAGGATGTTAAACCCAATTTCATTCATTCATTCTTTTTAGTTCTTCAGGACTTTCCAGCATGGTTTCCCCTGTCAGTGGTGCAGGACAAGGACAGTTGTCTAGTCTTTTGGATGGGATGAAAAACCAAGGTCCTGTGTATACAATGACGTGCTTGCAAATGATCCCTTGGATGTTGGAATTCGATATAAGAGTAAGGCATAGTGCCACTGCCTGGGCAAACTTTCCCCCATAGCATACTGTATGGCATATATATGCCTTTCTTTATTTACCCAGTAGGAGCAGAACAGTAGGACCTTAAGCCCCATTTTATTTCCTTGTTAGTCGGGGATGCACCTTGTACTATTTTACCTCGGGGAATTAAACACAAACATGAATTCTAAATGAATTAATGGGGCACGCTTATTACACAGTCAAAAATACACACCATTTATTGTGAACTTAATTAATTGCTGTATGTTTAATTAATAAAGTCAAGATTATCATTTATTAAATATGAAATACGGTATTATTCTCTAAATTGATCGTCACCTGTATGTCAGAATGGTTTATACGACATCATAGCGATAGTTTCTCGGTCCGTCAACAGTAGCAATCATGTGACATTCTCCCGCAATATCTGTAACTTGAGATGAAAATAAAACCATCTATTCGGAATTTAAGTGATGTGTTGGTAGTCTTCTGAAAGCATAATCTGTAAGTTATGAGTTATTTAATGTCCATAATGATACGGTTTCGACCCCTGGTGTGAGCGTACGTGGCATGAAGATAGGGGCGCCTTCTCAAAGTTCTCAACCTCATGGGTTTCCTCCAGGCACTCCAGTTTCCTCCCACTACTAAAGACCCCTTCGCGCAAGCGAATTATTGAAATAAAATTAAAACCATATGTTAGTCCCGAAATGACCTAGTTGTGTTGATTTGACGTTAAACCCCATTTCTCTCTCTCTCGATACAGATTGTGTCTACATATTAAAAGTATAATCTATATTATGAGTTATTAAAAATGTCCAGAATGATGCAAATTATTAAATTATGCCTAATTGTTTGTTGGCATCAATAAACCTGTATATCAGATGTAGTTCCTACAGTAATCTAGTGACGTTATATCAAAGGACATCCAAACCACCTTTTATAAAACTTCTACGCACCATGACAGTGTGCAGACAATAGCAATAGTGAATTGGATAAAACGAAGAAAAAAAAAATCTGTGACGTAGTAAGATTTTGAACTTATTTAACGATCTTCAAAGTAAGGCCAAATGTAAGACTTGCGACGCTTCAATTTCCCAAGTTGGTACCAGCTTAAATAATTACACTATATTAAATTTAAACCACAGAATAATATTTCACTAATTCCAAGGTATGTTAATGTCTGTTTGTACATGCGCATAAATGGTTTTCTTGGGAAATGAATTTTGTGAATATGATTTTTTTTTTTTTAAAAGTAGCTAAGTAAGGACTTTTTTTGCCCAGTTATTGTTTTTTAACGCATCTATGAGAGTCTTGTATTAAGGGAGCCTAAAGGTTTGGGTTTGATCCCTGCAATGATCATTGTTATATTTTATGACTTGTTAGTGTTGAAGGCCTGACAAGGACAACTGTCATTTGGATAGGATGAAAAACTGAGGTCCTGTGTATAGATTGATGTGCACGTAAAAGATGCCATGGAAGTTGAAATTTGATATATGAGTAGGCCATAGTGCCAAATGTCCCTTCTAGCACACTGCTCCATATCCTTGGCCCATTCGGAGTAGAACGTTAAACCCCTTTTCATTTCATTTTCCATTTCGAACAGCATGTACGGTATGTCTAAATAGCCACCACACACATGGCAACTAAAATAAAGGACCAAGTTTCAAGCAAATTAATTTGTTCACAACCCAAATGATATTTTAGAGTTACTTACAGAGTCCTTATAAACAGATATCAGCAACTGCGCGGTATCTGCAAAATAGCTGAGTATTGGTCGATACCATTTTCTACTGATATCATTAATTCAATCTGAGTAAAAATATGGTTTAAAAAAAAAAAATCACACAGGGTGAAAGCCTAAAGAAACACATGAGAAATCACACTGTCATGGCTCACATAGATGTCAAATCGCTTCTACTATGTACCACAAAACTCCAATTTTCCTGGTCTCCTGCATCCCCCCCCCCCTCCTACGCCTAAAGTGCCCTAAGGGACCATCCATAAAGTACGTACGCTTGAAGGGGGGGTCACGCCAAAAGCCTACAGCAGGGTATGAAATAAGCCTCTTGTATGGTAACCTCAAAACAGGTTACGATAATCTTACCAAAATTTTAAATGAGAGTGGTTTCCAGCGTGTTTCCCCGTTGTCAGTAGTGCATGACAGAGAGAAAAATGGGGTTTAACGCAACCTCCACACAAACTAGGTCATTTTGGGCCTAACGTATGGTTTTCAATTTTTAATTCAATAATTCGCTTGCGCGTAGGGGTCTTTAGCAGTTAGAAGAAACCGGAGTGCCCGGAGTAAACCCACAAGGCTATAAAGGCTCCCCTATCTCCATGTCACATATGCTCACACTAGGGCTCGAAACCACAGCCACAAGCCAGGGGTAACCGGCCATCTAGAGGTCGAAGCGCGGCACTCTAGACCACTAGGCAATCCCAACCCCCCAGTGGTGCATGATGGAGGGCCTGACAAGGACAGTTGTCTAGTCGTTCGAAAATAATGAGGTCCCATGTACACATTGGCGTGCACGTAAAAAAGCCATATCTAATTTAGGTTACAATAACATGGCATATCTAATGCTGCTACGATGTCATACATGTCTGTAAAAGAAATTGTTGATGCTGTTATTTTGTAAAATCATTTTTTTTTTATTTATGTAAATATTTTATTCAATTAAACATTTAAAAAAACACAAAATAAAATGAAACATAGTTGAAAAGGATATTTTTGCCAATTTCTCAACTGGCATTAGTGAATTATAGGATTAATCTTTAACAAGGTAGGACTGTTTATAGATACCATCTTTTTTAGGGCTTTATTTTATTACATTTTAAAAATATAACTTGAAAAATTGCTAGGGGAACATTAAACATCCTGATACTCTTCACCAACTGGAGTAATGAAGACGGGCATACACCATCCAACGTGTTATGATGGGCATACACCATAAAGATGGGCATACACCATGCAACGTGTTATGTGAGAAATTTTTGAAAGGAGCATGCACTACGTCCTACTCTGATTTCAAATTTCGTTGGGTGACATTTTTATTGTCAACTTGGATCTTTAAATTACGTTGATAAAACATGTGAAAGAAATTAGGTTTAATTTCTACTCGACATAAACTAGGTCAATTTGGGAAAAATACAGAGTTCAATTTTATTCCTATCATTTGCTTGTCCATACAGGTCTTTAGTTTTTTTTACATTTTCGATTGAGTGCGCTGTATCCTAAGGTCTGTCATTGTGTCAACTGGTGTGGTTTCCATTCTGTTACAAGCAAGCAAATTATTTAAATAAAATTGAACCATATTTTATTCCCGTAATGACCTTGTTTGTGTTGATTGGATGTAAACCCATAGGAAGCAGTGAATGATTTACTTCAAACATCACAATTATACGGTTTTTCACAAGCATGAATTCTCATGTGGTCGTATAGACCACCCTTCCGTCTAAATGATATACCACAAATAACACATTTATACTGGGTTTCAACAATATGAATTCTCATGTGTATCTGTAGACTATTACCGGTAGTAAATGATTTACTACAAACATCACATTTAAAAGCTTTCTCTCCAGGGTGATATCCCATGTGCGTTACTAGACTATTTCTCCATGCGAATGATTCACCACAAACATCACATTGATAAGGTTTCTCTCCAGTATGAATTCCTATATGCTTCTGTAGGGTACCTTGTTCAGTATTTTGATTTATTACAAACACCACATCAGATGGTTTCTCTCCAGTATGATTTTTTACATGCTTCTGTAGATGCCCTTTCTGACTAAATGATTTATTACAAACAGCACATTTAAAAGGTTTTTCTCCTGTATGCGTTCTCATGTGGTTTTGTAGAAGACAATTCTTGATGAATGATTTACTACAAACACCACATTTATAAGGTTAACATGTAGTTCCAGTATGAGTTTTCATGTGGTACTGTAGATTACCACTAGCAGAGAATGATTTACTACAAACATCACATGTAAATGTTTTTTCTCCAGTATGTTTTCTCATATGTCTCTGCAGCTTACTATTGGTGGGAAATAATTTACTACAAACATCACATTTATAAGGTTTAGTTGCAGAATGAGATTTCATGTGGTTCTGTAGAGTACTACTAGCAGAGAATGATTTACTACAAACATCACATTTATAAGGTTTTTCTCCAGTATGTTTTCTCATATGTCTCTGTAGATAACTTTTATAAGTAAATGCTTATAAGTAAATGTTTTCCTCCAGGATGGGTTCTCCTGTGGTTCTGCAGATTATAACTGGTGGGAAATGATTTACTACAAACATCACATTTATAAGGTTTAGTTCCAGGATGAGTTTTCATGTGTTGCCGTAGAGCACCAAGAGTAGAGAATGCTTTACTACAAACATCACATTTATATGGTTTTTCTCCAGTATGTGTTCTGATATGTCTCTGTAGTTGACTTCTGAAAGTAAATGCTTTACTACAAACATCACATTTAAATTTATTTCCTTTAGTATGGTATCTCATGTGGTTCCGAAAATTACTACTGGTGGGAAATGATATACTACAAACATCACATTTATAAGCTCTTTCTCCTGTTTGTACTTGCTGACTAACATGTACTTCACAGTGTTTTTCTAAATCAGTGTAAGATTTCTCTTCTTTTTCACACAAATTACACTGATAAACAGATTCAATATCATCAGATTTCTCTTCTTTAACATGACAATATTCATCTAGATCATCTGTTTTCTCTTCTTTAACACAATATTCATCTACATCATCAGTTTTCTCATCTTTAACATGACAATATTCATCTACAGCATCAGTTTTCTCATCTTTAACATGTATTTCATTGTGTTTTTCTAAATCGTCACATTGTTTGAAAATTTCATCACATACAACACACTGATGGAAAGTAATAACATCATTAGTTTCCTGAAATATATAAAAATTATATCATCATTAGTTTTCTGTAATATATAAAAGTTATATCATCATTAGTTTCCTGTAATATATAAAAGTTAGAACATCATTAGTATCCTGTAATATATAAAAGTTATAACATCATTAGTTTTCTGTAATATATTAAAGTTATAACATCATTAGTTTCCTGTAATATATAAAAGTTTTAATATCATTAGTTTTCTGTAATATAATAATTTAAAAGATCCCCGAGCAACAGCAAGACAGATAGACTGTAGGTAGTAGAGATTGTTTAATAGCACAACGTTTCGGGTGGCAATACCCTTTTTCAAGTGATAAATTAAATGATCCTGCGACGCCCTTATATAAGAATAATGGACATGACGTCACAGGATCTAAAAATAAAGATACAATGATTGGTGGTTATAAATAGTAACAAAAATATACAAAGATCGTTAAATTTAACTCGATATAAAAAAGTATAAACAAAATAGGTTAATTAGTTTTTTGAAGTAAAAGGTAATTTTTTGGTGTTTTGTATTAGTTGTTAAATATACAAATCATTTATGTAAATAAAAATCTTGTTTTTAAAATTAGAAGTAGTTATTGTTGTTCATAAATAATTAATTTAGTTTGTTTGATCACATAAAAATGTTTTATTTAAATTAGTCAGCTTCAAAATTTCTGGTGGTATTGGTGTTGATGACTTGATTTATTTCACAATTAGTTGAAGGGTCCGTTGATGGATGGTTGTGTTAGCGGGATCTCTTCCATTGCGGTGGTTTTGAAGTGTTTATTTTCTACACTTAATAAGTGTTTATATCCGTTGATATATATGAATTTAGGACGCGACTCAAACGGCCGAATCCAATCTGCCGGTGGCCGGGCTTCTACTTCACTGTTTTTACATACAGTTGTTGGAATGGTTCTAGATTTATCTGCAGATTTCTTAGGTTCGTTTAAACTAGGCGCTGGTATCGTAGACAGAACGGGCTCAGGTTCTGAGGATGAATTGCCGATTTTTTTAGGCGTTTGATACTTTAAGCCGGATCTTCTTTTCTTCTTAATAGTCTTAATTTTGTGTATGTTGCGGATGTGCCTTTTTCCATTACTGGCATTGCTGAAAACGTCCTCACAAAAAGGACAGGTAAACATGCTGGCTAAGTTTGTTCATTCAAACCTCCCGGCGCCTGGGTTGCTAGGAGGTCGATAATCGATTCTTCGTGACGTAATCGAACGTTAGTATTGCGTGACGTTTTCGTGATGATTTGGACCTTAAAACGGTGTCCCGTGTTATTAAAATGTTTGGCCACGGGTGTGTCATTATGTTTTTTGATATCATTGGTATGTCCATAAAGACGGGTTCTGACTGAGTTACTGCTTTGACCTACGTACTGTATAAAACAGTTTATGCAGGTGATTAAATATATGATGAATTTGGTATTGCAGTCTAAATTGTTCCTGATTTTATAGGTGTAATTATTGTAGCTAGATTTAATTTCAGTGGATTCTTCTAGGAGTTTGCAACACATGCAGTTCTTTCTGCATCTATAGCAGCCTCTCGATAAGCTGTTGTTTTGGTTAGGTATATCTGATCTGATTAGTAGGTTCCGGATGTTTAGATTCTTTTTATAGCAGATACGAATATTGCAGTTATATATTGATTCAACGTCTCCGTGATTTTCTAGAAGTTTAAGGTTGTTGGTTATGGTTGATTTGAGATTTATTTTCGGTACAAAGTTTGTGGTGAACGTAAGAGTGTTGGCAAGTTTGTTGTTATCTTGAATGGATTGGATCGTTAAGGGTTTTTGTAGAGCTTTTATAAATCCATCTTGTATAGTCTTATAGGGGTAACCTCTGCGTAGTAATCTAGTTTTTAGTAGTTTAAGGGATTCTTTTCGATCTTCTAAATTGCTGGATATTCTTATGATTCTTAGGGCTAAATTAAAAGGTAGATTGTTGCGAGTATGTGAAGGATGACAGCTAGAGTAATGTAGATAAAAGAAAGAGTCTGTAGGTTTTGAGTAGAGCTTGGTTTGAATTTGGTTATTATTGTCACGATAAATGGTGACATCAAGGAAATTAACGGAGCTAAGACTGTATTCTAGGGTGAGCTGGATACTTGGAGTGTGTTGGTTCAGTCCTTCCATGAATGTAAGAAGATCATCTCGTGTGGAAGGCCAAATAAAAAATATATCATCGATGTAGCGCCACCATACTGTAGGTTTAATGATAGATTGATTTAAGAATTCCGTTTCTATTTTGTTCATAACTGTGATGGCTATATTAGGTGCTGATTTGGTTCCCATACTGATGCCTGAGATTTGGTGGTAATATTTTTCATTAAATTTGAAAGCATTTTTCTTGAGGATGAAGTCGAGAAATCTGAGTAGGATCCATGTGTGGACGGATTGGTCTTCGCGTTTCTGTAGAGCTTCTTTACAGGATATCATGGCTAAATTATGGGGAATTGAGGTGTAGAGACTAGATACATCGGCCGTACATAGTATGTAATTTTTGGGGATATGTTTGATATTTCTAAGTTTCTCGAGAAAATCAGCTGTATCTTTAATATATGATTCTGAGGCCATTGCTAATGGTTTTAGGTGGAAATCAAGAAATTCTGAGATTTTTTCCGTGGGTGAGTTGACCGCTGAGACTATGGGTCTTCCTGGATTATTGGGTTTGTGGATTTTCGGAAGCATATAAAAAATTGGTGTTCGGGGGTGTTTGGTGCGTAAGTATTTAATCGTTCTTATAGGTAATAAATCTTTCTTTGAGAGGAAGGTGAGAAATTTTTCAATCTCGTTATTAAATTGGTTGGTGAGATCAAGGCGAAGTGGTTTGTAAAAGATAGTAAGCTGGCACTGCCAGGCAGGATACGCCCACATTTTCGAGAGATGGTTAGAGAACAAGCAAAACCAAAAGTGATTTTTCCTACAATCAAAGGCTATAATTCATTAAATTACAATTTGATATGCGCAAATATCGAAAAGAATCAAGATCTTTAGGTTATAACCATGCATTTCAAGTTTCATCAAAATCGAATCAAAATTGTGACCTATACTGGGTCCACAACCTTGATATACATGTACCATATTTTAACACTATTAGAGTACAAACGGCGGCCATTTTGTCTGGCAATTATGGTCTGATTTCCCTGAAATTCAAACTCAACCTTCGGTATGGTGTAACGGTGATAGAGTCAAGCTTTTTTTCAATCAGATAATAATCATAACCTCCAGAGGGACCATAGGCGAATTTTCGGGCAATCAGGGGCCATAATTCAGAAAGCTACGATATGATATGCGCAAATAACGAAAGGGACCAAGATCTTTGGGTTATAACCATGCATTTTAAGTTTTATCAAAATTTAATCAAAATTGTGACCTATACTGAGTCCACTTAACCTTGATATACCTTTTTATAACAGTATTCGCGTACATGCGGCGGCCATTTTGTATGGCAATTTTGTTCCGAATTTTTCCGAAATTCGAACTCAACCATCCGTAGGGTGTAACGGTGATGTAATCAAACGATTTTTTAAATCGGATAATAATTGTGACCTCCATGGGACCACAAGCTAAACAAAGACGATTTTGCGTATAATCAGGGGCCATAATTCAGGAAGTTACGATCTGATATGCCCAAATATCGAAAGGAACCAAGATCTTTGGGTTATAACCATGCATTTCAAGTTTCATCAAAATCAAATTAAAATTGTGATACCTACAGGGTCCACAACCTTGATATACCCTTTTTTAACAGTATTCGCGTACGAACGGCGGCCATTTTGTATGGTAATTTTGGTCCGATTTTTCCGAAATTTGAACTCAACCATCCTTAGGGTGTAACAGTGATATAATCGAACGGTTTTTCAAATCGGATAATAATTGTGACCTCCAGAGGTACCAAAAGCTAAAATAGGTCATTTTTCGGACAATCAGGGGCCATAATTCAGGAAATTACGTTCCGATAGGCGCAAATATCGAAAGGAACCAAGAACTTTGGGATATAAACATGCATGTCAAGTTTCATCAAAATCGGTTCAAAATTGTGACCTCTATAGGGTCCACAAGCTAAAAACGTGATTTTACGTACAATCAGGGGCCATAATCCATGAAGTTTTGATCCGATACGTGCCAATATCGAAAGCAGCCGAGATCTTTGGGGGATAAACCTATATTTCAAGTTTCGTCGAAATCGGGTAAGAATTGTGACCTGTAGAGAGTCCACAAACAATTGTGGACGGACGGACGGACGGACGGACGGACGGATGTCCGGACGGACGGACGGACAGGGGCGACGACATAATACGTCCACATGAAAATGTGGGCGTATAAAAACAGGATTCAGTAGTTGGCGAATTCCTTCTTGGATATAATCTTCTCTGTTCATTAATACTATTTTTCCTCCTTTGTCTGCTGGTTTAATGATGATGTCTGTGTTTCTGCCGAGTTCTTGTAGTAGTTTGAAAGAACGTGTTTTTATGTTATTCCGTAATTTAGTAGCGGGTCGGCTTTCTCTGAGATCGCGTGTAGTGACGTGTATAAATTCTTCTAATTGATTGATGTTTGTTTTGGGCGGTGTCCACCCGCTGGATTTGGTGAAAGGGTTGTTTGATTCAAGGCGAGAAGTTTGATGTTGAAAGAAATGTTTAAGGCGAATGTTTCTTTCGAAAAGTTTGGAGTCTATTCTTTTTTGGAGAGGGTTGACGATGGGTGTGGGTATAAAAGATAAACCGAGTGATAAAGCTTCTTTATGGTCAGGTGATAGGTGAAATGATGATAGATTTAAAATTAATTGATCCAATTCTTCTTTAGTTTCGTGGTGATGTTGAAATCTTCTTGTTGGCATTACTGGTTTTGTTTGGTAAATCTTCAATAAAACGATCCACGATATCGTGGATTTCCTTTTTAATATCAGGGGTTGTATCTAAATCTTCGATGCTTTTTTCAATATCTTTAATTTCTTGTTCCAAATAAGTCTTTCTTTCTTTCCAATAGTTGGCGAGAATTCTGGTGAGAGTTTTACCAAATTCTTGATGTGCGGTTTCCCAAAGGATAAGATATTTGGATGGGAATGTTGGAGTTTGAGGTGTTAATTTGTTCTGGCTAAGGCCCTTAGGAATAAAGCGATTAGCGATGCATTTATCAAGAAAATCTATATGTTGTTGACATTTAAATAATCCGGTTCGAATTTTCCTGTAAGTTTTAAGGTAAGGGATGGTATTTTCTGGTAGGCGCTTGTTATTAAAGTTGGTGGTAGAGACGAAAATGTCGGGTTCATCAGTGGTTTTTCTCTTTTTGTTGAAGTTGTCCATAGAGGGAAAAAAGGAGAAGGAAGGTGGCTTAAAACAAGCTCAAAATATCCTAGTGGAGTGGATCTAAAATAAAGATGCGGACCGTACTAAGTTAGAATAAATAGACAGGAAAAAATGGACGGCGAACACTCCCTTTAAAAGTTATAAAAGCTGGACAGGCTTCGGCATCTATCTGGATACTGGATCAAAACTGATACTGTCGGGGCGATAAGAGTTAAAGTTATAACATCCTTAGTTTTCTGTAATATATAAAAGTTATAACATCATTAGTTTTCTGTAATATATAAAAGTTATTACATCATTAGTTTACTGTAATATATAAAAGTTATAACATCATTAGCAGCCTGTAATATATAAAAGTTATATCATCATTAGTTTCCTTTAATATATATAAGTTATAACCAGTCGTCATTATTTGTATATTAGAGGAGAGCCAAAAAAAGGCTACCAAAAACATCTCTCCCCTTGCTTATCCGGACACATAACACTTTTAAGATTTTGGGTAACCTAATAATCAAAGTTGGGGCTATTTGCTTGATGTGGTAAGACATGTCAGAGACTATTTGCCACATGTAGCACGATTGCAGACCGCAATTATTAACCGATAGAAATGAAACTTTTAGAATAAGGCAGCAATTCATTAATTGTTTGTTTCTCAAAACCTGCCCACATGTCCATTTTCATCAAAAAAAATTACATACTACCGTAATTTTTTGGTCAAATTTAGTGAGGTCAAAGATTTGTCCCTCAAGGAGGGATTTGGCGCAACGGTTAGAGAGTATGATTTGTGACCCAATGGTTGCGCGTTGAATTCTTGTGTCCTTGAATAAGACACTTCATCCCTGTATTCCAGTCTACTCAGCTGTAAATGGGACCAGTAGGATGGTGTATGTATTACACAAAAAACTGTTGCCCTCATTGGGCAGCATATGTTGGAGCTCTTTCTAAGATTTAAAGAGTTCACAGTAAAGGGAAGTAATTAGGCTTTACTTGTATCCAAGATACCTGGATAGTAATTGTGTAGCGCTTTGAGCATAAACTTGGTTTCTGGATATAGCGCATATAAATATTCACATTATTATTATTATTATTATTAAAACTATATTTGTTTGCCTTTGAGTATTAACAATGAATTTTGAGATTATATTATTGTTATCATATTCTGTAAGTTTCATGGATAAAGATTGATAATTGTGGTCTGCAGTACGACCGTCGCGACTCTTTGATAAAACTCGATTATCGTGTCGTTTTTTGTTGAAAATTTTCACGATAACACCACGGTATTGCCACGATAAATAACTCGGTGTAGCAATCTCTATCGTGTGCCACGATATGCCTCGGTGTTATTTGGTATGTAAAATAAACGATATTGATGAAAAAATTGATGCCAAAAAAGATATACTGCCACAATGTTAACAAACTGCCACGATATTTGAAATGTTACATGCAAAATTAACGGTTATATTTGTCATAAACAATCGATGACAAAACGATACACCACCACGATGTTATGAATGTTAAATATTTTCGTTAATAATACGGACGCGTTAGGTAAAGGTATATAGTAAGAACACATATTCTGCACTATATATGCCGTTTCATTTTCATCCGGTCATGTAAAGCTGCAGGTCGAGTACATTTTGAAGGACACGTATGCATAAGACTATACATGTTCAGATATTTAAGCTGTGTTCAAATTGTTTTGCATGTTTACTGTATTAAGAAGGCATAGTGAAGAATTGCTCTCGAATCAGGGCAAAGATAGACTTTTAAATTGCAAACTATAATAATAAATAATAATAATGTACATTTATATAGCGCTTAATCCATCCATGAACATGCTCTAAGCGCTGTAAGTTAATAGCTCCTGTGGATAATACATCGTGAACATACATGTATGTGTCTGAAGTCTAGATTGAAATTGAGCAACTGTATCTGAACACTTTATATTGTCAGGTAAGTCATTCCATAGTCGTGGACCATATACACTGAAGGCCTTATCACCAAAAGATTTTAATTTAGTTGAAGGTACAACAAGTGTTGGGTTATTCTGTGAACGGAGTGGTCGTTTTGGTACATAAGGCTGCATAAGATCTGTGATATATGATGGAGCTGAATTATGCTGAGACTTGTAGACCAGTGTTAGGATTTTAAATTTTATACGAGCCTCTATCGGTAACCAGTGAAGCGATTTAAGGACAGATGTTATATGTTGACGTTTTGCTGTTCTTGTGATGATTCTGGCACAGTTGTTCTGAATTATTTGAAGTCGCTTTAATAAATGTTGAGATATTCCAGCCAGAGCACTATTACAATAGTCCAATCTTGAAAAAATTAGAGAACGCACCAAAAGATGACAAGCAGCTGTAGTCAATAAGTGACGAATGTTTCCTATACTACAGAGATGAAAATTACAAACACGGCATAACTGATTAACCTGTTTTTCCATTGTTAAAGACGGATCAAAAATAACACCTAGATTTTTAACCTTTGTTGCGAATTCAATACTAGAGTCGCAAATTAATAAACAAAAATCGGGAGTTGATGCGAGACACTGTGGTGTTCCAACAAGTATTGCTTCTGTTTTTTCATCGTTTAACTTTAATTTATTATTATTCATCCAGGATTTAACAGCTTTGGAGCAGCGAGTAGTATTTTCAAAGGAATCACGAGCATTGTCTTGTTTAAACTTACAGATTAACTATAACGGTAGTAAGGTTACCAGTCTTACAAATAGATATAAGACAAATAGAACTTGCAACGGGAGGGGAAAGCGCTTTCAAATCAGACATAAGATCGTACTTACCGTAAAATTGACATGAACGCAAACACAAGTCTCCTATGTCAGAGAATATTAGTAAATTATAACCGCTATCAAATCCACACAAAAATCCAAGGCACTCATTTTATTTTAGATAAGAATAACTATTTTTCGATGAAGAGCCAATTCCACTTGAACCCGAACTCAATGGTAAACTGTCAACTTGTATGTGTTGTCATTCTCGTGCAGATTTCTTTGAATAACAGAAATCTCCTGTGTATCAAAGATCAAAGAATATAAACGCACGTAGCCACTCTTTGGTGTTTTAATGTGAACTCACTTTATCTAAAAGCTGCTCTAGCGCTTGGCGCTATTTAAGGAATTATGTTTGACCCAATATTAACCATTGCCAATTTTTTTAAATCATGGGATAAAGTCAATTAACAAACAATACGGGTCTACTTGTGTACATACAACATGAACGTAATTGTACTCAATCAGTGAAATTACTTTTTAACCTTTGTTGATCACCTCGTCTTGTATCTACTGTTAAATTTACTCAATCCGCTAAAATCACACCAGTATTCGGTTCATTATTTGCTGTTAATCAAAATATAAATCGCGTAATGAAACGTGGTGTGTATTTGTTTTGTTTTTTAACGTTATAAACAACAACTTGTGCGATAAGTAATAATAGAGCAGATATTAATATATGATCAGTAGTGTGGTTTATAATACCATTGTTTAAGTATGGCGCCATTGTGGTGGGTTGGGAGAACACTGTCTCGAGAAAATTGTGCAGCCACGGCTTGTCGCCTATTTTTTCATTTGTAATACCGACAGTTCAAAGAAGGATTGACAACTTAAGTTCTTTTGAAGCCGATCATATACAAATTACATGATTTTGTTCTGTACTAACAACACTCTCAGCAATGTAAATTATATGAGGTGATATTATTAATCATCGCTGAATATTTTAGATCATGAGATGTTTGCTTGTGGACGAGTATACGGACACACGTTCAATATATGAATGCAACATACAAACATCTGACGTTTTCATGCAATAGACCATAATTATCGATTTTTACCGTAAAACAGTAATCACAATTTCTCGTTACATATTGGTATTACATGTAGGGATGGGGCAGAAGTGTCCAGCCAAATGGAAACGCCCAAATTGATTGACACGCAAAGAACAAACCAGGTTGACCCTTCTTGAATGCCAACCATTTGCATTTCAGAATCATAAATACAATTGTGATTGGTTTTTTTTTAATAAAGATGTCAAACCTTTTTAAGTAGTTATTTTTCTACTGACAATTTACAATACAAGTCGCACTGTCAAGATGATTACAGCAGAGTAACAGAGTGTTGTAAAATGGGCGTCTATGAAACCTTGATTGACAGTATGCCCAACCTCTTGGGGCATCGGACTGACACATGTACATGTATTCAGCAAAGTGTGCTTCATATCAGGTGACGAAGACATTTAAATCATTTGTGATTTAAACCAGAAAAGATATATTATTAGTTGAGGTGTGATTTACCAATAATACCATATGACTTATTTGTCAGTGTGTGAATTATTATTTGGATGGATAAAACTACACCCCGGTAAGACCATAATCGATTTGTTCGCATTTTATATTTTTCCCGTGATATGAATTAATTCGTAATAGTCGATTGACGCAAGTCTTAAAAATATCGAACATATTAATGAAGCAATAACGTATTGGTATCTATAGGCATATTCTGTTTAGAATGAATAGTACTTGGGTTTCAATGTGTTTAATTCTGTTTCTGATTTCGAACTAGCCATCAAGTATTCGTGATTAATGGCAAAATGCCGACATAGTAACTGAAGTGATACATGTATTTCACCCGAGATGCATGTTTTAATTATAACACCGAGTCACACAGTGTTTTCAACACCGAGACAGTGCTATCGTATCACTCGATATTCAGTCGGTAAATCTCGGAATTCCACGATAAAAAACACGGTAATATCGTGTTTTATCAAAGAGACTTGACGGGCGTACTGTAATGTCTCGAAAACCCCTGGTTTAAAGTTTGGCTACTAAGAGATATTATCATTGTTATCATAATCTGTAAGTTTCATTGAAATCTTTTAACAATTGCTGTTTGTATTTTGAAATTTTTGCTTACCAGATAGCCACTGCCAGTAATCAATTCCCATTCCTTTAGAGCTCTATACAGTTAATGATCCATATGCTGTACTTAAACATACATAATGGGAGATGAGATAATGAGTTGGCAGTTCTCACTATTATATTCTAAACTACATAATGTAAAGGCAATTTGCTGAAAATTTCAGTCAAATTGGTTAACTATGAACCATGAACCATTCGAATGAAAGTTCCGCTTAGCCTCGATCATCATTACTGAAGTGGCTAAGGCTTTATTTGATAAATCACAAAGTAAAGTTTTCTTACGAATCGGACAACAATCCAACAATTATCGCAGTCTAGCCTTACCATCAAGAGCTAATTATGGTCTGAATAAGTTAGTTAATGTCTAATGTATAACTTCTTTATCATCTGAAGTCTAAATTAAGACTTGCAGTAATCAAATTTAGCTCTTGATAAGGAAGGTGAATTTCACCTACACATTATTTTTATAATATAAAAATCTGGTTTTATCTAAACAACGCACCGGTCTCCATTTCTAATTTTCACCTCCTTGAGATGCCAAAAAGTAAAACACTCTTCGCCCAACGCTCTTTTTCGGTAGCAGCACCGTAACTTTGGAACCAGATATCCTTTAAAACTAGGACCAGTTCAAGTTTCAACATTTTTAAAAAGAACCTTAAAGGGACTGAGTATGTATGAAATTTAAACGCCAAAATATAGAAGACTGGTGTATATACTCTGACTCAAAATTTTAGCTCAAAATATTGAGTCGTTTGGACGTGAGCGTTAAAACAGTTTATCCGGACACATAACCCTTTTAAGATTTCGGTTGAATTCTTTTATTGGGTGACCCGATTATCGATTCCCGTTCCTTTAGAGGTCTACATGGTGAATGGTCCATGTGCTGTACTTGATAACAAAAGGTAAATTTCACCAACACATTATTTTTATAAAATAAAACTCTGGTTTTATCAAACCACCGCATAATACAGTGTGGGAAACTGGACTCCATTTCAAGATGAAGAATGTGGAGTTAAGTTGTTTGAAAACGTATCACATATATTGAGTTAGTTTCTGGGCCCTAAGGTAGGGGATCTTAATGGATTTTAACAGAAATTAAAGAGTTTTATTCTCAAAAACATTATCGGGATTGACCCTTTAAGACAGAATTGTTCCAAAAAGCCTTTATGTAATTATATATTTAACAAATACTTCAATGTTTTATATTTTTATCTGTACACTGCCATTTATTTGTTTTACCAAACAGTTTATTTTTAATTTGTTGTGATTTTCTATCTATATTTTATCTATATTTTACCAAACAGTTTTATTTTCATTTGTATACGACTTTCTATCTATATTGTTTTACATTGTGTACTCATAATCATATATTTTGTATCTGCTTTACAAGCTGGATTTTGGCACTATATACAAGTTCAATAAATTATTATTATTATTATTATTAAAGATGGGTTCCCAGAAAAAAAATTATCAGGTGGTTATTTCCAATAAAAGAATGAAATGGGGTTTAACGTCCTTTGCTACTTCACCTAACCTGGGCTAATTGAAGACGGGAATTTCCAAAATACTGGATTCTCCGAAAAACACTTATGGAGCACATAAAGGACAAAAATGTAAGGATTCCCCTAATAACATGTAACAGCCTGACGATTAGGAATTTCTACACGCGTAATGTCCTAGGTCACACGCAAACATTGAGCGCTTGATGTACAAGTTGATAAACTTTATGAAGAGTTAGACGTACAACACTTTCTGAGATAAAAGACGTGGCAGTGGATAATCTGAGAATTTAATTAGGGTTTCGATATTTGTAATAAATAGTAAGCGACTAAAGACAACATCATCTTATGTATGCAATGAATTCTCCTCTGACTTCCAAGGGGGGTAAGTCACATGATATAAACATGACCGGGTTTGATCAAATTTTCATAACAGGGCATTCATTGGCAATTACAATGTTTCGAGAAGGATTTAAAGCAAATTTATAAATTAATTATTTTGAATATGTTTTTAGTCTATATATACAATTAAATTGTATCACTTCATTTGGGACTCGCGTCATTTGGGACTCGACGTAAACAACATTTGGGACTCGGTTGACGATGTTTGGGACTTGACTGGCGTCATTTTGGACTCCACACAAACAACATTTTGGACTCCACACAAACGACATTTGGGACTTGATATAAACGATAGTAGAAAAAGTAATAACTTATCTTTTTTCGTTTTAGATGATGGCCGAAGACATATTTGAGATTATGAATAATAATAATAAAGAAATGAAAACATTATAGTTGTCCCGAGTTGTCTTTTATTTATATCAGCTGTCTGTTACTATTGATTTGATAAGACAAACACGGCTGGTACCTGTCTATCTGTACTACATGTATTTATATAAAAAAGTTGCTGATGAATTTAATAGAAATAGGCCAAGTCGAAACACGAAAGAAAATATTTATTAACATGAACTACACGTGGTTAGTAAAAGGCTCAGCCAAACAATAAAACATTAGTTGCACTTAACGGTTCTTTGATAATCATTGTTTCCCATAAAAGTTGTATAAATTAAATTTGGTTAAAAACGAATAATAATTGCTGATGAATTTATTTTAAAATGACAAACACAAAAACAAGCCCCTTATAAATTGTTAACGATAATCTGTAAGCTACGCGTTCACTTGCATTCGGCGACAAGCTTGTAGAAAGCAATACCAATTGATAAATTTGTGCGTACAAAGCAAGTTTTTTTTCAGGAAAATATAAGAAATGGCAATGATCACAAAAGGATGGGCAGATTAACTGATAAGCCCGATGTTATTGTAGTATGTGCAAAGAAACTTAGCGGTGTTTTGGTGGATGAGGGAAAACGCGAGATTGGCGACAGTGTGTTGATTGTGTACCAATTACAGGGTTCTTTTTCTCAGGAAAATAAAAGAAGTGGCAATGACCACAGCAGGATAATTAAAGCAGATTAACCAATAATCCCAATGTTATCGTAGTATGTGCAAAGAAACCAAGCGGTTCTTTGGTAGATGAGGGAAAACGTGAGTTGTCAATCATCGAGAATGGCCGCCGTGTGTTGATTGCAATTATCCCGTTTCATGAAAAACATTAGTAGTGATCGGTCAATCATGCTCGTTTAATATTTGAGAAAGAAAAACATGGAAGTACTACTAAATATACCAAAGTCCCAAACGACGTATACCAAAGTCCCAAACGACGTATACCAAAGTCCCAAACGACGTATACCAAAGTCCCAAATGACGCGAGTCCCAAATGACATGTAATCCATTAAATTGCCAAGTTTGCACGCGGAATATAACTTTAATACTCACCATTATTTTGTTTGTAAAATCCTGCTACAGTAAATGATTGGTTTTCTGGTAAGCTTCCCTTTGGAGGGATTCAAACTCTGCTTAAAAAATAAGTTGGAAAAAAAACGAAGAGAAAAACATGCCTGTGTTCTTTCCCCAAGTTCATTTCCGGTAGAGAACGGATACGAGTTGTTTAAAAAATATGGTCATGGATCTATTAAACGCGAACAACTCGCAAACGCGTAACTGAAGTTGAAATTTTCGTCTGATGTGAGGTAGAGAAATTGGGTTTAACGTCCTACTGTTCTGTTCCGATTGGGCCAATGATGATGGGCATATGAGAGCGCACACTATACTTTCATCCAGGTGGTTTTCAATCAATAATTGTCTTTGGGAGAGAAAGAGAGAAATGGGGTTTAAAGTTCACTCGACACAAACTAGGTCATTTCGGTACTAATATATGGTTAATTTTATTTCAATAATTTGCTAGCGCGTATTGTCTTTAGCAGAGGAAACTGGAGGACACAGAGAAAACCCACGAGGTCACGTGCAACCGGAGATTCGAAATCACACCGTCGATTCAATGACAGCCCGCGCACGCTAACCATTCAGCCATCCAACCCCCCCTGTCTTTGGGAAGAATTTTATAAAGTTCAGTTTTGCATACCACTGTTTTAAAACTTTTTAAATTGTTTGTCACATGGTTTTGTTTGTCACATGGTTTTCAACTATATTTTTAACTTTAAAGTCAGAATTCTGTTTTGCTTTGGGTTTGGTGGGAGGTAAATAGCCATCACAATTGAAAGCTGGGACCAGCCACTCAACCACCATATAGAAGAAAGAGTGGCGGATCATCTTCCGTCTGTCTTGAAGGGATGGATGTCGTGACGCATCCTTCCCCCTTAGATTTGTAATCGCCGGAAACAAACCTTGCAGCTTGGCGTTGGACTCTCTCAAGTCTGTTTATGTCCTTTTGTAGATAGTGGTCCCAGGCGACTGCACTGTACTCCAGGGTGGAACAAACTAGCGCTAGGTAGGCAGATCTTCTAAAAGATTGTGGGCAGTACGTTTTTTTTATATCTTTTGGCACATTTTAAAATTATGTGTCGGCCCTATAGGGGACATGTCAAACGCATCCAAATCAACCACAATGAAGCAGACCACAAATTTATGACGTAATTCGCATACCAAAGTTGTTTTATGACGTGAAAGAGCATCGTAGTCTCAGTGTATGGTAAGCTTTATCAGTCTCATTGTGCTTAGACTTGTACTTGACCTGTGCTTATGTAAGAATGGTCTTGAGAATTTCTAGGAACAGTATTTTTATAAGATTCTTACGTAAGTAAAAGTGAAGTATGACTTTTTGCTTACTTTAAGAATTTTCTAGGAACCGGGCCCTGATGTTTGGAGTTACTTCGTCACCGTTCCCCGACATCAGATCAATGAGACACCACCTTGATCAATACCAAACGGAATATCCTGAGCTGGTCGAGGAAATTAGGAAAAATATGTACGTCGACGACTTCCTCTTTGGGGGCGATGACGAAGCCAAAGTCCAGAAGCACTGCCACGATTCTATTGGTATCCTTGCCGACGGTGGTTGGGAATTAAGGAAGTTTTCGTCTAACTCTCGTTCAATTTTAGAATCATTGTCCCCGGATCAACGAATGCCCAACTCCTTAGTAAGTTTTGATGACGATCTTAAGCTCGAAGCCGGAATTTCGACCACACTGGGCGTAATATGGAATAGCAAGGAGGACACTCTGGAGTTAAAAGTTTCTGAAGCACTACTCATGCCTGCCAAGAAAGTAACCAAGAGGACAATTGTTAGTAGATTCTCTTCCATTTATGATGTTTTCGGATTCGTATGTCCCTTAACTTTAAAAATGAAGATTGTCGTACAGAATCTGTGGAAACAGAAAAACGACTGGGATGATCGTGTTTCTGAACAAGTAGAAAGGGAATACCGGTCATGGGGACAAGAATTAGCTGATTTGAAGGAGATCCGTCTACCACGCTGGTATCAACTGTCACCTAAAGTCGTAGAAACACAGTTTTTGGATTTTCTGATGCGTCATCCTCTGCTTTGGGATGTGTTGTCGACTTAAGAGTTGTTGACTCTGTAGGGGGGGGGGGATAACAATTACTTACCTCATGGCTAAAAGCAAAGTTGCGCCAGTAAAAGCAGTAACAGTCGCTAGACTCGAATTGGTTGCTGCTGAATTATTATCCAAGGTTATCAGATTCGTACGCGAGTCATTGGAAATCAAACCAGAAATCCATTTATGGACCAACAGCTCAATTGTTCTTGCATGGATATCTCGACCCAGTTATGACTGGAAAGTTTATGTGAGAAATCGTGTTCAGAAAATACAGGAGCTGACATCTGACGCTACATGGTACCATATTCCGGGTGTTGAAAACCCAGCAGATGTCCACTCCCGAGGATCCAGTCTTAATGATCTGATACAGAACACACTTTATTGGTTCGGACCAAGTTGGTTACAACAACCTGTCAGCTGTTGGCCATCGTCTCCTCTACCAGAAATAACAGACGAAGAGATAATTGTAGAAGAAGTCAAAAGTACCGCATGTACATCGCTTCCTTCGTCAATAAAGTATTCATTTATATTGGACCGTACAAATGATTATCAACGGTGTCTACATTACGCTGGTAACATTCGCCGCTGGTTCAATGTAACCAAAAATAGGACTAAGAATGGTGCTAAGCCAAAACCGGAAACAGAAGTGTTAGATGAACCAGTACCCTTGACTACTTCAGAATTAAAAGATACTGTGAATGGATTACTTCGCGTAACTCAATGGTACCATTTCCCAGCAGAGTATAAGGCTCTTAGTGAAGGAAAGTCTGTTCCACGTGAAAGTCGCCTCCTAAAGTATAAGCCTATGTGGAATAGTGAAAAAAAGACTTATAGTCGTGAATGGTTGTCTGACATTTTCACATCTCCACCCCCAGATGAAGCATCCGGTGATTTTGCCACCCAAGGACCTTTTAGTAGAACTCTTGATTTTATATCATCATCGCCGCCGTGTTCATACTCAACAGGACCACACAGTAAATCTATTAAGGCAGAAATATTTGATCTTACAATGTAGACAAGCAGTAAGAAGAGTCCTGTCCAGCTGTCCGGAATGTAAACATTATAACGCTCCCCAAGTACAACAAGAAATGGGAGATTTGCCTGAATCCAGATAAGCTTCTATTACCGCACCATTCAGTACCATAGGACTAGATTATACAGGTGCACTGAAAGTGAAGGCTCCTGGTGGAAAGAAAATAAAAGCGTATATCCTCATTGCCACTTGTGCTCAAACCAGGATGTGTCATTTAGAATTGACTACTGGGATGAGGACTGAAGATACAATTGGAGCCCTTAGACGTATTGTTAATCGTCGTGGTCTTCCTCAGAAGATTATTTCTGACAACGCCAAATATTTTATCAAGTGCTCACAGAATGTCAAACCAGCCCTACACTGCTATACAAGCAGAATTCATAGTTGAGAGAGCTCCACATAGAGGTGCATTCTGGGAACGTCTTAATCGCTCTACCAAAGAACCTCTAAGAAAAGTCATCGGCAACGCTATTATGTCTTGGGCACAAACGATCACGCTTTTGTCAGATGTAGAGCACCATCTCAATTCTAGACCTCTTACATATGCCGGATCAGATCCCAATAACCCGTTGCCCTTGACCCCAGCTCATTTGTGTCTTGGGAGATCTTTAGAACAGATCAAGGAGTCATCATCACAGATAAAATCTCTAGACGCTAGTTACCATCAGCAACGGACTGTTCTTCAAAGTTTTGGGATGCGTTGGGAGAGAGAATACATTCCAACTTTATTGACCCGTCAGGAATGGTTGGTCGAAAAAAAAACATTACATGAAAATGATGTGGTTCTCATCACCGAGGAGAACACCCGAAGACCACAATGGAAGCTCGGCCGCATAATCGAAGGCATCCGAAGTCGCGATGGTATCATTCGGACATATCGACTACAGGCTGCCAAGGGAGAACTCAACAGGCCTGCCCAAAGACTGCGACTGTGGGAAAAAGTTGATGGTGTCGAGATTAACCCTTATCCAGTCCCTGATGAACCAGAACCTGTATCTCCCAGTTATCTTTCAACCGACGAACAGTTAGATAATACAAGTGTTACTCCATTGAGTCAATTTAGATCCCCAGGAGGATCTAAGGGGGGGGGGTGTAACCGCGTTGTGGTTGATAAAACCAAAACGACAGATGAACCCACTGTTGATGGGCATATGAGTGTAACCGCGTTGTGGTTGATAAAACCAAAACGACAGATGAACCCACTGTTGTAGAAACAACACGCTATGGTTGGCAAATAAATAAACCGACCCGTTTTCAAAAAGTTTATGTATGTACATGTCCTTTTAACTTTGTAACTTTGATTTATGTGTAGCTATATCGTGTAAACGTCATCGGTCTTTTATCCAATCAGCGACCGTAAGTGCGATCAGCTGACTAAAAACAGATGTCTGGGAATAACTTAGTGATTCCACGTGTGTGAGAAAATTCCCTGCGAGAGGCAACTTTATTTCGGCATCGGGAAATAAAATGAAACTAATTCAATTGTAATTCGGCATCATATGGTAAGATTTAGCCTAATATTATAACGTATCTATGACTCAAAGTAACGATGTTTATGTTTATTATATTGTTCAAAACGTCAATTAACCATAAATCATTTTTAAATGTTTAATATTATATATTATGTATAAGCCTAGTTGATTATTATACACTATAGCGCTTATATTGTAGACCTACTTCATTCTGTTTTCAGATTGAAACGCACGCACGCAAGTGACTCAACTCAATGTAACTTTCGTCAACATACTTCGCTCCACCGTTTATGTACGCTTGTATGCTGTACGACCATTTGTTGAACTATAATTATTGTATTTGATGGTATTAAAAAGACTTAGTGAACTTGATAATATTGTGTTATTCTGTGGTTTACATCACGGCAAGGGGGACTTTCCAGGCAGTATTTGTGGTAAATGGTAAATGGTGGATGCGACGGTGGCTGTTGCAATCTTTGAAGCTAAATTGGACTGTTTCCGTGGAAACGTATCCGTTAGTTAAAATCATAATTTAAGAATTTTTTAGATACACACGTTTATTCCGATCTACTGTTCAGGCAGTATTTGTGGTAAATGGTAAATGGTGGATGCGACGGTGGCTGTTGCAATCTTTGAAGCTAAATTGGACTGTTTCCGTGGAAACGTATCCGTTAGTTAAAATCATAATTTACGAATTTTTTAGATACACACGTTTATTCCGATCTACTGTTCAAGAACCTTGCCTTATTCATGGCAGTAGATTTAATGAGAGCGCACACTATACTTTCATCCAGGTGGTTTCAATCAATTATTGTCTTTAGGAGAGAGAGAAATGGGGTTTAACGTCCACTCGACACAAACTAGGTCATTTCGGTACTAATATATGGTTAATTTTATTTCAATAATTCGCTTACGCTTAGGGTCTTTAGCAGTGGGAGGAAACCGGAGGACACAGAGGAAACCCACGAGGTCGGACAGTCGACCCTACTCCTTGCGATGTGCAACCGGGGATTTGAAACCACGCCGTTGATTCAATGACAGGCTTTATGATACAGCCGGCGCATGCTAACCATTCAGCCATCCCCCCCCCCCCCTGTCTTTGGGAAGAATGAGTGTTTATAAAGTTCAGTTTTGCATTCCACTGTTTTTAAACATTTTAAATTGTTTGTCACATGGTTTTCAACTATATTTTTAACTATAAAGTCAGAATTCTGTTTTGCTTTAGTTCGACGTTTGGGTTTGGTGGGAGGTAAATAGCCATCACAATTGAAAGCTGGGACCAGCCACTCAACCACCTTATAGAAGAAAGAGTGGCGGATCATCATCTTCCGTCTGTCTTGAAGGGATGGATGTCGTGACGCATCCTTCCCCCTTAGATTTGTAATCGCCGGAAACAAACCTTGCAGCTTGGCGTTGGACTCTCTCAAGTCTGTTTTTGTCCTTTTGTAGAAAGTGGTCCCAGGCGACTGCACTGTACTCTTCTACAAGATTGTGGGCAGTACTTGAGGTTAATAATAATAATAATAATAATAACTTTATTTAATGATGATAGTCCCCTTAGCACAAGTGTACTCATTTTCAGGGGGTTCCTCCTACACTACAATATATATATATACATAGATATAAACTAAATTAAAGAAAGACACCGAAGACGGTCCTCAGCATTTTATGATATCATATGTGAATTATGGGTTAGGGTAAGGGTTAGGCTTGGCCCAGGGTTAGGGTTAGCCCTGTCTACATCTCGAGACTCTGACCCTTTACGTTATCCTAACCCACATATGACGTCATAAAATGCTGAGGACCGTCTTCGATCTAGCGTTCTCCATTTTTATCAGTGATTGTTGCGGCCTAGCGAAAATTCACTGCTGATCAGTGTGATGCATCATGTATTGTAAACCAGTTGAATCTCATACACCCAAATGATGGGTGACAGATTTACACATAAAAAGAGTTCCAACACTAATAGTTAGTGCAGGGGGACTGCGCCACATATGATTTACAAAAAGGACAAATACAACGACAAGACATCATACTCCGAAACAGCAAACGAAACAAACAATAAAACAACAATTCAAAAAAGAGTGAATGGATCCGGGGGCTAGCCGTAAGCGTCCACTGCGCTGTACAGTCCCGGGTCTGAAGCAACTCAGACTTCACTCAAGATTGAACATATTGACTCGTACAAGAAAACGCACAAACAACCCAACACAATGAAGCAAAGAAAATGTAGACCGCCTCGGGAGGCAGTCGTCTGCTAACTGAATAATGTTATCAATGACGTCAATAGAATTTCTTAACAAAAAGGGCGATAATCAAGATTTAATAATGCTAAAAGCTATGAGTTTAAACAACCAATTAGAATTTTTAAGTTGTATAATTGCACAAAACATAATACTAAATACCCCATACAAGCAATGCAAAATAGGAATGTAGAAGAAAGCATACAATGTAAGTGTATTTATGAAGTGATAAAATAATAACAATAAGGGCGATAATCCAAACATGGCTACGTAACTATATAAATTAAACTAAATTAAATTGGATAATTATCCAATATGTACTCGGTTATATACTTATAAGAAATGTTAAACTTGGTATATTGATGAAACGGAAGTTTCAAAATTTCTTTAAATATGCGTAACTGTGTACCACCTTTGGCAGTGCATTTAAAAAACAGGGATTTTATTCGGGAAAGAAACAGTTCTTTGTTGTTACATACGGTCAAAAATCGTAATGCCTGTGAATAGAAAACATTATATAGTGTTGTATCTGGTATGTTACTATAAATTGACGGATATTTTACTACTTCAAAACCGAATTTTCTTTATTTAATATTAGTTCCGGGGGATATATTTCACTTTTATATTTATTGAAATTTCCATTATCATTGATGGGTGTTATGTCATCAATGTAACGGAAGGTGTAGTTGAGACTTTTAGCTACTTTGTAATCTGTTTTTCTTTTATGGTCCTGAAAATAGAATTCATATTTATGTAAATGTGCATTTGCCATGGGTTAGCCCAAACATAGCTAGTTCTCTAGTTCTATGTAAAAACTAAATATCACCAAATAACCTGTGTGACACTTCCGGTAGCAAGTTTCAAAGTCCATATACATTGACAAGGGTGGCCGTCTTATGGTTTTAATGCAGCTATGGCGGGTGTGGCACCAGGCGCGGTAAGCTTACTCTTCTGGACACCTTTTACCACTGTCTGTCGTGTATTTTGTACACATTGAACAGTCCATTTGCTGATTGCACTTATTTTGCCCGATTACACTATTTTGCCTGTACCTTTCTTTTATGAATTTGAATTTTGTCTAATGGTTTGGATTTTTCGTACTTAGTTTTATTTTATTTCAATGTCATTAGACTGCTTAACCAATCATTATATTTAATTACGTCATACTGACCAATTAGATAATTGAAGGTTCAAACACAAAGTTACAAAGCTACATGTATCATATCTCGGGGTATTTGTCAGATACCCGCTACATTCCAGAAGGAGAAGTCATTGCAATTTCTATTAGAAGACTCCCAGTGAGTCTGGGTGGAATGGGATTGAGAGAAATGGGGTTTAACGTCCACTCAACACAACTAGGTCATTTCGGGATTAACATATGGTTTTAATTTTATTTCAATAATTCGCTTGCGCGTAGGGGTCTTTAGCTGTGGGAGGAAACTGGAATGCCCAGAGGAAACCCACGAGGTTGAAAAGGCGCCCCTATCTCCATGCCACATACGCTCACACCAGGGCTCGAAACCACAGCCGCAAGCGAGAGGTGACCGGCCAGCTAGAGGTCAAAGCGTGACACTTGAATTACTTTATTGTAAACTATGCTTATATCTTATGTTACAAGTGCTTGATATATAAAATATACTATTGCGTTGTTATTCCTGGTCAGACAAATGTCTTAACTACTGAGAGGATAACTTTCTTAACATTGGAGATAGTAAAAAGAAAATATACAACGTGAAAAAGAAGCAAAGAAGACAATTACAAATACTAGACAATCAAGGACTCTTCCAAAATATGTAGTAAGAAAATGGGTCATACGTAGGATGTGGCGACCAAGGTGTGGAAGATCCACTTTCCACGTCTGTAACCATTTTTCTTTTTTAGAATTGCCATTACACAATTTTTTAATCATTTTTCATTCACCTATAACGAACATGATACTATGCAGAAAAGGGCTATGACTTTAAACCAATGTAACATAAAAATACCTTTTTATAAAGAAAACGATGTTTAGACCTTTTACTCCATAAACAAAAACACGACGTGATTTGAAGTAGGTACAGGTCGGCATGCTCTCTATCTATTGTATTACGGAAACACGTAATTTTGTAGCAATATTACAAACATAAATTTTAATACTGCACAAGAATTAAATATAAAACATAGCAAGCTACATCATTTTTTATTTCATATCAATTTGAATATTTAGTTGACATGATTTTTAATTGTTGTCTACATCTGCTACCCCTTTTATTCTCTATGAATAATTTACCACAATAACTTACTGGAACACTTTGTGTAATCTATAAGAATGATTTACCACAAACATCATGTTTATGAGGGTTTTTTTTCATGTGTGTTATTAACTCATTGAACCCTAGACCTAATTAAGTAACTACCCCTTAATCTCCCTGAGCCAATTAACTAGACAATAGCTTATCTCCCTGGAGCTAATTAAAGGATTATCCATTAATCTCATATACTGTAGATTAAACAAAATAACACGAAAACTATCACTCCAATCAAAAAATGTTTATATTATCAAATGCAGATAAAAAATCAGGCATTGCAATGGTATAAAATTTAATCAATAATACAAAATAACAACAGAGTTATTATTTAATAAAAAAAAACATAAGTAAAAAAACATTCACATTACAAGATTATACATTTTGGCAAGTCAATAATTCTTCCTAAAATGTCTTTTTAAGTCAACAATTTGAAAAAAATAGTTAGTCCAAATATATATAATATTATTATAGGTTTACAAGAATATCAGTGTGGATTTAGCCATTTGGGATTTTAGTTCACAACAGATTATAAATGATTAGCACTGAGTAAAGTTTATCAATCAAGATGTCTGTTTACAACTGTTGTTTTATTAAACGTACCGGTCTCTGGTCATTATACCAGCAATTTTGTAATTAACGTACCTAAATAATAGTCTCGCGACCAATACATATTACTTCTTGGCTGCGTTGATATACTCATAAACACACGTAAAGCCAAAAATTCTCAATTTCTTCCGGGGTCATGTTTCTCCTATTCTTCTCTCCATTTTTATATTTTTAGCATCGTCACACGTGGTACCGATTCATTTCATCAGCGATTAACGTGTATAAATTTAGTCCGACAAACAAACTAAATAAATCAAACTCGTTCTTCCCCTCTTCTAATATATTGTTGGCCCATGCTCAGGCCCTAAAAATGACCGAATGGTCACTGGATTTAATGTTGTTTGCCAAACTCGTTATACTGCAAGACGCGCCATGCTGGTTTTCACTGGCCGTTGTTTATATCAAGATTCTCGTCTTCTTCGCTCGAAATATCGGAAAAATCACTTCCCACGGCATTAATAATATCGATATCACCATCCAAAATATCTTCGGGTAAAAACCCTTCGAATTCCGAGTCCGTATCACTTTCCATAATGAAGATATTGTAAGAAAACGGAACGCAATAATAATCGATAATAATACGTAACTAAAAACCATATGGCCACCAGTGAAAAAAATTTGTACCACAAAGTTCATGACCTTATAACCCCTAAACTTTTGTTGTGACGTACGCATTTTTTGTGGTCATTCGTTAGCCAAAACTATATTTGATTTGATTAATTACTTTTAGTTAGCCAATTGGCTTTTATTTAACAATTATGGTTCGAGGAAACAATGCATCAACGGGACCGCGAATTTAAGTCTCTCGGGTATGACACTAAAAAGCAGTGGACCGTATATTTAAGCAATCGGTATTAGAGAGGGGTTTAATTGGCCCTTATATTTAAGCAAACGGACCCAATGAGTTAATTTACCCCAATTATTGGACTATTTACTCTTTATGAGGTTTTAATGTCTGTTATTAAATTACTAAGCTAAGTTTATGAGTTTTTTTTCCAGTTTTATGTGAGTCTGTAGGTGAATGATTTAGAACAAAACTACAAACATCACATTTATAAGGTTTTGTGTTTTTAACAAGTATGAGTTCTCCTGTGTGTCTGTAGAGTACCATCGTCTGTGAATGATTAACCACAAACATCATATTTATAAGGTTTTCACCGGTATGAATATGCATTTCTCTTCATTGATTTACCATAAACATCACATTCAAAAGGTTGTTCTCCAGTGTAAAGACCACTACTACAAGTGAAGGATTAACTGCAAATATTAATTTATTGTGGGTTTTCACCAGTATGAGTTCTCATGTGTTTCTGTAGAGTACTAGCATAAGTAAAAGATTTGCTACAAACATCACATTGAAAATGTTTTTTCTCTAGTATGACTTTTCATGTGTCTCTGTAGAGTAAAGGGTCTAACAAAGGACTTACAACAAACATCACATTTATAAGGCTTTTCTCCTGTATGAGTTCTCCTGTGTTTGTGTAGATCACTACTAGTAGAAAATGATTTCCTACAAACATCACAAGTAAAGGGTTTTTCTCCTGTATGACTTCTCATGTGAATTTTAAGGTAGGATGTGGTCCTAAATGATTTGTTACAAACATCACATTTATACGTTTTTTCACCTGTATGAATTTGCATGTGTTGCTGTCGGTTACTAATGATGGCAAATGACTTACCACAAACATCACACTTATAAGGTTTTACACCAGAATGAATTCTTATGTGTCTTTGTAGGTAACAATTTAGTGTGAATGATTTACCACACACATCACATTGAAAAGATTGTTCTCCAGTATGAGTTCTCATGTGCTGCACCAGGCTATTACTATAAGTGAAGGATTTATTACAAACATCACATTGGTAAGATTTATCACCAGTATGAATTCTAATGTGTTTTTGTAGAGTACAACTATAAGTAAATGATTTACTACAAACATTACATTTATGAGGTTTTTCACCAGTATGAATTTTAATATGTGTTTGCAGATTACTACTAGAAGAAAATGATTTACTACAAACACCACATTTATAAGGTTTTTCTCCAGTATGAATTCTCATATGTTTCTGTAGATCAGATCTTCTAGTTATTGATTTACTACAAATATCACATTTATATAGTTTTTCTCCAGTGTGAGTTCTCATATGTCTCTGTAGATTACCAACGGTGATGAATGGTTTCCTACAAATATTACAATTAAAAGGGTTTTCTCCTGTATGAATTCTGATATGTTTCTGTAATTGATAACTGTCAGTAAATGATTCACTACAAACATCACATTTATAAGGTTGTTCACCTGTATGAATTCTGAAGTGTCTCTGTAGATCAGACCTTCTTGTGTATGATTTACTACAAACATCACATTTAAAAGGCTTTTCACCAGTATGAGTTCTGATATGTTGGTGTAGCTGACTACTGCCTGTGAATGATTTACTACAAACATTACATTTAAAGGGGGTTTCTCCTGTATGAATTCCCCTGTGAATTTGAAGGCAACGTTTGTTAATAAATGATTTACTGCAAACATCACATTTCTCAGACTCTTGTGGATTGTGTTTTTCTTTTTTATTATTCTGGCTAAAACTTGTCTCTGAATTTTGTAAAACAGAATCCCCATCTTTAACATGATTTTCACAGTGTTTATCTAAATCAGTTTCTAAATTAAATTCTTCATCACACAAATTACATTGATAGCATGTTTTAATGTCATCAGTTTTTTCTTCTTTAACATGACAATATTCTTCTACATTATCAGCTTTCTCATCTTTAGCATGCACTTTGTAGTGGTTTTCTAATTCATAAACACATTGAAAAAATTCATCACATTTTGTACACTGATGAAAAGTTTCCTGTAACATATAAAAGTTATAACATTATTAGTTTCCTGTAATATATAAAAGTTCTAGCATCACTAGTTTCCTGTAATATATTAAAGTTATAACATCATTAGTTTCCTGTAATATATAAGAGTTATAACATCATTAGTTTCCTGTAATATATAAAAGTTATAACATTATTAGCTTCCTGTAATATAGAAATGTTTTAGCATCACTAGTATCCTGTATTATATAAAGTTATAACATACGAAATGGCTGGAACCACTGTAATATGCAAGGCTAAATCAGCGATGTACATGTATCCATTTTTGTGAAGAAAATCAATGAATTAATTTTATTTTATCAAAAAAGCAAATGAACAAAAAGCCATCGCTGATTTTATCACCGATTTACAGGGGGTGAAACTATGTATTATAGGTGGGGCTAAAACATCTGTTTAACAACAAAGTGGCAATGGAAAAGAGATTTTAGATGATTGTGACAAAGCTTGGTACTTTCATTTTACATGTACTTAAAGCCCCAATACCACTTTTGTTGTCACTGAATAATATGTTCTGGTCATAAAATTGTACTATTTTACAATATTTCAATTAATAAATGATACAAATTTCATATTAACACACCTTATTTGAAAAATTGAAAAAAATCAACTACATGCCGTAACATGGTTTGAAAAGCCTTACGTAAGCACTTTCAAATGCAACTTGGATTTAAACATATTTTCGAACCCTCTAGACAAGTAAGATAGGTTATAATGGATAATTTACACAACAGGGAGAACACTTAAACATCTAGTAGTTAGATTAAGGCTATTTTTTGTTTCGGAACCTGTCAAGCCAGCTAGAGTGTTATTGTCCCTTTAATCAGTATCAACTAATGTATCGCTAGAATCTTGAGTTGAAAATCTGAAGTTGAAAGTTGCATGTCAAAAATTGATTATTGAAAGTAGAAATTATGTTGTTGAAAGTAGAATATTTACGAGTTAAAGTTTAGAAGGTGGACGTATTAGGTTGAAAAGCACGAGCGGTATATGTTTCCCACACGAAAATGTCCATTTTGGATAAGAATTTTCTCTTTTGACTTTTGATTTTCTACTTTTTACTCTAGATTGCATTTTGAACCTGATACCCCACCATAAATTCCAACCAATATGTCACGTGTTATTGGAATTCGGCATTGAGATTCTGTCGGGAAAATATGCACTATTTCTCTCTCTGTGTATTCGGTGTTCTATCCGGAGATGATATTCAATTAAGATTTAAATTTACCTAACAGCTAGTCATAGAATCCATCAATGTATGATCCAGTTATATTTTTATATCTACCAGTAACTGGAATTCACACGGCCGGACCGAGGAAGATGCATGATTCACAAACAATGCCGAGATCAAATATTTTCGTCACATGGCTTATCAATTATTTTACTGAACAAATTATGAATAATCAGCAAGCTTTTTTTTTGTTTTTTTACCGGATTATCAAAATCCCTGTTAAATGTACTAATTACTGAGAGTCAGATTTTGAACCACATACGGCCGATTCACAAGTGACTAAGGTATGATGGTGTTCATAATTTTTTTACCAATCGGCTAGATTAAACAGCAATCAGCTAAAGCCGACAAAATACAGGCGATTAAGAACACTGACCCTAGCTTGTTGACATCAATAGTCAGACTTAAAAATAATATTCTCCAAGAATTTTTTTTATAAATCCTTGGAGATTCGCAACGTAAGCTTTTGTGAGAATCCTTGGCCAAATCAGATTCAGAGATTCACATGAATTTCTGATATGACAATGGGGGTGGGGAGATGATAGAGAGAGAGATAAATGGGGTCTAACGTCCACTCAACACAACTAGGTCATTTTGGGACTAACGTATGGTTTTCAATCTTTATTTCAATAATTTGCTTGCGTGTAGGGTTCTTTAGCAGTGAGAGGAAACCAGAGTGCCTGGAGGAAACCCATGAGGTTGAGAAGGCGCCCCTATCTCCATGTCACATACGCTCACACTAGGGCTCGAAACCACAGCCACAAGCCAAAGGTGACTAGCCAGCTAGAGGTCAGAGGTCATCCCAACCCCCCATACAATGTGAATTTTAAGTTGTTTAATGTGAATTTTGGACAAATATTAAACTGAATATTGAATATTAATCGTTTATATCGGCTTTCATCATAGTTATAATTTACAATTAGTTGTTGTCGTAAATTTGACCGAGATTTGTTTTATTTACGTTACGACAATATAATGTTGCCATAACGATTGACTATATGTTCTAAAATAGGAAAATAAATAAGAATTCTAAGTATAAGAACGTCACGTTAAAAACATTCTAAAAAATTTTTTTATGACAACCTACAAATATAAAAGAAAGAAGAAAAATATTAATACAGTATATCGCGGAAGGTCGTATTGCAGCATATCGATAATTGAAAAAAAAATTTGACATCCCTATTAGATACAGATCAGCGAATTTTGAGCCCTGATGTATGAAACTTAAAAGAGTTGATCTTACCATGGCGATGTTTTGATCCCGGTCAATTGTTGATGTTTACCTCTGAGCTCTATAAATATTCAGCCTCAAACAAAAGCTCACTTGTCTTGTAAATACAAAAGTCTTCAGCGGGGCGTTATATTAACTTCCAAAGACGGGGTTATCGCATGAACTGAGATGGAATAAAGGAAATCGCCTTTCTTCTCTGTCCAATGTTCATTTCCGGAACAATTTTGGAGTAGTTGTATAGTGAAAGAAGATGTGGATCTATCCAACACGAATAACTCATAATCTTATAAGATTAGACATTCACCGTATAACACCATTTCGTCAACGCATGACGACAATCGGAAAGTTATAAGATTTGCATTTGCTTATGTATGTGGAAATGAAATAAAACCAAGTACGAACAATCCAAACCATTCGCATATGGACTGTTCACCGTGTACAAAATACACGACAAACAGTGGGAACCTGCATGACATGAAGTATGACATCTGAAGAAACTGATTATGTCTGCAGCTGTATTTGTACTATGCATGTATTTTGCCATTATAAATTTATTTTAAACAAATAAAATCTACAGAGATTAACATGTTGAGAAACAATCTAAGTAGTTCTAGTTTGCCCCACCATAACAATATCTCTCTCTCTCTCTCTCTCTCTCTCACCCTAACCCTCTAGAGAGAGAGAGAGGTTCGCATGGGTGGTACTTGTTACCGCCAACCACCGCCGACCAAATGCTTTTTACCGCCGACTGTCACGTAATTACCGCCGCCGACCAAATACTTGTTACCGCCGACCAAATGTTTAATGATTCCTTGCTAACGCGGACTATTTTACATTTCGTTTTTTTTTTAAAAGTGTAATCACGTACAACTGTCGAAAAACATCCATATATATTTTTAAAGAGCTACAATTCAGATATTGGAGGGCAAATATATCTAGATTGTTTCATCTACTGGTTATAAATAAAAAGACATTAAGGCCTATCTTCTATTAGTGCGAGCTCTTTTACACCTTTTGGTTTGGTGTTTTTTTTTGGCTGGTAATTTTGCTTTCTTTACTACACAAAATTGTTTGTTTGTTGAACAAATAATTTCTACTTCGTCGCGCTTCCTTTTCAAGTCTTTAAGAAATTGGCAAAACATTTTTCTTTTTGCTCTTCGCTGAAACAGCGCCACTTTTTTTCAGAAACAGAATATGCTTTATAGCGACCGCAAAGTTCATAATCTCTAGAAAAATACAGGGTAGATCTTAAATTAATTATTTGAAATTTCACACACATATACAGCTTCTCGATTAATTCTGGAGCCTTTTAGGGTTTCTAGTCAATGACACATTAAAAATATGGTTTGCGGATTTACACCTTGCCATATTAAACAACATAGGCGTCAGTTTGTGTTAGATCTAGGTTGGACATTATCGTATTCGATTGTCGACCATATTTATATATAACAAAATCTATATTCAAAATCTATTTATTTGTCATTAATAATTTAATTAATTTTATATAGTCGGCGATAACAAGGAATCATTAAGCATTTGGTCCGCGGTAATCATATTAAGATCGAAAGTCATTACAATGCGATCGGTGATAATTACAAGACGGTCGGCGGTAAAAAGCATTTGGTTGGCGGTAAAAAACATTTGGTTGGCAGTAGTCGGCCGTGGTCGGCGGTAAAAAGCATTTGGTTGGCGGTAAAAAGCATTTGGTTGGCGGTAGTCGGACGTGGTCGGCGGTAAAAAGCATTTGGTTGGCGGTAGTCGGCCATGGTCGGCGGTAATAAGTACCACCGGGTTACCGAACACAATTTGGCGAGCTATTCGGCTAGCGAGCTATTCGATCAATCCAGCTGGCAACCTATTCGTTGGCAACTATTCAGAATAAATTCAAAGGTCGCCCAAACTCATCTATTTTTATCAACCAATAAAATCCATCGTAACGTCTATAAAACGAAAGTAGAATATATTGTTATTTTAAAGTGAAAGAACGTTAATATTCCGAGTCAAAATTCGGGTCATCGTACAAAATTCTGAGTATCCATTCTGAGCATCCAGCTATATATATATTATTATTATTATTATTATTATTATTATTATTATTATTATAATTTATATAGCGCTGCTTTCACTAGAAGTGTTCAGTAGCGCTTTACAATAAAATGATAATAATATAAAAAGACAAATAATATTAAAAGACAGATAAAATATAAAGACAAATAATATAAAAAGACAGATAAAATATAAAGACAAATAAAATACAATGACAAATAAAATAATAATAATAAAAAAGAGCATGTAAATATATCACAGGCTTATATATCTAACTAAAAGCTCTTTTTAAAAAGATGGGTCTTAAGCAGACATTTAAACTCGGATAGGGACTGACGACTGCGCATAGTGTATGAGAGTATATTCCAGAGTTTCGGAGAGGCGACTGAAAAGGCTTTCTCACCGTGAGACTCCAAATTAGCCCTTTTTTCAACAAGTAGATATTCATCAGAAGCAGAACGTAAACACCGATATGGTTTATAAAATTGTAAAATATCTGACAAATAAGAAGGGCCTCTATTATTTAAACATTTAGAGGTTAAAAAAAATAATCTTATATTCTATTCTATATACAACCGGTAACCAATGTAAGTTGTAGAGGACAGGTGTAATGTGGTCTCGATAGGAAGTGCCTGATATTAGTCTAGCAGCAGAGTTCTGAAGTTTTTGAAGCTTGTCAAGATGTTTGGCAGGAGTACCGTACAGTAAGGAGTTAAAACAATCAATGCGACATGTAACAAGAGAATTAATTAATGTTTTGGTAGCATCAGGAGACATATATTTCTTAATTTTAGAGATATTACGTAAATTAAAATAACCACTTTTACATATATTATTAATTTGAGATTCCATAGATAATTGACAATCAAAAATAACACCAATATTTCTAGCAGATCTAGATGGATTAATGTTAGAATTACCAACTTGAACAGACACATCATTTAATTCGTTTATGTTAATATTTGATCCAAGCAACAAGTATTCCGTTTTATCGTCATAAAGCTTTAAAAAGTTTTTACTCATTCAGTCCTTAATATCTAATATACAAGATTCAATATTTTGTTTAGATTGATCGAAATGGCCATCTGTTGGCTTAAAAGAAATATACAATTGCGTGTCATCAGCATAGAGATGAAAACAAAGCCCATGATGTCTAACAATATCACCAAGTGGTTTGGTATAAAGGCTAAACAGAATGGGGCCAAGGACTGAGCCTTGGGGTACCCCAGATGATATGTTCTTTAGAGACGAATACACTCCATTTACATTCACTTTCTGTGATCTGTCGGTGATGTAAGATTCCAGGAGTGTTAAAGCGTCACCAGAGATTCCAAATACAGATTCTAAACGGTTTAAAAGAATATTATGGTCAACAGTGTCAAATGCTGCTGATAAATCTAACAAAATTAGCAAGGCACATTCTCGGTTGTCCAGACACAGTTGAATATCGTTGTGCACCCGAACCAAAGCAGTTTCTGTACTGTAGAACATTCTGTAGGCACTCTGAAATTTTTCCATGGTGTTATTATCATAGATATGATCTGTGAGTTGAGTGGCAATTACTCTCTCCAAGGTTTTGGACAGGAAACTTAGATTGGATACTGGACGATAGTTTTTTTCAAGGTTGGGATCTAAATTTGATTTTTTAAGAAGGGGAAATACAATTGCAGATTTAAATGTGTTTGGGACTGTATTTTCCTCAATGGCACTGTTAATTATGTTTGTCATAGCTGGTAAAATCGTCTTTAAACATTTCTTAAGAAAAGTGGTTTGAAATGGATCCAAACTACACGATTTAGAAGTTGATTGGTTCACAATTTTTGATAGTTCTGATCCAGAAACAAACGAAAATTTAATTAGAATTAATGGTGTTGACAAAAGAAGGTGGTCATAAGTTAAACAAGAGTTTAGGTTATCGCTTTCAGCTAACAATCCATTTCTAATCTTATCAATTTTATGTGTAAAGTATTGCGAGAAAAGATCTGGAAGCTGCTCAGGAGAAGATGTGGTTGGGAACTTATTTTGGTCATGGTCAGGATTTAACAATGTTTTTGTAATTTGAAATAATAATATATTCCGAAAGGTAATTGAATCAGCTTTCTGCATAGTATTAGTAAAAGTTGGCACAATCATATTAAAGGGGTGCGCTCTCATCCTAAACTACGCCGACTTTTCAATATTTTAAATATAAAGATAGGCCGGTAATGTTTTTGAAGTCGAAATTCGGACCATCGTTCAAAATTCAGAGCACCCGGCTATATATATTCTAAAAGGTGATAAGATACGTTTTCCAAATATTATAAGTAAAAGTTGGCACAATCATATTAAAGAGGTGCGCGCTTATCCTGAACATAGTCAATTTTTCAATATTCTAAATGTAAAGAACGGTAATGTCCGGAGTCAAAATTCGGACCATCGTACAAAATTCAGAGCATCCGGCTATATATATTCTAAAAGGTGATAAGATACGTTTTCCAAATATTATAAGTAAAAGTTGGCACAATCATATTAAAGAGGTGCGCGCTTATCCTGAACATAGCCATATTTCAATATTCTAAATGTAAAGAACGGTAATGTTCCGAATCAAAATTCGGACCATCGTACCAAATTCAGAGCACCTGGCTGTATATATTCGAAAAGGTGATTAAATAGGCTTTTCAAATATTATTAGTAAAAGTTTGCACAAAAATTGGCTATCTTTAGGATGAGTGCGCACCTCCTTAATATGATTGTGCCATTTTGTACTAATAATATTTGGAAAGCTTATTCAATTATCTTTCAGAATATATATAGCTAGATGCTCAGAATTTTGTACGATCGTCCGAATTTTGACTTTGAAAAAAGTACAGGTTTATCTTTACATTTAGAATATTGAAAAATTGACAATGTTTAAGATGAGAGCGTACCCCTTTAATATGATTGTGCCAACTTTTACTTATAATATTTGGAAAGCTTATCTGATCACCTTTTAGAATATATATAGCCGGATGCTCTGAATTGTGTACGATGGTCCGAATTTTGATTGGGAACATTGCCGTTCTTTACATTTAGAATATTGAAAAATAGGCAATGTTTAGGATGAGAGCGCATCCCTTTAATATGGTTGTGCCAACTTTTACTAATAAAATTTGGAAAGCTTATCTTATCACCTTGTAGAATATATACAGCCAGGTGCTCTGAATGTTGTACGATGGTTCGAATTTTGATTGCGGACATTACCGTTCTTTACCTTTAGAATATTGAAAATTGGCTATGTTTCGGATAAGCGCGCACCCCTTTAATATAATTGTGCCAACTTTAACTTATAAGATTTGGAAAACTTTTTCAATTACCTTTCAGAATATTTATAGCTAGATGCTCAGAATTTTGTACGATGGTCCGAATTTGGACTTTGGAAAAATTACCGGCCTATCGTTAGTTACAATTAGAATAATGAACAAATTGGCTATGTTTAGGAAGAGTGCGCACCTCTTTAATATGATTGTGCCAACTTTTACTAATAATATTTGGAAAGCTTATTCAATTACCTTTCAGAATATATATAGCTGGGTTCTCTGAATTTTGTACGATGGTCCGAATTTCGACTTCGGAAACATTACCGGCCTATCTTTATATTTAAAATATTGAAAAGGATGAGAGCGCACCCCTTTAATATGATTGTGCCAACTTTTACTAATACTATGCAGAAAGCTGATCCCATTACCTTTCAGAATATATATAGCTGGATGCTCAGAATTTTGTACGGTGAGCCGAATTTTGACTCGGAATATTAACGTTCTTTCACTTTAAAATAACAATATATTCTACTTCGTTTGATAGACGTTACGATAGATTTTATTGGTTGATAAAAATAGATGAGTTTGGGCGACCTTTGAATTTATTCTGAATAGGTTGCCAACGAATAGGTTTTGCCAGCTGGATTGATCGAATAGCTCGCTAGCCGAATAGCTCGCCAAATTGTGTTCGGTCACCGGGTTTTATGATATTCGTTTTTACCAAATTTTATTTTTTTCAATTGGGGAATTTTAATAAATTGAAATAATAGCGGACTTGGTGTTGATCTCGTAAATATAAAATTGTGTGTCCTCGGCATAACAGTGCAAATTGATACCGTGTCTTGTATGATGTGGCCAAACTAGGTAATTTCGGGACTAACATATTGTTCAATTTTATGTCAATAATTTGCTTGCACGTAGGGGTCTTTAACAGGAGGAAACTGGTGGACCAGTAACCACGTCAGTTGACTCAATTCGGCCATCCAACCCCTCTAGTAGACTGGGGAAAGCACACAACTGTTTAATATGTCACCTGTAAAGTTGACACTCATGGATGAAAGAAATGAGTTTTATTATCCTACTTTGCTGTTGTGACTGCGTTAATGAAGACGAGCCTACGCTGGAAAGCACGAGACTTGGTGACTGGGCTAATAAAGACAAGCATAGGCCGTACATTGTTTATTTTGGCCGTCTAGTTATATCCGTGTGACACCATTAACAAGATTAAAATATATCTTAAATTCTGATGAACTTTCTCGGCCAACACTTGGACCTCAATAAGCGAGTCAATGGCGTATTCACTGAACCAGAGCAGCATCAAAATGTATTAAATGAAATGGAGTTTAATGTACTACTGTTCTGCTCCTAAATTTGCCTAATGAAGACAGGCATTCGCCATGTGAGGGAATGATGGAAATTTTGCCTGCAGCCTACTCTTGTATTAATTCCAACTGCAAAGGAATCTTTTACATGCATGCCAATGTGTACACAGGACCTCGGTTTTTCATCCCATCCCATCCCATTACTGCACGACGCCGGAAAATCTAGATAAGCTTTTACGGCCAATGCAGGGATCTAACAGGTACAGCACGCTTTGTAAGCTGCCGTACTAGGTACAGTGCCAATCTGGCCCAATGAAATGAGGTTGTCTCAGCACGGTACCAGGAACGGCTCAATTGAAATGTTCGTAGTGTAAACGCTATCCAGTCCCAGCACGGTCTCCTTACGGATCACTGAGCATGTGCGAAACAAATCTTGAACCTTTCAGCCCGCAAACTGTCATCAGTCAAAATGAAATATAGTGCGTGATGTCGAAATATCGTTCGTTTATACAGCAGAAAAATGAAAGCATAGTTCTTGATAGTGAAAATTGTTCGTTAGCTAAGAGTCCGACATTTTTTAAAACTCTTAGTAAGGCAGTATGTAAGATAATGTCTGTTAAGTTTGGTTTCACTTGTATCGCTTACCTCGACGACTTTTTAGTTATCGAAAACACTTTGCATTGTGTAACCGGGGATTTTTATTGTTGCTTCAGACTTGAGATTTGATATTTCTTGGAACAAGGTTGCCGGGCTTTTTCTTGGCATACTGTTAAAGGCACAATCCCGAATTAAACAGAGGCTCAAAAATAAAAGTCTGAGAATGTATGAAAATAAAACGCCAAAATATAGGGGAATGGTGTATTTACCTTGTCTCAAAATTTCAACTCAAAATATTGAGTCGTTTGGACGTGAACGCCAACACTGCTTATTCGGACACGTAACCCTTTTAAAATTTCGGGGCAAGTGTGTCGTTGGGTGACCTTATAACCGATTACGGTTACTTGGGAGGGTTATGCAGTGATTAACCCATGTGCCGTACTTGGAAGTGAAAGGCAAATTTCAACTACACATAATTTTTATAAAAAAATGTTTGGTTTAATCCAGATACCACAAAATACACCTTGGGGCACCGGTCTCAAATTCTAGACGAAGACTGACGGATTCAAGTATCATAAATACTGAAGTAGTTGCTCGGCCCTTGACTCAAATATTTTAAGGGGTTTTAACACAAAATTAAGCAGTTTTATTCCCAAAACAAATATCGGGATTAGCCCTTTAAATACCAAAAACATTACTCTCTCCATGACACATGATAAACAGTCTGAATTTTTGGCCCTTTTGCTATTGTTTCAAAAGCGGAAGGCAAGTTTAAACAATTACAGTCTCTTTGTGGGAAACTAAACTGGGCGTGCCAAATGATCAAAGGGGGGGGCGCATTTTCCTTAGGCGTCTAATAGACATGATAGTTACTGTTAAACGACGAGCAAAACTAAAATTATCTGCAGAATTTCACTTAGACATTACATGGTGGATAAATTTTATGAGTGTTTTCTCAGGAACCGTAAAATATCTAGATACAAAACCTACAACCTCATTACAAACTGATGCATCCTCTGGATGGGGTGCTGGTGTTTACAACGGTGACTTTTTTTATGTGAATTGGGCAATTGATCTACCGTGTGTCGAACGTGAGCATATAAATGTTAAAGAGACTGTTGTTTTATCAGCTATGCGATGGTGTCCACTTTGGACTAACAAAACCGTTATTGTGTTTACCGATAACATGACTATCAAATGTGTATTTAATAAAGGGTCATCACATAACAAACTTTTAATAGTGTGCTTACGTATATTATTTTGGATATATTGACAATTTATAATTTCGATATTAAGGCAGTTCATGTTGGGAGCAGTCGAAATTTGATTGCTGATACCGCTTCCCGCCTCCATGAACCTGGACAGCTCTCAAAATTATTTTATTATTAACCTTGTTATGATTATTACTTTAGTACTGCTGAGCTACTTCACCACGTCTCTTGTCACTTCTACTTTTCTAGGTGGTGCAAACCTGAAAGATTCGGTATTACGGCTCCAAAAACTGGGGTGTGGTAAATCTACTGTTACTCAGTAGCGGATTATCAGTGAGGCTGATGAGGCTGCAGCCTCAGGCCCAATGATTTTGTAAAAAAGAAATATTAGACTTGTCTGATACGATTAAAAAAGGCATAGACAATGAATGGGGTTTAGGCCCAATGGAAATCAACATAGGCCTTGACCCGAAATTAATTAGGCCCACGCCATTTTAAATAGGCCCTCCAGCAACTTACGCCTCAGGCCTTGGTTGAGCTTAATCCGCCACTGCTGTTACTACATAATACCCACCTCAAGTGTTGTATAGAGTTTTGTTCAAGAAGATAAGATAAGATAAGATTTTATTGCATCGAAACGTCCATTGAGGACAGCATACAATATAAACCTACATAAAATTATAACAATATGACAATTATAACAATAAAACACACAGTATGCTGAGTATCGCATCGGATCCTCCTTGAGGACAACATATAACTTTTAAATTTAAGTGCAAAAAATTGGACGGATACAAATATATGGACATAAATTCAGGGCACTCATAAATAGGCAGTTATAGAACCTGCATACAAGACAAAACCTACAAAGTATAAACTCGCATAACTCAACATTATAAACCCACATAAGGGTACATAGTATATATCAAAATACAAAGCAAACGTGAGAATAGAAAGGGAATCAAAATATCGTGCAGTTTTAGCAGTTTAGTTGTCTCTCCTCAGAAAGGAGAAGTAGACAAAGGCTGCGACACTTGTAGCTATGATACTCGGTGGGTCGAAAAGATTTTCCAATGAAAAGGTCAGACTAGTATTGTCAAGAGTGGGATATATATATTGTTTTTCTTAGATCTTCATATTTTTGACATTCCATAAGGAAATGCTGTTCTGATTCAGTTTTGCTTGAATTGCATTTTTTTACAGAGGCGATCCTGCAGTGGTATTTTAAGATATCTACCTCTTTCAATGGCAAGTTGGTGAGTACTTAATCGTAGGGTAGACATCGCAATTTTGAACTTTTTATTATTAACAACTTCTTAATATTTTGGAGTGTTATTAAATTTCTTTTTGAATAATCCGAAGGTTCTGAGTTTACGGCTCGGCCCGCAAGATTCAACACGGAGATCGTTGAACTTACTTTCTATTGAACTTTTAATATTCTGTCTCGAAATTGTTGGAGAAATGTCATATTTTTTGAAGATATTTTGGATAGCCGCATACCAGGAGAGTTTTGGGTTTGATTGCGAAATTTTTATGTCTCCCTGGTATGCAGAATTCAGTAATGAGTTACTTAAGGTCTTACTATTGTCATTTAATCTTTTATAGTACATAAACATTCTTTGGAATATTTCGATGTAAACAGGGAAAATTCCCAATTCGGCCAAGCAGCCTATATTTGATGCTTTTAAGGGCTGTGTGAGGATAGATTTACAAATTTTAATGGTAATTTTATTCGTATTCATTTCATCCCAATTTCCTATCTCAAAGTTCTGACTTAACACAAAATTATCCCCCCAAACCTCTGAGCCATATAAAGCTATTTGTTTCACGACTGATTAATAAAGCTTTATCAGAACATGTGTTGGAAGGCGATTGGATGTACCGACTGTATGCCTTAAGCTAAACCAGGCTCCCCTAGCCTTTTTTCCAAGTTCACAATAGCTGATTTAAAAGATCCATTATCATTTATGAAAATGCCTAGGTAAAGGTAAGATTTTTTACAATATCCAAATTGAAGTGGCCAAAGACAAATGTTTTTTCTGTAATTTTCCTATTGTTTTCAAAGATCATAACTTTGCTCAATCTCGAAACCAGAAAAATGGCAGGGTAGCCATTTTCCCGAAAGTTACGAATCACGTGAATGACGTGCCTGGATGGCCGAATCACTTACAAATATTCCCACGCGTAGTTATTCTAGGTGCCTGGATGACCGAATCACTTCGAAATATACCTACCCGTAAAAAAATAGATCTTTACAAAAACTGAAATGTGTACGTTTAGGATCCAATTTGTTATGTCAGCGAGTTGACTGTGACTTAAGGATCATTTTACAACAAACGAAACGACGATCCGACCTCTAGTTTTCGAGAAATCGACCCAAAAAAGATTGACCAATCAGAGGTCAGAATGGGAGGGGCTTACCTGTAAACACATTTGAAGATAATGGGCGGTCTTCGGCCCCGCGACTATGGCCGGCGGATGTGGACAAAAAGACGATTTAATACACATATTAATTCGACATTTAATATCTATATTAATTCTATTTAAAATGTGTATTAAGTCAACCAATGAGAGCATCGTTTTTAATATCTATATTAATTCCATTTAATATGTGTATTAAGTCCATATTTAATATCTATATTAAATGGATTTAATATGTGTATTAAGTCAGCCAATCACTAGCAAGGAAATAATATCTGTATTAAATCAACCAATGGTAGAACTGTTTTAAATATGTATATTAAATCGATTTAATATGTGTATTAAATCCACAAATCACTTCTCTTGTCCGGTACAGATCGCGGCGTAACTGCTCGAGACGATGAAGCAAAACTTCAGTAATTGCTGCACTGTCTTCTTCAATTGTGAATGCTCTGCAATAGTCATTTACTTCGTTCCGAAAGTCGTCAATGAACTGTTGCAATTCAGTTAAACGTGCCATTTCGAGTAGCTGGCAATAATTGACAAAATGGCCAGTCATTGAAAGGATGGCTTTCATTTGTTGATTTAATAGAAATTATTTCCTAGCTAGTGATTTGTGGATTTAATACACATATTAAATCGATTTAATATACATATTTAAAACAGTCCTACCATTGGTTGATTTAATACAGATATTATTTCCTTGCTAGTGATTGGTTGACTTTATGCACATATTAAATCCATTTAATATTGATATTAAATGTGGACTTAATACACATATTAAATGGAATTAATATAGTTATTAAAAACGATGCTCTCATTGGTTGACTTAATACACATATTAAATAGAATTAATATAGATATTAAATGTCGAATTATTATGTGTATTAAATCGTCTTTTTGTCCACATCCGCCAGCCATACGCGACTGTCTCTGGGAATGAGATTGAACTTTGCTTTTATCTTTATTGGGGTCGAGTTTCCAGTCATTACAGAAATGTTTTAAATTATCGAGATTGTTCTGTTAATACTATTTCAGTAGCTGACATCATCACAAGAGCAGATGGGATAGACCAGTATTATTTAATATAGGATAATTATCGCTATCTGTAGAATTGTCTAGGTATTGGTTTAAATCATTGATATAAATATTGTAACAGTGCATATTTTATTTTTATGAATTTTAAAGATTGTATATTTTATAGATTATAACGTTTATTTGAAATGTATATAGGATAACTGGCTATTAAAGAAGTCGAGGCTAGAATGCAGTAAAAGTATAAATCATCTTTGACGCCAATTGAGTGTCGATATATTTTAGTCGATATTATATAATTGTAAACTGATATAGAAGAACTTGAATAGAGGGTCCTTTATGGGTTGTTTATTTTAAAGTAATTAAGTAAGATTAATGGTGACAGCTTAAACTTTTAAAACAATAGCTAGGATTAAACTGACGCTATTACTCAGATTGGCGAGATTTGACATATTAAATCAAGCGAGTCTCGATCTGGCCAATGGACGTATTTCATAAATGGTTTCCACCAATCAAAAATAAGTTTAATCGTATACGTGGCTTTTCAATTTGTTACCGGGACTTGGAAAATATAAATAAGCTAACTAAGTGGTTTCGGAAGAAGAGAACGATTCACTCAGACATGGGGATAATCCAATGATCATTAACACCGAAATTGCTAATCAAAACAAACGGAATTGTAGTACAAGCAGGGAAGATATATTATAAAACACTAATAACCTAAAATAAACAAATCAGTGTCATTTACAATGGAGAAGCCACTCACAATCTTTCAACTCAATGTGAATGGGCTGCGGTCTCGTTTAATTGAACTTAAACAATACGTCTATCAAAACAATCCAGATATACTATGCCTACAAGAGTCACGACTCACTCCCAAAAATAATGACATCAATCTAGATAACTACACAATGATTAGGCGTGATCGACCGGGTCAATCAAACGGAGGTGGCCTTGTCACTTACATTAAAAATAGCATCCCATTTAGCAGATTAGTAGTTAACCCAACAAATAAATTAGAATTAATGGCAATTAATATTGTGATAGGAAACAACCAATCTCTGAGCATAATAAACATTTACAACCCACCAACAAACAAATTAAAAAGCAAAGACTACGATAGGATTCTTAAACAAATTCCGGGTGACAACATAATTATATGCGGGGATTTCAACTGTCATCACACATCATGGGGATCACCAGAAAATGACACAGATGGGAAAGAATTATACGAATACATAGAAGACAGCAGTCTTCTACTACTAAATGATTACAAAAGCGAGCCAACTTTCGTAGGGAAAAATAGTAAACATGGAACACATATAGATCTAACACTAGTCTCGAATAAACTTTATGCAAATTGCAATTGGGAAATAGGAAACGAAACTTTAGGCAGCGATCATGTAGCTATCCATACATCCATATACTGCGAAACCAACACAGAAAACATCAAATGTCAGGCTAAATGGAAGATAAATAAGGCAAACTGGGAATTGTACAGGAATTTGTGCAATTGCTGGGATTTCGAACTAATTAAAAACAATAATATAGACACATTCACAGATAATCTAACAAAAGCTATAATAAGCTCAGCAGAGCAATCTATCCCCCGTTCAAAAGAAACTAATAGGAAATCACCCAAACCTTGGTGGTCAGATAATCTACAAACCTTAGTTAGTACACGAAAAACGGCGCTAAGAAAATACAAACGTAGGCCAAATGAAGAAACTAGATCAGAATACCTTGAATCTAAACTTTGCGCAGAGATAGAAATCAAAAAAGCCAAGGAAGAAAACTGGCAAATTTTCTGTAGCTCCCTAAATGATCGATCAAATCTAAAGGCAGTATGGAACAAAATATCAGCAATCACCGGTAAAACAGTAAGACAAAACATTCCTTTATTAACCTACAGAAACGAAACAGCCTTAAACAACACGCACAAAGCAAACTTGTTAGGACAAACTTATGCTGACGGCTCTAGCAACAGCCAACACAGTGAAACATTCAAGGCAATTAAAAATACATTCCTACAAAATCACCCCCCAATAGTGCACGATGAAGCAGATAACGAATGCGATTTAAACAGTCCCATTAATATAGAAGAGCTGAAAAAAGCGCTGCGGTCTAAATCCGATAGTGCAGAAGGGCTAGACTGTGTGAAATATACAATGTTAAAAAATCTCCCCGAAAAAGCTCTATCGTTAGTCTTAGAAGTCTTTAACCTCTCTTGGACCAAAGGAAAAACACCACAGGAATGGAAAACCGCCTCGGTCATCCCGTTACACAAACAAAACAAAGATAAAAATGAAACAGCGTCATATCGACCAGTAAGTCTCACATCTACTTTATGCAAAACATTAGAAACAATAATCACAAACAGACTAAAATTTCACTGTGAAAGCAACCAAATCTTAACAAGTCAACAAAGCGGCTATCGCACAGATCGTTCAACAATCGACCATATCATTAGATTACAAAATGACATAAGCAGAGCATTCACAGCCAAACAATACCTTTGCGCAATCTTTGTCGATTTAACAAAGGCCTTTGATCTCGTATGGGTGGATGGTCTCTTACACAAACTCCACAATGCAAAAATTAAAGGCCGAATGTACAAATGGATAGAAGATTTTCTAAACGATAGGCATATCAGAGTACGCGTAGGAAACTGCTTAAGTAATAAATTCAAAATGGACAACGGAACGCCGCAAGGATCAGTTATCAGTCCAATTCTATTTAATATAATGATAAATGATCTTATTAGCTACGTAGGGAAAGGTACAGAATCCGCACTATTTGCTGACGACAGTTCATTCTGGAAAGCTTCCAATAACCTAGACATAATCAAAAAATCGCTCCAATACACTCTAGAACAAACTTCAAAATGGGCAAATGATTGGGGATTCAAAATTTCAGAAGGGAAAACAGTAGCAATACTGTTTCACCCAACTGACAATAACAGAAAAATCGATTTAACACTTAATGGTTCAAAACTTGAATTAAAAAAAGAGGCCAAATTTCTCGGAATGACATTCGACTCTAAACTATCATGGAAGCCTCATATTGATGGCCTGGTAAGTCGAACATCTAAAACACTCAACATGATGAAATACATCAGAGGGACACAATGGGGTGCAACCAGAACTACACTTATGCTAATCTACAGATCACTCATCCGCTCGGTAATCGACTACGGATGTCTGGCCTATGCCAATGCAAGTGATACACAACTCAACAAACTAAACACAATACAAAACAAAGCTTTAAGACTTATAACAAGAGCCGCCATAGGAACCAAAACAGTTGCCCTATTACAAGAGATGGGAGAACTTCCGCTTGACCTAAGGCGGGAGGAACTGTCACTCAAGTACTGGGGAAAACTACAAATGCTAAAAGAAAAATGTCCAACATATAAATGCCTCAATCAATTTAGACGCATAGGCTCTAGGAAAAATACTCGTCCAATGACATTCGGGCAGATGTCAAATGACATCCTAAATAAGCACAGTTTGAAAGGAACAATCATACAAACAAAATCCTATTCAGCCACGCCACCATGGCAACTAAGCGATCCTATCACTAACACACAATTAAGCCACACAACGAACAAGCATGTTAATCCCACAGAAGCTAGAGCACTAACAATGGAACTAATAGACACCAAATGGGCAGATCATCTCAAAATCTACACTGATGGATCCAAAAACACTACAAAGGGATCAACGGGTTACGGCATTCATATACCAAAAGCGAAGCTAAACATCAGGAAACGGTTACCAGAATACTGTTCTGTGTACACCGCAGAATTGATGGCCATTAAAACTGCAATAGAATGGCTAGCCACGCAAACACACCACAAAGCCGTAATCCTGACCGACTCCCTGAGTAGCATTAAATCTATAGAATCAAATTCCTCAAAAAGCAGGCAGGAAATAATCAGTCAAATTAGGGATATTAATCAAATAATTAAGAATTCCGGAAGAGAGGTAATCCTTGCGTGGATCCCCTCCCACATCAATATAATCGGCAACGAACAAGCCGACAAACTAGCCAAAGAGGGGATGTCACTAAAGGAATTAGAACATTTAGAATATAGCAATCAGGAATTTATAAGTATAGCCAAAAATAAAATTAAAAATTCATGGGAAAACCGTCTAAAACAAGAAAATACTCATCGCTATCAAATAGACAGCAATCTTGTCGACAAGGTTTATATCAATCATCCTTCAATCAAAATATGCAAATTAATCACTAGACTTAAAACTATAAACGTAATTAAAGACTTCACCTATACACCAATTAAATGCCCGTGCGGACAAATCGCAACAACATCACACCTACTAATCAATTGCAATCAGTTGAACAATGAACGACAACAAATGGTTAATAAACTGACAGAGAGGGGGAAAATTCTCTCTCTGAAATCCCTTCTTTCTCCATCACCTGATGACAGATACTGGACTTCTCAGCTTATCTGGGACTTCATTGAAAACATAGGAATGAACAAACATATGTAATAAATAAAACTAATCAACCACATCACACTAAGTAGGGTGAAATCGTAAAAACGTCCCCAACGAGGGAAGCGCAAATCACCCTGTCTGAACAAAAAAAAAAAAAAAAAAAATTAACGAAATTTCCACACAACGTAGGATGGCTGAGTAAAAACGTCCTCACGAAGGAAGCCCAGCCATCCTACACATAATTCCAAAACAAATCTAAATAATTAAAAACACTTGAAAATAAAACACATGTAATAAATAACACAAATCAACCACATCGCACTTAGAAGGGTGAAATCGTAAAAACGTCCCCAGCGAGGGAAGCGCAAATCACCCCAACTAAAGAAACAAATTACATTAAAATAAAACTAACAAACTTGTCACACGAATAAATATTATATTATAGATACTATTATTGATACACATGTCATAAATGCAAAGCCTCCCCTTTAAATCTTCTCTTAAACACCTTTACTATTACTATTATTCTTCATCATTATTCTTTTATTACTATTACTATTATTTTATTACTATTATTATTATTCTTTTTTTTTTTTTTTTTTTTTTTTCTTTATTATTATTATTATTATTTCTGCCCCCCCCCCGCCCCAGAAGCCTTACTAGACGAAATAAACCACAAAACACCATAAGCCCAGATACTCTCTTTTCTATTTCTCTCTTTTCAGGTGCTGGATTCTTCCTTCAGAGAACCAACAATAAAAGGAATGAATTATAGAAGTAAAGATGAATCAACACCACCATACCGGACAACAAGCCCAAATGGAAGGAAGAATGGACCAGGACTTATACTCACCAACAAGCCCCAAGGAAGAGTTGCACCGCCCTGCCATTCAACCGGACAGAACGACCAGACCGACCAAATTGACCGGAAATATATATATGTACATAATATGTTTATATGTTTGTCCACCTCCATGTCTGTTTTGTCAAATGTCTATGTAAATGTTTGTCCGCGTCCATGTCTGTCTTGTTATATGTTGTGTCTGTGATTGTCCCAACTTACACATGTTTTGTTTGTACATATATATATAAAAATTATCCTTATTATTCCACTAAACACACTGTAAATATTATCACCATATATATATAAAATGTAATTGTCTGCGATATCACTTCGGTGGAAGCGGACGTAAAATAAAGCTATTTCACACACGTTTACCATTATATCTTCACTTAATAAATTACTTCGAAAACATCAATATTGGATTTCTCCTTATATTCAGGTAAGCTCTATATGTATAATTTGAATGTTAAATTTTATATATGTATATTTAGCGTAAATTAAGATTTAGAATTATATCCTAATATATTGGATAAGTACAAAATGTAGAATCGAGTATTTAGACAATTAAAGACAAAAAAAAACTGATGAAAAAAAGAATAGCTGACTAAAGCTATATTTCCATCAAATAAATACACCTGTTGTTATAAATGCTATGTTATAGTATGAATGTGTATGTTTTATATAACTGTTGTTATAAAACGATGTTATTGTTATATGGTATGTTAAAAAAAATAATGTAAATTTATAATGTAAACTATCAAATAAATAAGCCCGTTGTTATAAATTCTTGTTTCCATTCTATGCTATGGTGATCAATAAAAGAGTTTATATCAAATAAATATGCCCGTTGTTATAAATCGATGTTTTTATTTTATGCTATGTTAATAAATAAAATAGTTTATAAAGTAAATTGGCGTTAATGTTGTATAATTCTATGTTCTATACCCGAGTCCGAAACGTCATCTTCCCGAGTCCGAAATGTCGAGGACAAATTTTTTAGAGTCCGAAATGACGTAAGTCCGAAATGACGCGAGACCGAAGTGACATGTAATCGTACAAAATGTAGAATCGAGTATTTAGAATTATGACGTCTTTTATCGGATGTCGTCGATTGATAGAATCGAGTAATACTTTATAGACATTTCTAAACCCACGTAAAATGTTAAATAATAAACAGAAAAGTAAGAATTTATATGATTTATTACCTTTTTAATTACTTACGAATATTTTACAATATATATATATATATATATATATTTAATATAATGGAAAAGCACGTTTGTCGACGAAATACTTGTTTATTTAAAGGAGCTAAATCGCTAACATTTGGGATCCAGAAATTAACAAAAGTGGGTCGAAACTCATATAATACTGTAATATAAATGTATATAAACTGATTTACATTAAATGCTTTCCGTTTTACTCCAATTTCAAATCAGTTATGTTCGGCGAAACAAGCCATTCGGTCTCAACCCAGTGCATTTTTTTTAGCGCCTGGTTATTCCAGTCCACATATGCAGTGTGATACAGTGCAATGTGTCTAGCCTCGTCCCTCGAGTCTCTCAATAAAACTAGGACCGGAGCGCAATATGGTACACGATTCGTGTACCAATGTTAGAAAAATTATTTCATCTTAAATATCGGATATCAGAAGCTCATCTTTTCCTGGTAAGTTTACATCATCAATGTTGATTTAAATTGACCAATAATTCGTGTTTCCGATGTCGAAGATTTTGGAGGATTTTGAGTTACGGACTTAGGTCCTTTAAATATGTTTCAACAATAGACAATTAGTGTCTAAAATAATTAGAAATGGTTCGCGCTAAATTAAACGGAAAAGTGAGGATTTACATGATTCATTACTTGTTTAATTTCTAGCGAATATTTTACAATATATATTTTTAATAAACCGAAAAGTACTATATATATATATTCGATAGATTACTGGTTTATTAAAGAATAGTGTTATTTAGATTAAGTTTTTTCAATATTCTAAACGTAAAGATAAACCTGTACTTTTTTCAAAGTCCACATTCGATCCATCGTACAAAATTCTGAGCATCTAGCTATAAATATTCTGAAGGGTAATTCAATAAGCTTTCTAAATATTGTTATAGATGTAGTATACAGATATGACGTTCAGATCTTTAGTCATACATGTCTTATCACATCTCCTCGAAAAGCCATTTCCCTTCACAGTGCATGTTCATTATTATTATCTAGATCTGTTATTTAACTTTTATATAGTTAGTGTCGAAACATTAATTGTGGTTTCCTACAATTAAAGGTTCAGACCAAGTTTAGAAACTAAGAGGATTAAATGATACTTAACACTGACGATAAGGGTTATCGCCGTTAGGGTATATATGGGAGTGAATCCCGTCTATCTTTACTCACTCACACTGTATATACCAGAACCCGTAATAAACGTTAGCTTAAAGTATTTTTTTTCTCCAGGTAAGTCTAAACTACATTATGTTTATTTTAGTTTGTTATTGTCTTATTGTAATATTTTAATAGTTTTATATATTATGTATGTTATTTTATATTTGAGAGGCAAATAGAATAGTCTCTAATAGTGAGCATACAATGTCGGTACATTTTGAAGACCACATAGTTAGTACATTATATATGTATAATATATATGTACGTTAATAATGAAATCGTAGTTTCATTAATAATATCCACGAGCGTATTGGGTGACATATTTAAATGATGTACAATGTTCCAAGTAGAACTCTACATCTCACCCAGCTCTATTGAATTATATAGATTACATCTATAATTAATATTATTATAAATATTATATACATATTACGCGCACGCATGCATGCTCCACACATCCACATTGCATGCACATGCGCTGATTATCGTATATCATTTTACGTTCATTTATTTGTCCAGTCAATATTCGGACCATCGAACAAACTTCAGAGCATCCGGCTATATATACTTTTACTAATAATATTTAGAAAGCTTATTGAATTACCTTTCAGAATATATATAGCTCAGAATTTTGTACGATGGATCGAATTTGGACTTCGAAAAAAGTACA